>JAVJGJ010000036.1:2706531-2721695 GCA_035590215.1 Microhierax caerulescens | reverse complement strand
GTGCTTTTCCAGGTCATTGTTCTCTCGTCCTATTTTCTCGCTTCTCTCGGTGACCGGTTTCGGCTCCGAACCGCACGCGCCCGGAGGTAGGGTGGAACTGGGTTTCCATCCTGCAGGCGCAGGTCCGAGTCCAGACATCCCAGTAACACCAGCTGTCAGCCGGTGGTCTCCAGGCTGCATCTTCTGTTTGCATTTCTTGTGCACCTATCAATCGAGCTAGAGACACAGCGGCTCTGCCGAGGATGGTGAATGGGGTGGGTTTCACCACTTCACCGCTTGCACCCCCCCAGCCCATACCCTGCAACATGTTTCACCCCGCAGATCAGCTTTCTTGAGGCCCACGGGCTCAGCTCAGCTGATTCCATCTTTTACTCTCTTGTTGTGACTGCCCACGCGTCCCTGCCCAGTTAGTCTGGTGTCTTCAAGTTGTTCAAAACTTGTGGTCGTCTGTGCGTGTAGCCCATTCAGATTTAATATTTCCTGCTTGCTTAGAAGAAAGGTAGCTGCCACACCCACTCTTCCATTGGAGTGGAGATGGCCGTATTTCATGGACATGCGCAAGTCCCGCAAGATGAAATAAGTTCAAGATGTTCCCAGTGATACCACTGTGCTCGGGGTGTGCGGTGCCTCACGTCGGTGGCTCACCGTACTCGGGTTTAACACTCCAGATCACTGCGTGAGTTGTGGGCCTGCAGCCTTTGCATTGCAAATCGTGCGGTGTACCAAAATGAACTAGAGGTTTTCCCACCCAACCCTGATGCTGCCGTTCAGTGTTTTCGCTGGCCTCGCTCATACATGGTGCTGCTTTTTGGAAGGAAAGGGGAGGACGGGCAGTGTGAGCCTGTAAACGATGGAGTGTAGGTAAGCCTGTTTGTCAGGAGCTACCTTATGACCTCCTATTTGATTACGATTGTCAGTGGAAATTAAGTATGAACTCTGCTTCCTGCTCTGCTCTGTCTCCTCTGTGCTTCTCCTTCCCCATTTTGGAAGACTTTTAAGCCATGCGTATTTAGAATAACTGCTTTGAATTCAGATTATTGCCCAAGCATGGTGTATTAGGAGCTGCTGTGGCTGCACGTTAGTCCTTTCTTTTTGCCCATTAGGCCCCTTTAATATAAAACGCTGCTAAAGTTTGTACTGCTGATGGTGCTTCCTTAATGCTTTCCATCTCAGAACAGCTTGCCTTACCTTCTGACTTCTCGCTGCCATGAGGTCAGTAGCTACATGAGACACTGTAACGGGTAAGGGAGACTGAGATGTAACGGAGTGATGTGTCGCAGGGAAGAGGGCTGTTGCAGACTGGGTACCAGGGTCCAGGCTGTGAACGCTGTGTCCTTTGCGGTCTCCGGTGAGCATAGAACCAGTTTAAGATTTCATTTTGTCTGCGGTTACTGTGTCCAGAGTATCCCACCAAAATGTTGGCCGGTTATTTTCTTAATCTGGAAACCCTATAGCTCTGGAAACCTGAAATTACCATTTATACCTGTTTGATATGCTAATGTTTTCTGAAGTGTGGGAAACATCAATCCTTCCTCTTCTTAAGGCAGCAGAGAACTTAGAAGTTTGCTGACATTGGCCTCCCCTTGCTTTAATTTTGATTGTTGCCTTCTGCATTGTGTGGCAAGATGATATACTCCTCTTTTTACGTGGCACGTGGCTTCTCCCTGTCACATCAACCAGCACTTTCCTCTCAATGGGCACGTATTCAATGCAGAGAGTTGGTTTATTTATGTCACCTGCCTGCCCAGCCTAAAGGGCTTGATGGCACTCACTGTTTTGTGTGAGAGGTGTTCCAGTGCCAGTATTTCCATTACAGAGATAAGGTGAGGAAAGGGGTATAAGAAACAGACATCACTTAAAAGGTGAAATCTCATCGTGCATCTCAAGGAGCGGAGAAGCGAGGCTGGCTGCAGTTCCTGAACGCTACTAATACCTCTCAGAATCCTCCTCTGCACAGTTTAGTGCTGACAGCAAACTTGTATGTATATGATTGTCTGATGACTTAGGTTTTTGTTTCCTCATCTAACCGTATCAGATTGGCTAAGGCTTTACCTTTTAAGAAGGACTGTGTGGGTGTCTTGTAGTCACACCACTCACACGCAGGGTTGGGAAGGACAGATTTCATTGATGGTTGTGTGTAATACAGAGCTGTTAATGCGGATGGCAGAGTTTTAAGTTTCTGTTGCTTCGACTTATGGGAGAAAACTTTGTGGGAGTGTAGAGAGGATTACTTCCATTAAATGAGGAAAGCTGTAGTTGTTTCCTGCTGATGCAAGAAGGTTGTGGAGAAAACTGAAGCAACGTGACCATGTTGGTTACTTGAACTGGTTTGAGTGGTGCTTCCAAAGGTGAATGCTCTTCCCTCGTCGGTGTTCACAAGGCCATTGACATGTTATCCAGGGGCTGGTGGAACAGTTGACTCTGCTGCCTCCCCACACACTTGGTAGTTGTGTGCCGAACACTGGCTTTGTGCAGAATTGGTGAGGATCTCCACGGTTACGTAGTAGCCAGTGTGAATCAAGACCACTCAAAGTCTTTGTTGTCAAAGGATAAGCAGGAACAGTTGGAAACCTCAGCTCGTTTTTTTGCTCCGTCACTGTTTGCTGTTCCAAAGAAGCAGCCGTGTTTTTTCCTCTCTTTACTGTAGCAATGCCTTTGGCCTGCAATATTGTGTAGAGAATCGCTGGAAGGGATTGTGTGAGCTGCCGTCTTCTCTTCTCAAACAGTCTGAAGATAATGAATATTGATAATAGGTGATCCATGTCACTCTTGTGGCAAAGCAAGTTCCTGATTTGTTGTAGTATGTGAGGCTGTGCTGGCCTTTTCCTTCCTGTTTCAGGGAGGAGAGTTCTGGCCAGCACCTGGCTCTGCTGGAGAGCAGTGAACAAGTGCAGTATGTTGCAGCCACAGGCTCCCCTGGTAGGTTCTCTGAATGGTGGTGAAGGAAGTAGTGATCCGGACAAGAGAGTTGCTCATAGCTGTGGAATCTCTTGCTTTTCCTCATGGTGTCATGTGGAATTAAGCACTGCTGCTTAACCTGGTCTTATGTCTTCCTAGAACTCTACTATGACCGAGGAAACCACCACGAGTTCGTGTCTCTGGTGAAAGACCTGGCCCGTCCTGGTGAATTCACTCAATCACAAACATTTGACTTCGAATTCACCCATGTGGAAAAACCTTATGAGTCCTACACGGGGCAGAATGTGAAATTACGGTGAGTCTTCTCCCCTTGCTGACCCCCAAGAACACTTGGTTCTGTGCGGTGTGCAAGTACTGATATTTACTGTGATGGTACTGGAGTGCAGCATCCCTTCCCAGACATCCTTGCAAGTTGATAATGACACTCAAAATTAATTTTGGTGGACTGAGATATAAAAGGCTGTGTTTGAGGGCTCTGCTTTTATAAGCATGCATCAGGCTTCAGGGAACTTGTTTTGCCCCATTTAAGTGACAGGAGAAATCAGCCCCCACTGAATCAGCCAAATACTTCCTAATTTATTTGGTGATTCAAAACCCAGAAGGAATGCTTTAGTTTAGTCTCCAATGGGAACATTTTCGCTGTCTTGTAATGAGCCTTGCCAGCTTTAATTGTGCTCTATATGCAAGCAGATGCCTAGCTTATATCTTGTTCATATGTTGCAAACTGTATTTCACATCTAGGCACTCCAGTTGACTTGAAATCCAGTCACTGGCTTCAAAAGGAGGTTAGAAAATTCTGAGATCTGCCGAGAGAGGTGTGTCTGTGGAGACCGGTGTGATCTAATCTCTTGCAAAAGGGCAGTGGTTTTAACGTGTGCAAGCTGTTACTCAGATTCCCAAATGGTGCTTGGGTAACTCAGGCTCACAAATGCTTGAAAGCTTAGTGAAGTCTTAGAAGACCCTGCTTTTCCATTTGAAAATTCCCTTCTGTCTTTTTCAACATGAGGCTCTGGCTGTTCCTGAAGCCAGGGCACCAGTAAGACTGCTTGGATAGCCCAGTGCAATCCACTCAGCCCTGTGTCCCTCCCTGCTTCATCTCTTTTGCTGCCTGTACAGCCCTAAGAGGAGGGGGACTCTCCTTGCAGGTATTTCCTCCGAGCAACCGTCAGCCGCAGACTGAACGATGTGGTGAAGGAGATGGACATAGTTGTGCACACTCTGAGCACCTACCCAGAGCTCAACTCCTCTATTAAGATGGAGGTGGGGATTGAGGATTGTCTGCACATTGAGTTCGAGTATAACAAGTCCAAGTAAGTGTCTCAAGAGCAGCCAGTGGCTGTGGGGGACCATCTGCTACAGGGGACAGTTTGGTCTGGAAGCCCAAGGCATGTGTCTTGCATGTGATCCTCAAAGGGATTCTTTGTTCCTGCACTCCAGTGACGCTGGCAGGCAGTTCAGATGCTGGTTAAGGATGTGTGGGTTCCTCTCCTTGCCCCATAGATGTGCTTTCTGGACCAAGGAGTGAGAAGCAGTGGCTGTGGCTTGCTGAGCTTGGAGCACAGCGCAAGGCTGTTGCAGTAACTTCACATTCCCTGTATCCTCAGCAAGATTAGTATTTCCAAGTGCCTTCAAAGTATAACATCTGCTCTTTACCAGATAATATAGCTGAAGTGGGACCTTAATTCAGGCACAGAAGTTGGAAACAGTTCTTTTAAACTACTTTTAATGCATCTCTCCCAGCTGATGCTAGCAAGTCTCCCTGCAGTGTAACATTTGGGTTAGTTTTAATTGACTTAAAAAATTGGGTTTTGGAGGCATTGCTGTCGCAGGGGTTTCCTGTAGATATTCAGCCTGAAATTCTGTTTTTAATTTATCTGATCATGCTAAATGTTCTTGCTGATTTCCAAAAGACCAGAGGATGAAAGGTGAAGCGCTGTTTACAGCAGCCTCATGGAGGTGGTTGATAGGCCATCTGAAATTTACAGCTTGGGCTGGGGATAAGAGCAAAGCGCCTGACAAGCAAATTCCTGCGCTCCAGGTCTGGGTCCTGGTCTGCTACACAGTGTTTGATTGTGGTGCTTTCTTCCTTCATGTGCTAGGTATCACTTAAAAGATGTGATTGTTGGAAAGATCTACTTCCTGCTGGTGCGAATCAAGATCAAACACATGGAGATAGATATCATCAAGAGAGAAACAACAGGGACTGGCCCCAACGTATATCATGAGAATGACACAATAGCTAAATACGAGATCATGGATGGGGCACCTGTGAGAGGTGAGAAGGCTGATGAACCTTTCAGCATCCCTCTTCTGAAGTCTTTTGGGGTGGGAATAAGAGTCCTGCAGTATCTTCAGCCGAATCCATGTGCTCAGTAGTAGCACATGGATTACTGGTGGACTCACAGCAGCTTATGTAGGTGATTAAATATGATCCCCTTCCTTCTGTGGTATGCTGAGGAGGAATTGAGGCATAATGAGTTGCAATGACTTAATTCTTTTGATGAAGCAGTGGCAAACCAGGAATAGATGTAAATTCACTGTTGGCATGGGTCACTGGCTGGCATTGCTGCAACTTGGAGCCAGAAAGATGGTGTTCTAGCGCTGTGCCAATCTCCTGTGCCACTTGTTTTCCACTTGCATTGCCCAGCAGAGTCACCTGCCAGAGAAAGTGTCTCCTTACTCATTTTTTCTGGCATTGTCTTGATGCAGGTCACAGATTGAGTCCTTATGCTGTTAAAGTGGAGGTGGAATTGCTGTCAGCAAGGGCAGGATGTGGCTATGGACCACGCATGGCTGATTTTGGAAGGGAGCTGGAGGAAGTGTAGCTCATCTTACTCCACTTGTGGAAATGGTCACAAAGTTTGTGGCCTAGTGAGATTCCCTTTTGCTGGTGCTCTGCTAGTTGTTATCTGTGCGTTCTGTCTGTGCTGATGGTTCTGTGCACTTTGTAGGGGAGTCCATTCCCATCAGACTCTTTCTGGCTGGCTACGAGCTGACTCCAACGATGAGGGACATCAATAAGAAGTTCTCGGTGCGTTATTACCTCAATCTGGTGCTGATTGATGAGGAAGAGAGACGCTACTTTAAGCAGCAGGTGAGAAACGGAGCTGTTAGTTCTCGGACCCATAGACTGTTGCTTGGGATACTATGTCCTAAGGAGCTTCTGAGAATTTGAGATTCCCGTGGGGAAAAATCACGTCCTTGACTGAGTATCTGCAAAGACTAGGCAAATTAGAGTGCACGGAGGTGGTCTAGAGGGAACGGTCCACACGGGTCAGATGCGTACGGTGGTGGGGATGCACGCAGAAGGTGCCTACCTTGGACTTCTTTTCGACTCTGTAGCCCTGTGGTGGAGCTTCTATGCTTCACCTTATCAATTCCAATCTGGTAGCTGAGGACAATCGGATAGAGCTGCCCTAGATGGCTGGTGGGTTGCTTCTGTGCGCTCAGATCCAGGCGAGGAGCGCTCTACCCAAATTTTCAGGACAGCTGCATTGTGAGGCCTCCACTTGCCGCTGCGAGTGGCCTCACACCACACGGCTGTGGGTGGAACGTGGCAGCATAGGCCGAGCTCTCGCTGGGTGCGAGCTGCTCACCTTGCAGCTTGGTTCTGGGTCTGGGTGGGGTGAGGAGAAGGTCTCACAAGCCCTGACGAGGCCTGCCGGCTGTGTTACTGCAGGAGGTCGTGCTTTGGCGGAAAGGAGACATAGTGAGGAAGAGCATGTCCCACCAAGCAGCCATCGCGTCCCAGCGGTTTGAGGGGACATCCTCGCACACCGAGGCCAAGACCCCCAGCCAGCCTGCAGAGAACAACGGCCGGCAGTGAGAGGCCGCGCAGAGGAAGGCTGCTGTGGAGCCGCTGGGGACAGCAGCAAGGAGGAAGAAAAAACACTTCAGAGACTTCATGGAAATAAATAACCGTTTTTGACTTAATTCCTTTCTTCAAAGGACTCATAGGGTGGGAAGGGGAGGGGAGGGCAAGGCAAGCTGGAGCACTGGTGGTGCGGAGCTGAAGGTACCTCAGTGCTTCCCAATCAACTACATTCCTCTGGGGTCGGCTGCTTTGAGGCATGTGTCCGGAGGCTGCGGAGCTGCCTGATCTCCTCTTTGCCCCGAGACCCTTTTGGTGTGGCAGCGGGGAGGGAGAGAGCAAGTGAAGGCCAAATCTGCTGCTTCTTCGAGCGGTGTGGAGGTTCCTTTGGGGCTGTGTAGGATGGATATTTTTCTTGCCTTTCTAAAATCTTCACGAGGGAAAATGACACAGTGATTAGCTGGAAGATAGAGGGAGTCTGGCTGAGGTGCGGCCTACTTTAAATTGCTTAGTGTTATCCCCTTGCTGCCTCCCCTTCCTCTTCATGCTGGTGTTGGATTCCTTGTCACAAACAGTTCTGTAATGTGGTTGACTCAGCCCTGGGACTGCCACACAGCTGCACGGAGCACGGGCCGCAGGCGTGCTGTTGTGTCCTTGCTGTGGAGCTCCTGACTGTGTTGTTGCATCAAGGGAGAGCTGTGGCTGGTAGGAGGGAGTGAGGCACGCAAATGCAGTAGGAGGTGGCACAGGTTGGGCAGAGCGGTGAAGGTCCCAGCTCTGCTGGGTGGGCAGGAAGGCTGCTGGCCAAGAGCAGTGCCTTCCTGGCCTTGGCCCGGCAGCTGCCTGAGTGCCCCTGAGATTCAGTCTCTCTGGTTGCTGCACTCATGGAGGTCCCAGTTGCTGCTGCAGAGCAGGAGCAAAGCAGCCTTGAGAGGTCTAGAGAATAGTTTTGGAGGGTGAGAAATAAATGGGGGCTCTCTTGGGAGTGGGCTTACACTGCACACACTGCCCTGCTCGTGTCTGTGTCCTTGTGACAGAGCAGGCTTTGTATTAGGGACAGACAGCGGTATAGAAACACGTGTGTATTGTTTTGTATTTGCTCCCTCGCACCTGTGGGATGAGGATTATTAGTAAGGACAGAAAGTGGATGCAATTGTTTTAAGAAGCTCATGGCCTGTGTATGCTGCTAGATGAAGCCAGGCAGCAACTGGAAGGATGGTAGAGCACTCTGATTCCAGAGATGCATTCCTGAGGCCTGAGCTGAAGTCACCAGTGAGGTCTGAGGGTATGGCATGAACTGAGAACCTGAGTGCAAATTTTTCTTTTCTAAAATAAGCTTCTTTTAGTCTACAGCTAAGTAGAATCATGAGAACACTCCCAGAAGGGAGTCACTCCTCCATTAAAAATTAGTTTTGGCTTTGTAGACTTGATTGCCTGAGTCTGGAGAATATCCATCCTGTTTAGATGCCCTTCAAGGAAGCAGGCAGTTAGACCTCCTACCAGACGGAGAGAGAAGCCTGCACTAAATGCTGGGGTATGAGCTCTTATCAAGTGGGATTTGTCTGCATTTTCCTGGGAGTTTGTGGCTCGCTAGGGTTTTGTCCAGTTTCCTTTTGACTCTGGAATGAATCTGTTCTGCAGCTGAGTGTAGAACAGTTGTCTGGCAGCTGGGAAATGGAAGTATCTTTTGCTTTGTTTAGTGGAACAGTGCTGATGGAGGGAGTGGGGCCTGGGTGGGAAGGGGAGCTTTTTATGTAATAAGACAGCTACTGTATTTCAGTGATAAATGTGTGTTTCTGCTTGCCAAAGTAAGTTATCTTTTACTCACCACGTGTAAGGTTGTGGTTTTTAGTAGAGCTGGACAGTCTCACTCTGTTGTAGAGGACACTAATGATCTCATCTTTGCTGAATGCTTGTGTCACACCATGTTTCTGCTCTGTAATAGTGAAGACGTGGCTTGCTTTTCTTTACATGAGAAGTCTGTGCCATGGGCTGGAGCCATGTCTTCCTAAGACTGAAGCAAAAGCTTACTTTAGACAACTACCTTGTTATGCCAGGGCAGGGGGTGGTAACCTGCCGCAGGTCTCACATGGCTAAGGAATCTGGATGTTTTACTTCTGACACTCACTCTACTCCCCCCTCTGTGTAGGGGGCACCACCTGTGCTGTGGCAATACACAATCTCTTGGTGACAAGTGAAGCTCCCATTGGGAGCCTCTGGGGATAGCAGACTTTGCTTTCCATGGCTGAGCTGAGCACAGCAGCGCCCTAACCACCCTCCAGCTTTCCCTCAACTCCCATCCCGCCTAGAATTTTTTTCCTTGCCTGTTCCTCTTGGTTGTAGGCCATGTGGTATCAAAGAAACACCATGGATGGTGTCTGTGCATTCCAGGAGTGCTTTGTTTACTGGCCAGACAGCATCAGTACTGGATGTAAGACAATTGTCTGACAGGACAATGCACTGTAATGAGATTTCTATTAAACATCTGTTCATCACTGCTGGAGGGTTTACTTGGAAAAGGTGCATGAGTCTATATGTTGGGTTGGGGGTATGGTTTTGGTTGGGTTTTTTTTTTCCTTCTCTGTGCCCCTCTCCCATGTCCCAGAATATAGAAACAATCCCCATTTTTACTTAATCTAAATGGACCATTCAACCTGTTACCTACTGTGCCCTCTGTTTTTCTGGGGTGGAGCAGATGTGCTGAGCATCTTTAGAGAGAAGTTGAAGCTTAAGGTCACTCCGGGACAAGGTACTATAGCAGAGCGTTTCATTAGCATGGGAAGGGGCAGAGCAGTCCCCCTGAGCTGGGTGGTTCTGTTCAGTACTTGGGTCATTCCCCCTCTCCCAGGCAGAGTCAGGCAGGGGGGAGGGCGCAAGTACCAAGCAGTGCAACTTGTAATTAAGCCTCTGCTGTGTTTACATGTTTCTTAATTCGTCGTCTTTTCAATGGCTGTATTTTAAAACTTGGGTTTTTTGTCTCTTCAATTAAAAAGAGCCAGCCCTGGCTGTCAAATGCTGTGCATGAGTTTGTCTGATACAGTTTGTATTGCCTGGCCCGGGTCTGGTTTGGGTTGGTTTTGGTTTTTATGGTGTTAAGGCATTTTTCTTTCTGCCATACTGTGCAGCCCTCCAAACATGCTTGAGGACTTTGTCCTTTATTCTCTTCATAAATTCTTGGCTTTCTTTAAGCTGTGTCACTGCTTAGAAGCTGTGCTGGTGGCGGACCCATGCAGCTTAAAAATGAGTAAGCGAGCTTTATTTTCTTCTTTTTTGCTGATGTCAGTACTAAAATAATGAGAAGTTTTGAGCCTGTGATCTGCTTTGCAGCAATCAGGCTGAATGTGTATATACATCTAAATTTTCTTGTTCTAGACAGAAGCTTAGTTATACCTCTCTGCGGAAAAATGTCCCTCTGCAGTACATGGAACTGCACGGGATCCTGTAGTAAACATCTTCAAGGAGGATGTACCTGTTTTGTCCTTCAAGAGATAGCAGATTTTTCCACTATTAAAAATTGAGGAGCTGCAATTGATTCTAAAAGGCTTTATTTAAAAATAAGCAAAAACAACAGTGTGTCAGAATAAGTGACATGTAGCTGCATATCGTGTGCGGGCATGTTCTTGTTGCTGCGATAGAGCGAGTAAACTTGAGAGTTATGCTGGTTTGGGAGGAGGCATTGGCGGGCTGGGTAGAAGCTGTGCTGCTGTCAGTTTCTTAATGTGGCTTTTCCTCTTCCAGGCTCAAGACAAAATCAAATTCCTCTGCGTTGAAAAGGTAAGGAAGAAAAAGCCGTAAGTGGAACTTACAAGTTGTCTGTGCGAGGGCTGCCTCTGGGAGGGAGCGGCACCGGAAGTCCAAAGAAGGTTCTTACCTTTTGTTAGTGGTTGGATGGAAAGACGTTGTCTTGTGAAGAGCATCATGTTCTTTAGGGGGCCTCCGTCTGCTTTATGTGCCAGGTGGTGAGCCTTGATTTCAGAAAGGGGGATGAAACGTTTTGTCATCCGCACAAACTGGACATCCACCTGGGCAGCGATGGACAGCAAAGGAGCATGTTTGGAGAAGGATATAGCCTCCAGGTGTGACATAAAATCTTGGCGGGGGCAAAGATATTAAACCAAAGCAGATGGCTGATGGCTACTACCTCATAACGGTATGGAAGCTTTTCCTTGCTCAAGGCTAAATGAACTTTCAGATACCTCTGGCATGTGATTTGTTTATATGAATCTTAGCGCTGTGCACCAGCAACATACATTCATGTTGTCACAGACAATACAAAATTAAGATGTGGGATGCAGCCAGCCTGTGAACAGTCACTTCCCTATAATTTAGTGTGCCTCAAAACTACAGCTTGCTTTGCTGTAGACGGAGCGTGGGACTTAAAGATGTTCATTCTCTTTCCTAACCCACAATTCTGCCATACATGGAGGTCAGCTCTGCATCCAAGTAAGATTTGAAAATTTAGGGAGATATATTTTGGCAGCCTCCTGGAAGAGAGGGGGGGGGGGGACGGTAGAGAAAACAACAGGACTGGATTTTCTCAAGAGAGAGAAAAAGGTAGCTAGGCCAGGTCAGAAGCTTGAGAAGATATGCAATATGATGCAGAGGCTTCTACCTTCATTCAGCTGGCACACACCCCCTGAAACAGCCGTATTTAGTTTACTACATTACCATAGACCATTTGGGGTTCTCTTTTCTGCTGGAGGAATCATAATGAGGATCCTTCTGATCAAACTGTGTGTGATCAGGGTATGCCTCCTTTACGATCTGAAGCAGAAGGGGAGAAGAATGTGAGACAAGTTCCCATCAGTTAAAAACTATTGTCAGCAAAGGGTACGAAATGCCCTTGAGCAAGCTGTGACTAGACATAAGGAATAATCCTCGTACAAAACCCAGCTTTGTTTTCCTTGAATGCCATTCTAATGGTGAGAGATAATTTCCTTTCTTTACATTTCTTGTGTGAAAGCACTGCAGAGCAGTATGGCTGTCCATGAAGCACCATCACCTCTTCAGAAAGCAATGTGGAAGAAGCAGAGGGAACAGAGGAAAACTGAGCAGATGATGAGAGCCTTTTGTGACGAGTTCTCCTCTTAAAGAAAAAGCTTTTCTGTGCCCTAGGTTTTACATGGCTGCCTTGCAAGCTCAGCTGACTAGAATTTAGTGAATCAGACTTTAATCAGAGTGTGGAGCAACTCTTGACTTGGCTGGAAGTGCTCTGAAATGTCAGCAGGAAAACAGCAGTTTGGTTCCATTTCTCTCAGGAAAGATGCCTGGGTCAGCCCTGCCGTGACATACTGTTGAGCCTGGATGCCCTAGGCTCATTTGCTGCTCTGATCAGACAACTTTTGGACTCCTTTGGTGCTGAGACAGAAGCAGGGCTAACGAGCTGTTCGATAACCCATCAGTTATTGCCTTCCCCCCAGCCAGAAACACAGACTGAGAAAGAGGCACTCACCTTGACAATGCCAACAATGCCAGGCTCTTTACAGTTACTGTGATAGAAGAAGGCCTGCTGCCCAAGTTTCATGGCTCTCAGGAAATTCCTTGCCTGTCAGGTGTAAATGAGAGACTTTGAGCTCTTTGTATCAAGCTCTCAGGGTTTTATTATAAGCAGCTAGGGACAAGAACTAACAACAAGAGAGGTATATCTACTTCAGAGCTACTCAGATGAGGTTTCCTACAGTTGTTGCATGGATGTTTTGTGCTGCAATGAAATGAAGTAAAAAACAGGTTAAAGAGCAAGATCCTGCTGCTTAGAAAGCATGTGGGAATTCAACAGCTCAGCTGCCTTCGTTCAGAGGTAACAGATGACTTAAGTTAACTGTCAGCAAACAAGCAGCAGAGCAGATCGTGTATAGGGGAGAAGCATATATAGTAGGGGGATCATGTATAGTAGGGGAAACACGTGGATTTCTTCTGCAGAGGAACAGAAAGCTGTAAGCTAATAAGGCATAGTACTTGGGTAAGTACAGACTTGCTAAAAGGTGTCAAGGGAAATAAAGGCTGGTCTAAGCTAAAGAAAAACTGAATGATTTGACAGTATTATCCAGCCTGAATCTACCTCTGACTTAGAGGCAATTAAGCAGGAGTTCTGACTCCTGACAAAACGCACCTGTAAAAACAGGCAATGTTCCTCAAAAGGAAATCCTTCAGGCAAAGGGAAGAAGTTATCTGTGGGGAGAGCCACCTTTTTTCTAGTGCTATTTCAGTGACTTCACCTTTGACATGTGCTCCTTACCTGGTAGTTTCTTACTCCATCCCAAAAGGTTGTCTGATTGGGCTGAGCTTTCAAGTCATCAATGCTGAACTGCCAAATGGAATGAAAATACAGGTTAAGTTCAGGAGGTGTTGTGTCATTGCCTACTTTGTGCCTAAACATTTGTTCCTAGTAGCTCCTTCAATTATAATACAAACTTGACACAATTATTTTGGTTCCCACAGTGGGACTAAAGAAAAGCCTTCTCAAAGGAGGAACGCTGCAGCAGTCTAAAGGTAGTGTAAAAGCTGCCCTGTGATCAGCAGCTAAACATCCTGAGGACCCAATTTCCTCTTCTATTACAAGTACCAAACCCCAGGGTTGTCACCCTAGAAGAGAGAAATGCTATGTCTATTTCCAGGAAGAATAAAATAATAAAAATAATAAAAATCTGTTTTTTGAGAAGTAAAGACACAACAGTGTTAATCCTGCAAACAATCTGAATTGCCTGATACTGTAACTCGATGTTCAGGCACTAATGCTCTGGATAGTAGTGAAACTGCTTCTATACTTTGCTGAGTAAGGACAGGTGTTAGTGCTTACTTTCACATCCACTCCCTTCTCAAGTCTGCTCTCTGGTTCTGACTTCAGAAGCCAGTGACAATACGTTATCTTGCTTTCCTCCCCACCAGAGTCAGATTCTTTTGTCTTCTTCCAGTTCTTCCATCCTGACTTGGAACTCCCAGCTGGAGGTTTTGTAGACTTCTCTTCCTCCTCCTTATCTGCAGTCTCCTCCTCAGTTTTGGCAATTTTAGCATCGGGCTCTTTTTTATCTTAAAAGAAACAATAAAATAATATTTGGGTAAAACACATTTTGTTTCTAATACAGACTGGTGGTGAAGCATTTTCAGTTGTCCAAGTTGGTTTCACATACTGGTATTTGACTGCAGCAGCAGTCTGGTGCACCCCAGATGACAGGGGTAAGGTAGCAGCATTATGCACCACTGTTTCTGGGTATTTCTAGTTTTCATCTGAAATAAGGATATGTGGTTTTGTTTGGTGTGCAGAAATGTAGTTTAATTGTCATAGTTAATCATACAGAAAGCCAGGACAGACCATGTTGCCCCCATGAAGTGTAATTGATTTTTTTTTTAATTTATCACCAAGAAATCAACTGCAGGCAACAAAGTTTATATAGGTGAGTCTGGTGAATAACAGGAAAATTCAGTAGTAAAGCAAGCTACTTCAATTACTACAGTAGCTGGAAACCTTCTATTAAACCTCCACTGTGCTACCTGTTCAGAGGGGTTCCATATCCCAGTTTCCCTGTTTGTCCAGGACCCAGACAGCAAAAAAAAAACCAAACCAGTAAGAAGTGATTAAAGGGTAAGAAGGTGGTTAAGTTGCTGGAGTCAATTCAATTAAGAATATGAGTGGCACTGATAAGCCCAGTGCAATTTTTCATCTTTCACTTTAAACAGCACATAAATGGTGCCTCAGGTGCAAGGGTTTTGCTTTTTTGGTTTTTTTGCAGACAGTACCACATCAGCTTCCTGCCACTACACCGGGTATACTTTGACTGACAATCTCTAATGCATAGGACCTGAAAGCTCTTCATAAATGGCAATGAACTACATTTCTTAGCTACCTTGTGGTGAGAACACATCGTTGTCCCTATTGTGTATCTAGCAGACTTGTCAGTCACACATGGACGCTTAGCCCATTTGTACAGAGGAAATGCTGTCTGTAAGAAGGTGGCTTTGAAAGACAGATGGTTAAGATGACTGCCGGTAGTTTCACTACAGCGTGGAACCTCAAGTGAGAGATGCTAAATTAGTTAGGATGTCAGCACAGACCTGCTACCGCTCCTTTGTCTCTCTTTCTGCTTGGCCAGGGCATCTCTGGTCTCTGAATTACCTTCTCTTCACTGAGAAGCACCTGCTGAATGAGAAAAGAAGAATTACTGCTTATTCGGGCAGGCTGAAAAAAGCAGCGATATCCGAGACTGAGCCCTGTAAAAGCTGTACAGTAAGTGGAGAGTAAATAAATTTCCTTCCTTGAGCTCAACCATTTCCTCTATCAGTGCAAATGCTGGCACCGGCTGAGGACCACACCCCTGGCGCTGGAGGCCGGCAGGCCCTCCACAGCAGGGCTCTGATGGACATCGGCAGGAGGGCTGCTTTTCTCCACAGTGGCGCAGCTGTTGGAGGGAAGTCCCCAAGGTGCTTGGAGTAAGTGTGG
>JAVJGJ010000036.1:2668614-2685751 GCA_035590215.1 Microhierax caerulescens | reverse complement strand
GAAGTGAGCTTTTGCTTCTGTAAATATTCTGTTTGAAGTGCTTTGACACAACTGGGGCTGGATTTGATACCAGCTCTCTTGTAAGAAGTCAATTTTTAATACCGAATCATATAATTTCTCCTGCATTTTCCACGTTTCTTGGGAGAAATATCAGTATGACTGAGGGCTAGAAAAGTATGAAAATGGTTCAAACGTGTACCAGGGGCTGGGGCACTGATACCAGGTTGGTGTCTTCTGATGCATCAGTGGCTGCAGCCAGGTTTTCCCACTCTGGTGCTTGAAGATCACGCAGCAGCTTTTGCTGTACATGCAGCACACACAAACTAGTTGCCGATTCCTCCGTGCTGCGCAGGGCAGAAGCACAGATAAGTCTTTCCAATTACAGTTTCTATCTGGTTCACTTGTACTGTGGTTTCTCTCATCCACCCCCACAGACATGACAAGCTGTAAGATATTGCCAGGGTAGCGATTCCTGCAGCTAAAGCCTGGGAGATCAGTGTGGCATCCAGATATGACTTTCTAATAATAAGTTTGCCTTCATGTGATGCCTTTTATCTGAGGATCTCCAAGTGCTTTACAGCCTCTAATTAAAGCTTGTGACACCCCATGAGCTGCTCTGATGCTCTCTCTTTCTAAGTATCAGTGAGTGTTAGAGCTGAAATGATGGCCTGCAAGTATTCCTCTGTGTGCTGTGGTCCGGTTGGATTCTGCGTGCTAAGTGAAGACTTTGATGGTAAATGTCTGAGGAGGTTGTATTGGTGGTTCAGAAGATGTTCCAGTTCCCTCGAGCTTGTGCTGGGCTGATGCCTAAGCAGTCTGTCTCCTGGGCATTTTGTGTCTGAATTGATAAAAACGTTTTCTTTTCCCATTAGCACTGGCCACTGTTAACTTTCAGAAACTGGAACCTGGGCTACTGAAATATTTGGACACAGTACAGGTAAGATGCAGAAAAACTTTGTTCATCTAGATTTTCCAGGTCAGCATTAGAAATGAAGCACTGCCAGTCTTGTTTTGGTTTTGTGTGTTGGTTTGGGCCTTTTTTTTGAACAAATGTTTGGGCTTCCTTCTCACTGGGCCAAATCCTTCTGGAATCAGTGAAAATACTTATGATGATTTCTCTGGAAAGTGAGGGAGGTTTTAAGTGTGGTGTTAATCCAGCACCTTCTTAAAGGCTTTCCATTCAGCTGTGGCCTGTGTTTAGCTGTCAGGGGTTTGAGTTCTTCATGCTTTCAAGTCTTGATGCCCAGTAGCATCCTACCTTGCAACTGTCAGACTTCTCTCTTGGACTTCAGTCATCTTTTTCCCAAGCTCTTTTACCCTGATGCTGCGGATGCCGTCAAGAGCATGTCCGAAAACTGTAGTCTTCAAATGCTGGGTGCTGATCTGCTGCGGTTCTCTCAGTGTACGCTGTGAGGGGTGTCTCGGTCCTCTCCGGTGCCTCCTGTGCAGTGTAGATATGTGAAGTTGTGTTAATGGCACGCTGTGCAGAAGAGAGGATTAGCTCCACTAGGCATTTGGTCCTGTTTCAATCAGAGGAACACTTTAATTTCACATATGCTTCCACAGTAACTTCACAAAACACCTTCCACGCAGCGCGGTCTCAGGCTCTGCCTGCCTTCTCCGCAGCCCAGCCTACCTGGCATTTAACAGTGCTCCCTGCAGAAAAACATTCCAATTTTGTTTGTCGCTTGAGCTTCTTTAACCCCCTGTGCTGTCAGAGATGTGAATCAGGGGCAGGGAACTGCCTAATGAACACTTGATGCAAAAAGCATCTTGATTGCGTTGAGGGAGTAGTGAGGGAATAACAAGTTTTGTGTTTTAGTGAAAGGTTCTCTCTCTTCTTGCATCCTCTGTCTTCTGCCTTTCCTGTTGCTCTGCTTGCTCCAAATGTCAGCCTGGAAAGATGTGAACAACTGACAGGTGCCCCTGGCCGTGATCAATTCTCTTCTGATCTCTTCCCTTGTCTTTTGCCTGGACTGTGAAAGGAAACCTTGCTGCTGGCATGCTGAACGTTGAATCCTGCAGCTTTAATTTGTTTTCCTGTACAGGCGAAAGAGGCTCTGCTGCAGGTGCTTTGCCTTCTTTAGGTCTTACAAAATTCCCCAAACCCTGCAAACAAACAGAAGGTGGCACCTTCCCCACCAGCTGAATGCTACATGGCCCAATAAAAGCAGCTCCTCCTTTGCCACACTTACTAATGAGAAGATAGGAAGCCTGTCATGCATATTTGTAAGGATTATGAAGCTATGTTATCTTTGCCTTGTTATGGTCTTTTATTCCAGAGGCCGATAAAACTCCTTCTTCAAGCAGTTTACTGGGGACGGATTGATTAAACATATTTCCAAGAGCTGGTCTGAACCTGGAACAATTAAATTATTACAGGCACCTGCAGTTGTTTTCTCCTAATGAAACATGAGTTTCTTTAATGCCACTTACCTCGGCCATTTCACGTGGCATCAGATAAAGCCCCTATCAAATAAAGGGCAAAATTGCCTTGTCTAGAAATAAATACCATGAGGAGGGAGTGCCAGCCAGGCTGAGCACATGTTGTCCTGTCTGGTGTGATGGGGCTGGGTGGAATTCTACAGGAGCTGAGGGAGCTGGCGAGCGGTGACAAATGGGAAGCAATCGCTCTGTGTGCACAGCTTTTTTAATGAAGACCTAATTCCTGCAAAGGCAAATTCTTTCCTGCCAGCACCATATGCGGCATTAAAAAGGCATTAAGCCGCTAAGGTCTGCTGTTCCTACCTTGGCAAGCGCTGGCTGCAGTGCACCTGCAAACCCTCCGCTGGCAGTGGTGTAGCTGATAAGCAGACATTTATAAATGTGTATTTCCACCAGAAGCTAAACAGGGACAGTTGGTTTGTCTTTTTGCTACAGCTCTACCAAACAACAGTATCCAGAAGTGTTTGGTATCACCCGATTGTGTGCTGTGGTTTTTGCTTTGTGCCTAGCAGAGGAGCACTCCGCTTTGCTTACCGGTTCTGGGCTTTGCTGGCCCACAGCATCTTCCTCAGAGCTCCTTAGCTCCTTTTCTATGCCAGCTTGAGAAGGAAACGCTCTTGTAAACAGTGTTGCCAAACTGCAGTGGAACAATGCTTCTCTAGATAGTAGGGATGAGGGCAAGACTGCCCTGTCTCCATTTTAACTCTTTGGGTTTGTTTTGGTACAGAGAGATCAGCCAAAGATGGTGATGGAGTATTGGACCGGATGGTTTGATAACTGGGGAGGCCCTCACTATGTCTTTGATGCAGACGGTGAGCACCGTATACTCTTCTTGTAGCTAGGGGGGCTCCGTGCTCGGCAAACAGTCCCGGAAAAATGACATATAACCTTTACATATTTCTGTCCCGCTGTACCCTTTGCTTTGTGTGACTGTGTAAATGAATAATCTCTCTGCGAGTGGGTCACATTGCTGTGCCTTGGATTTTCTTTAGTGGTGTTAGTAAACAGCAGCTCTTTATTTAAACTTTTTTTTTCTTGAAGAGGGACTCTGTGGGGTGTGCAGAGAGCCAAACATCTGAAGTTATTAGTGACAACCTTGTCCTAAGACCTTCTGCCTAAGTTGATTTAAAAAATGCAGCTGAGTGATTTAAATAATCTGTTTCACCTCCTGGGCTAATCTGAATCTTGTGAAGACTTTATCGGTATTTTGTAAAGATGTCAGAGATTTTGTGAAGCATCCATAACAGCATTACTTGTCTGGTCAATAAACACTCCTCATTAATGATAATGAACCTAAACCTTTTGCAAGTATTGCACCTTCTGAAAAGTGTTAGTTTTTTTCTAGTTTAAAAGCTGGCTAGGAAGGAAGACTAGTACTGAGAAACCCCAACAACGGCAGAACCTCTAGGGCATCTAAAGCACAGTGAAAACAGAGCTATATAAGACTATTCTAATGGCTCTCTCATTCTCCTGCAATTGTCTTTGTAATTGGGTCATTAGTGTGTTGAGCTTAGGAGTCTGATTGAGTAGTCCTTAAAACTCTTGTGCCTCAAAGCAAAATTCTGGCTCAAGTACATGAGCTTTACCCTTTTTCTTCACCTCTAGGAGAGGTGTATTTGAATGTATTACTATGTCCCGATGTGTCAGTGGATGTGCTGCCCTTACTGAGGGCAAAATACAAATCCTTGTAATTACACAGGCGTGACTGACTGACAAGGACCACCAGAATGTTTGTGTCTGCTTTGAATTACTGGAAGAGTGTTAGCCTAGCTTCTTGGTCTGTGGCCTTCCTGGCACTGCCCTTCCTTTACAGAAATGGTGAATACTGTCGCAAGCGTCCTCAAATTAGGAGCATCCATCAATCTCTACATGTTTCACGGAGGCACCAACTTTGGCTTCATGAACGGTGCTTTGGAGGCTGATGAATACAAGTCAGATGTCACCAGTTACGGTGAGTTTTTTGTCACTGCCTTGCCCATGCACCTGTCGTGAGAGTGCAGCATAGACTACCCTTTGGGCTAGTTACACTTGGTAGAAGCACCGAGAAATTATTAGTACAACCACTTTGTCATGGAGAGGTGAGCTGGAGCATAGCTCAGGAGCAAAGGCCTGTCAAAAAGGGGACTTACAGCAGTGTCTCCTATTTCCAGACCCCTTCCAGGACGTGGAACATCCCCTCATTCCGAACTGGAAATAGAAGGTGCAGATGATGGCTTTGCTTCATGTTATCTCCATTCTGTTTTTTTTAATTTTACCAAGTCAAATTTTACCGTAAAGCTCTTTTCATCCCAACAGCCCTTTGTTAAGATTGTTAATTTTTGACTTTATCCTGTGTGAAATTCTGGATACATGCAAATTAGATCTCTAAAAGTACATTGCTCCTTGTCTCCAAATTAAGCTCATTTCTGGTTGTCTAGCTACATTTGCACAGATAAAAGCGTACAGGTTTCCACAGTACAGACGGTGCCAAGAAAATTGTGTCTTGGGCTTTTACTTCTTTGGTGACAGCGTACATGAAGGGTGTCCCAGAGCTGCTGTATGTTTTTAAAACACGTGTACTGCTTTTTCAGATTACGATGCTGTGCTGACAGAGGCTGGCGACTACACATCCAAATTTTTCAAGCTCCGACAACTCTTCAGCATGATCATTGGTAATTATAAATCCAAGAACCAAAATACTGTTTTACCTACAGTGTTAAATTAGAGACTTGTTTAAACTGGCCCTTCTGCTGGAGCCCTCTGAAGCTGCCTGGTCGACTGGCTGGGTGTTTTTTGCAAAAGATGGGAGGGAGGACCAAAGGAGGTCTGGAGGGGGCTTAAATCTGCGTTGGGTTTTTTGCATCTGAAATAGTTGTTTTCCATCTTTCTCTTTCTTTTTGCATCACAGGCCAGCCTCTTCCTCTCCCTCCCATGATTGAAAGCAAGGCATCATATGGTGCTATCCTGTTGCATCAATATATCCCTCTCTGGGATGTGTTACCGTCTCTTTTACAGGTAGTACTACCCATTGTAATGCATCTCAGTAGTAAAAGGCATCACCTCATGGGTGGAAAAGGTGGTTAGTGCGCTGGTTTGTTATCCCATGTTTTGCCAAGGACATGCAAATCTTTTACCTCACTTTTTTTACTGCTGCTTCTGTTCTCTTGAAATTCCAGTTTTGCAGGTCCCTGGCACCCTTTTCTGGTACCTTGTCTTCATTGCTGTAGCTTTTATAGAGTCATAAGGCGATTCAGGTTGGAACAGACCTCAGGAGGCTTACAGGGTAAATGTGACCTGTGGCAGAGTGAACACTGATCTGGAATGAATTGCTCCTACGTGGCCTGTCAGTGTGGGGAGGCCACTTCTGCCGTTACATTTGTTTCTCCTTTGCAGCCCATTAAGTCAGAGTTTCCCATTAACATGGAGAATCTGCATCTAAATGATAGCAGTGGGCAGTCATATGGGTATGTGCTCTACGAGACGGTCATATTTGGTGGTGGACATCTGCATTCAAGGGACCATGTCCGTGACCGAGCACAGGTAAGGAGCAGAGGGCAACTGCGACTTTCAGATGTAAGTTCAGATGTTCAGTCAGATGTAAGTGCTTTGGTCTTGGCAGCTCGGTGGGAAATGGGTCAGCCGTGAAGGAAAACGGGAAGTTTTAGATGAGAAGTGTGATTTGCCATTTTCAGTTCTCAGCTGAGCCCCAGCCCTTATCATTTGTAAATCAGCTTGAGGTTCCAGTCTACTAAAACTTGTAATATCTTTAAACATCAGAATATTGAATGTTCTGAGAAATGTTGTGATTATTTTTTTTCCCCACCTAGACTGGATCAGTGACACAGTTATGGACGCTGAGTTCTAGTTTCAAGTAGAGACATTTTCCTCCCCAAATACAACTTCAGTAACCTACGCAACGCGTGCTTACAGCATAATTGATGAGAAGTTGCTCTCCTCTCTTGTGCTCTGTTCTGCAGGTGTTTGTTAACACCATGTATGTTGGTGAGCTGGACTACAACACAGTGGAGCTCTCCCTTCCTGAAGGACAGGTAAATAACTGGAGACTGCTCACGGCAATAGCATGTGGGTAACAGAACCAAGGCCACCCAAGAGGCATAGCTCTCAGGAAGGCATCTCCCACCTGTTCCATTTAACTAGCTGATACGGTAGCCTGACCCAGGGAACAGTTGTTGTATACCCTCATTAGACACTATTTCAGTAGTGAAATACAGCATGAATTACTGCCAAGTTACTATTTGTGATTGAGAAGTGGGGTTTGAACACTTTTGCACGGGGAAAATTCAAATTGTCGTCCTTGCTGCACAAAATTTCCCAGCTTTCCTGCCACAGCCACAGCTGGAGAGATCGAGTACTGGCACCCTGCTGTGCAGATTAAGTCTGTGTAGGCTTCATCTTCCTTAGCACAAAGCGTATTTTAAGGGTTTTGGGGGCTTTTGCACCTTCTGGGTCTCAAATGAAATGAGGGGGAATGCCTCTAGCTCTGAGAGTGGTCTTGCCCTGGCAGAAGTTGGCAATAAGACTAGTATATTGATGGAATACATGCCAGCAGCACTGTGCATGGCTCCTCGGAGTAGGCGAGTGAGTAGATACACTAATTGTTCTTAGGACTTGTGGGAGAGCTGTATGACATAAGCCTGTATTATGTCAAACTTCATTTCTGGCTCTGTGGGTAATATCAAGATGGTACTTAAAAATACAACAGAAAAAAAAAATTATAAAAAGGCTGAGAGTTCCTCGGTGGCATAACTGTTTGTAACAGCTGAAAGGTAGGGGTGACACTGTTCTGTCACACAATCTAGAACTTTAAACAGATAAATTGCAGCTGCCAAAGGTATTGGTGCCACCTCCCCTCTTAAAACACCTCTACTGACCTCTGATAACCAAGTACTATGGCTGATACAGCATGTGCTGCGCACTGGTCCAGGTGGATGCTCTTCCTTTTTTTTTTCTTTTAACAGGGATTCAGGCAGCTAAGACTCTTGGTAGAGAACCGCGGTCGTGTCAATTATGGCCTGGCACTGAATGAACAGAGGAAAGGTAAGTTAAGTTCTTTGCTCTCGAACTGTCCTAGATAGTTCTCTGAGTTTAAACGCTGCAGCACTGCCTTTCTCATGTGCTTCACACAGAACCAAACTGAAGACCTAATGCAGCTGTCGTAGCGCTAGCCCAGATTACTGTCTGGCGTTGGTGGGAAACAGCGTGATGGAGGAAACGTTAAAAACCTCATTTCATCACTCCCTGTCTGCAGCAATCGCAGATGCTGCTTGATGGCTTGCATTAAGGCTTCTTATTTTATAGGGGTACAACTATGCCCAAGGCTATCAATGGATCTTACTCTGCTCTAGATTTGCTCGGTGATGTTAGGGTACCCTTTCTCTTGTTCTGTGAATGTGTTACTTCACAGGGAGAGAAGGAAAATACTTTTTTTTAATCTGTGTTTTCCCTTAGGGGGTTGATATTGGAGGATCGCAACATTTAAAATTGACACAGTATTAGGAGGAATGAATTTTACATCCAGCTGAGCAGAATTTACTAAAATGCTCAAGTCTATCGCGCACAATTGTGGAGGTGGAGGAGGTCAGAACCCCAGGGTCCTATTTCAGTGGGGAACTGTATGCAAAAACTATACAAAATAGACTAATGGAGTTAGGCACGTGACTGTACTAATTTTATTTTACTGCAGAAGAAGACTTCACTGCATAAAGCCTTTGCTCTGCTTAGGCAGGCTCAGCTGTAGTCCTGTAGTTAGGAGGCTGGATTAGGAGTTGGGCTTTGCCTGCTACATGAAGAATAACTTTTATCTAACAAGAGAGTGTTAAAGGTAAATTAGTTGCTAAGGTGTCTTGAGATCCTTGGATGAAAAGCAGTGGATCGGCACTGGACATTAGTGCTCACCCATGTTGTATTTTGCTGTGCCTATTAGAGAAGTAACTGATTTACTGCTTTTAAGAAAAATGTGTACATGGTCAGCCAACTAAAACACAACAATAACAACAAAACCCCATCTGCTGCGTGTGCCAGCAATGTTTTCTGCTTGGAGGGTGTTTAACAACTTGGTGAGTTGAAGCAAAGGAGAGAGTGGAGAGGCCAAAGTATAGTAATGTTCCCCACTCAATCTGGATGAGCAGTGGGACCATATGGACTCTAATTCCATTGCAGAATGTGGCCGCTTTCCATCTCCTGCTGTTCCTCGCATTCAGATAGGAAAATCTATCAGCTTTAGCTGTTTTTCGGCTCTTCATTACCCCCATTGCTCTTGCAGGCTTAATTGGTGACGTCTTCTTGAATAAAACCCCCTTGAGGAACTTCAAGATTTACAGTTTGGAGATGAAACCTGGCTTCATGAAAAGGTTTGTTGGATTTCAAAATTTTTTCTTCCTCATTTGAAACAAACTGTTTACCAGCAGTACAAAATCTAATAGGTAGCAATTAATTGTATCAGAAAGACAACACAAGGTAAAACGAGGGAGGTGGATTTTTGCACTGCTAGGCTCCTTGCCGATACCTTTGCCCAAAATAGTGCAGAAAATGGTGGCACTTTATCGATACCATTATTTAGGGATGAAATGTATTCCCACTGTGGAGGATTTAAAGAATTCCTCGCAGCCTGTACCAGCAGGGTTAGGTTGGGTAGGTGGAAGCGTGGATTACCCAAAGGGGTGGCTCCCAACACGTCCACATGCCAGAGAAGTTTGTGTCTTTCTTGAAGTTCACGGTATGGCTGATATATTTAGCTATTTAAACTCACAAGGGATGGATTAATTCTAGGAAGCTACTAATAGTACATTAACAAGTCCAGATGGCTTCCTCTCTTTTAAATTATTTTGCTTTAATTCAAAAAAGACCGAAAAAGAAATCTAATGGGGTAAATCAAGGAGCCTGATAGTATATAGAAAACCTTAGCGAATGTATAAGGCAACAGATGCCCTACGGACGCTGGCCACCATCCAGACAGAGTTTTCAGTGATGATGTTAATACCAGAAAGTAACACAGGTGCATCCCCCAAGATATCCCCCCAGTCCTGCATTTTGTGTAGGAAGGAGAGGGAGAGAGGCCATGTTAAACTGAAATGGCTTTTAAAAGAAAAAAAGTCTACACTTTGAAATTTCTAAGGACAACCTTAACAGGTGCTGGGGGGCTACCTGAAGGATTCTTACTGACGGGGTAACTCACGTAACCTTTGACTGCAGGGTTTTAGAAGAATATTTTCAGTGAGGAATATAAAAGCAAACAAACTGCCGTGCACAGACAAAAGCGAGATTAGTCAACACTGCAATCAGTTACTGGCAATTTGACCAGCAGCAATGAGACACAATCAGCTTACAGTCACTGTGCAGGAGGATGGAGCGCATGGTGCTGCGAAAGGAACTGTCGCAGGCTTTTAGCTGAATAATTCAGTAGCAGTCAAGCTGCACTGGATCAATAACTTCCCTGAATGCAAGAGATGCAGTTCGTAAGGGTTGGAAGGAACATGTTCTGACAGAAGCTCAAGGCTTTTGTGGGACTGCTACAATCCTTATTTTCTCTTGTTTTTCCCCTGCTCCCAAATTGTTGCCACAGGTAAGAAATAAAGCCAGATTGCCCCTCGTTACTACGCTTGCAAGGATGTGTTCATGTTCCTTGATAGGAGCATGGGCAGAAACGGCTGTTTTGAATCTTACCAATTCTGCAAGTTTTCCTGTAGCCTGTGTAAGCCCCATGTATTTAAGGCATACACGATGGCACTGTCATATCTGAAGGAGGACAGGCACTTGAGCAGCTGATGTGAAGCAGAGATCTTTACGTTGCTGTAAAATATTAGAGACGGTGCTAGCCCTGTACATCCCTTTCTTGTACCAGCAACTGGTGTGTCAGTGATGTGGCAAGCACAGGATAATGAAGACTGAAACGCACCACCAGTACACTTATCTTAAGTAGAGGAGAGATCAGCTAGATGCTTGCCTTGAATGTTTACAGGAGATGAACACTTCACCCCTTTCTAGCGTGAAGAGTATTACCTTTAGGCCCTACCACTAGAAAGCAACTGCTTGACGTTTCAGGCATGCAAGGAGATAGTAACCTTGTTGTAACAGCATCCATCTGCCGTTGTAAGCAGTGGTTTGAAATGGTCTCGACATCGGTGTGGTGTCTCTCAGTGCTGCCTGGTACTTGCCTGCTGTGTTTGGTCATTCCTTTACAGCTTGCAACACACTGCTGGATGGAGCGCAGTCCCAGATTACTTTGTCGGTCCAGCTTTTTTTCGTGGAAGGCTGTGGATAGAGCATCAGCCACAGGACACTTTCTTGAAGCTACAGGCAAGTCCTATTTTTCTCTCCACCCTATTTTTTCTTCATTTTGATTTTTTTTTTGATTTTTTTTTTCTAAAAGCTGGTTAAAAACACACTTTTGTAGTAGCTCCGAGCTCTGACTTATAGTCTGTAGTTTTGTAGTCTTCCTCTGATCTTGCAGAAATAATTATTTTGAGGGTGTAGAAGTCTTCTCATGCTGGCAAGTAATTCTGTTCAGCCTGTAGAGGTCCTGATGAGAAAACATGTGCAATACTGACCCTGCAGAGCTGCTAATGAACAGTTATGTCTTTTTTTATTGACATACAAATGCTATTTCTTTTCTAGTTGCAGAGGAGTAACGAGCACAAAGAACAAAGGAGGCACTAGTTTTATCCCTGCCTCCTCAATGGGATGTGGAGTCGCTGCTTTGTAGACATGACGTGAGAGCGTTCACATCTTCCTTCTGTGGAAGATTGCTGCTTTTGCATAGAACTTAAGAGGAGATATTAAATGCTGTTAAACTTCCTCCTCCGATTTCACTCCCTTAGAGCCAAGGTTCATGCCAGTCATTATTGTACTGCTCACTCTTCCGTTTATTTGTTGTAAATTACGCTAGTCAGTAGCGGTACAGTATTTCTGTCACCTGGGAAATAGGTGAGAGGAGATATTCCATGCTTGGGAAGAAATAAAGATATGTCTGTTCAAAAGGATGAAGTTTCCTGTACAAGCACGAATCATGAATTGCACATTTTGGAAAGCTTTATCCTTTTAATTAGCACAGTAAAGGTAACTCCTGTTCAGCAGGGCTTGCTTAAGTGTTCATGGCTTCAGGGAGCTGCACAGGGAAAGCAAGCAGAAAACCTGCAGAAAGCAGCCTGAAAGAATGTGAGTTTCCTGGGGGGGTGCTAACTGGGTGATGGAGCTGCATCAGGAATTCTGTGCACTCTTGATTCTAGGGCTGGGAAAAAGGAGTTGTCTTTGTCAATGGTCAGAACCTGGGCCGCTACTGGAAAGTCGGACCTCAGGAAACACTCTACCTTCCCGGCCCCTGGTTATGGAAAGGGAGCAATGAGGTAGGAGGCTTTGGTGGGATTTCTCTTTGCTTGTTGGTAGTATTAAAGATCCTGCTCTGAGTCATGTCCCAAAGAGCTAGGGGATTTAATGCAGTAAATTATTACCTATCTCTAGCTGAAAACCAGCACAATAGAGAGGAAGGAGACTGTTATCTCCCAGGATCTCTGAAAATTAGGGAAGGTGCTGCTCTAAAGCTGCTGCTGTAATGGCTCTGACAACCATTAAGACATGATGAGGATGGCAGCTAAACTTCAAAGCACTGCATCAAGTCCAAAATCAAGACAAACCTGATTAGATGCTGGTTCATTTTCTGCATCATGTGGTGCTGAAGAAGAATCACAGTTACTGTTCAGACTCATATTGATTGATCTCTTTAAATGACGCTTCCTTCCCCTGCTGTGATTGTATGCCTTTTCCTCCTAAAAATATTTGAAGTAACTCAGCCTTTGTATGAAGGAACTTCATGTCTCTCTCTTTCTCTGCAGATTGTAATTTTTGAAGAACGCACTGCAGGACGGATAATACAATCTGTCGACATACCTTATTTAGGAAGGACCCAGTATGTGGACTGACGAGAGCTTCTTTCCCACGTTTGGTTCATCTTGAATACTCCTGGTTGCATGTCTGGGGACACGGTGGTCCAGGCACTTGGGCATGTTAATTTCCACTAGACCCAGGTAAAGGATTTGCTCTTTGGCAGTAAGTTCAGAAGAGACAATGGGCCCCGAAGGAACCAGACTCCATTGTTTCATAGATGGATGCAGAAGCTCATCTCCCTGGACTACTGAGGATGCACAGCTTGGATGGCTGTGCATGATGTTATGGACTGTCTGGTGAATGTGGGGGAGTAAAAAAGTGCTGGAGGCAGGAGAGAGAAAGAACACTGGAGCCATCTGAACTGAAAGCTGAGCTCAGCTCTCTAGTGACTTTAAAAATGTGTTATTACTGGCCTCCTCATTTTTATAATTAGATAGGGAGAAAATAGCTGGTGAACATGTGAGTAACCAGGTGTGGAAAAACATTTTGTTGTGCTTCCAGGCAGAATTTAGCGACTCACTCTGCAAAAAGGTCATTACTTGTTCACTTGTTGGAAGCCAAGTTGGTTGTCAAATTACTTTAAGCTTTTTTTCCACTAAGTTTTACTATGGAGGTTGTCTCTCTCAAAAAGGATAAAAAAAAGTTTTAAAAAATGAAACGTGTTTTGTCCACTGTCAAAGATACCGTGGTGTTTCAGGCCAGGCAGGAATGAGAATGTCCAAGGAGGAGGTGCAGGAGCAGAAAAGGACAAGTTAGTCTTCCAGTCATCCATCCACCCCTCTTCCCACTGTGATGCACCTTAAGATGAAATTTCCCCTTGTAAAATGAGCAGGGCTCAGGTTTGGGCTGGGATAGAAGGGGTTGCATACGTAGTTGCAATGGGAAAGCAGATCCATACTTTCTGTTTAAACCTGGTGTGAAATTTTGGGAACTTGGGTCCTGTTTTCTTTCTTTTTGTCTCTCAAAACAGAAACATGGGATTTAGGAAAACATCATATGTTTTTTAATTCACTGGCTCCACTGACACCGAGGAGCTGCCATCTCTTTAGGGAGAGGAAGAGCTCAAATTTAAGCTGCAAATCTGCTCAGTATCTCCAAGAAGTCACTCAGCCCCTGCTTTCTGTTCCAGTAACCAGAGGATTCAAGCTATGAGAGAAACACCAAACATGTGCACTGCCTCTGATAATGGAGTTTTCAGGGTATTCTGGCTCTTAGAAACCATAATTTTATTTAACAAATTTAAATACAGTTTGTTTAAAACTGAGAACAGACAGTGCAGCTGTAATACACTCCATCCTGGCCAGAGCTGGGCTTACTGGACATGGGTATCTGCTCCCGAGGACCACGGTGGCCTCTGTGCAAGCTGGAAGGGCCCAGGCTCGTGTGACCAGCTTTGAGGAGAGTGGAGCGTATGTGCAGGGTTGTGTTCAGGACTCGATCCTTGACGTTTTTCTGAAAGTTATGTCCTTCCAAAGAGGGAAGGTTGCAACCCAGCAGGGACTGGAATTAAGATTAGTGAAACAAAACATGCAGCTAGGAGAGGACATCAGTTGGAAACAATTTAAATGGTATGAAAACTTTGTAGTCCTTGAAAAATGTCTCTTTCTGTTCTAGGGTTTGCAGACTGAAGGGAACCTGGAAGGCTAGTACAATAACAGAATAAATCTGCTGGAGTGCAGAGCTACTGATTTAATACAAGATAACAACACCCGTTCCCATAGAGCAGCCAGTAGCATCAAATGCTTTTCTATCCAAGTCGTGCTTCAGCCAATATGTCTAAAGGAACATTTTTGTAAAGGCTACGTCGCAAGGCTTCTGTGACTGGGAACTAAAGAATGCAGCTTTTCACCAATGGTTTTGATATACAGTGAGAGAAAATAACTTACCAAAAAATATTTTTTTTTTTTAAATATATGAAATACACAATGTCATTAGTCCAAGGGGAGACTTCTGCACTGTGAAACTAACAATCAGATCTATAGCATTTTAATAGTTCTATGTGTTAGGGCTAAAGATAACAAAGTCTATTTCCAGGATTACATTTTCCCTCAATTCAAACGTAAAATTGTGCTTCAGACTTTTTTAAAAGATTGGGATAACGGGGATTGATCAAAGGTTTGACAACTATGAAGGGGGAGGTAAGTTTTTTGTTTGTTTTTGTTGGGTTTTTTTAAAGGGGCTGGAGGTGGGGAGAAGGGGTATGTTGTACCTCAGTTTCTTCCTCGGCAAGTTTGTCACCTGAAATACAGAGTCAACCAAGGTAGTAGCACCCAGGTTCTTCTGCACTGGCCAGTCCTGTGTCTCTCACTGAGAAGCAAAATAGAGTTTGATCAGAGAACACCCTTTCATCAATGTTATCTCAGGTCCTTTGACATTACAGAACAGGGATGAGATGATTCATGTTCTACATAGACGGTTTTTCAACCTGCCTCAAGCCAGGTGCTGAAGAAACAGAGCACTAAGCACAGGATCCACTCACAAGGGTGCTGCTTGACCCATCAGAAGTTAACTCTCAAACGGCTCCAGTGTGGCTTTTCACACCAGTAGCTCTGCAGTAATACGGCATGGCCCTGAAAAAGGGGCTAGGGCTGAAGGATACATTCCAGTAGAATGGTAAATGCACTAAAATCAGCTTTTATTATTCAATCCCTGGGTTTAAGCAGTTAACTTTATTTTTTAAGAATGGAAATTTGGCTTTATGGAGGAGCACCCTTCAGAGAATTCCACACCTAGTGCTCACGTGAACCCAATCGGAGCTAAACAGAACCAAGATCTGGGCCTGGATGAAGTATTATGGTGTGTGGCCACACCAATCTCATTAAAACCCACTTCCAATTATTTTAGCATGGATGAATAAAAAGCCACATGCTGTACACCTAACTCCATCCAGGAACAGTGGTCAGCTAGTGGTGGTCAACTCAATGTCCAGGTGGAGATTGGTGATGAGTGGTGTCCCTCAGGGGTCCATACTGGGACCAGTACCGTTTAGTGTCTTTATCAATGACATACTGGGATCGAGTGCACCCTCACCAGTTTGCAGACCACACCAAGCTGAGTAGTGCAGTTGACAAACCTGTGGGATGGGATGCCATCCAGAGGGGCCTGGACAAGCTCCAGAAGTGGGTCCATGTGAACCTTATGAGGTTCAACAAGGCCAAGTGCAGGGTCCTGCACGTGGGTCAGGGCAACCCCCGCTATCAATACAGGCTGGGGACTGAGAGATTGAGAGCAGCCCTGCTGGGAAGGATTGGGGGTACTGGCAGATGAGAAGCTGGGCACGAGCCAACGTGTGCTCACACCCCAGCAAGCCAACCGTACCCTGGGCTGCATCCAAAGCAGCGTGGCCAGCGGGTCAATGGAGGGGATTCTGCCCTTTTACTCTGCTCTCGTGAGACCCCACCTGCAGCCCTGCATCCAGCTCTGGGTGCCCCGACATAAGGAGGACATGGACCTGTTGGAGCAAGTCCAGAGGGCTGCAAAGATGGCCAGAGGGCTGGAGCACCTCGCTCTCCTGAGAAGAAAGGCTGAAAGAGTTGGGGTCCTCCAGCCTGGAGAGGAGAACGCTCCAGGGAGACCTTAGTGCAGCCTTTCAGTACTCAAAGGAGGCTTATAAGAAAGATGGGGACAGACTTTTTAGCAGGCCCTGTTGCAATAGGACAAGGGGTAATGGTTTTGAACTAAAAGAGGGTAGATTTAGACTAGATATAAGGAAAAAACGTTTTACAGTTAGGGTGGTGAAACACTGGAAGAGGTTGCCCAGAGGGGTGGTAGATGCCCTGTCCCTGGAAACATTCAAGGTTAGGCTGGACGGGGCTCTGAGCAACCTCATCTAGTGGAAGGTGCCCCTGTTGATTGCAGGGGGGTCGGACTAGATCAGCTTTAAGGGCCCCTTTCAACCCAAACCATTCTGTGATTCTGTGAGCACAGAGGTATGTCAGAGTGGCCTCCAAACCATGAAACTACTGAAGGGAAAGGAGAGGACAGAGGAAAAAAAAAGAGAACAAAGAGAACAGAGATACTGAACGGGTTTGTTCTAACCTGCCTTGCTTTTCACCCTCCCCCGAAACCTTCCTGTCTTGTGCAGCGTAATAAACACTGATTAAAGTAGGTTTAAAATTAAGGGCTAAGGTGCCATCTCAGAAGGCAGCTGTCCCCTCCGTGAACAGAGAGCTGCTTAGGCTGTTGCACACATAGCCACAAGGTACGTGTGTCTCAGGAAAAACGAGTCATCAGGGGCCAACACACTCCTGCGGGCATTCTCACCCTCGCTTTCAGGTCCTGTAAAACTGCCCCCTCAGTCTAGACCACCATCCCAGCTGGGCCACGTCTTCAGTGCGTCATGCCCTGCATGCACTTCTCCCAAACTGAGCATCTCACGAGGCAGCTGGTCTCGTACTGAAGCTGACGTCAGTCCTGTATTTTCTGTGCTTTTTCTCCACCTCCAGAGCGTCTGGTTCTGCTCCGAGTCCAGGAGGAAGGGCAGGGGAGTTCGGGTAGTTTATGTATGCAGTGTTGCTTGTTTTCAGTACGCTAAAACTCTTGGAAGTCAGCAGAGGTCCTGGCTACTGCATGTCTGGCTGGTTGTATGCTGTGGAGAGGAACCCTGCAGGCTGTGCGTGAAGAAATCTGCAACAGAGACACAACGGGCATGTGTATTACCCTTCTGCCTCGCTGCAGTTAGCTGCCACCCCTTGGAACTACCCCAAAACCCACCTCAGATTGCAGATCTGTGGGTACTGCTGCTAGGCAACCGGTTGTTGGTGAAAAGCAGTTGTGACAGCGCTGAAGAGCTATGGCCCCTCTGCAAAGCCGC
>JAVJGJ010000036.1:2641752-2651977 GCA_035590215.1 Microhierax caerulescens | reverse complement strand
TTGCAAATGTTTGCCCCCCCCCCCCCCCCGGAGAACCTCGGAATTTGCTTTTTCTTGGTTGCATGGGGCTGTCGTGGAGAGATCCAGGTTTAAATCCCTGATTAGCCCAACTTGGAGTGAGCTGACTTTCCCTTGGCCGTGCCTTGACCATTGGGCTGTACCGTCAGCCTCCAGCACCGAGCCCGGTGGAGGACTTGAAGTGAAACGGCTCCACAAACCAATACACGGTTCTTTTAAAGTGCAAGCAAGCAATGCTCAAGTGGTTGGACAGAACCTGGTTCTTCCAAATTAGCACTTCAATCACAGGGGTATTAATTTACCAGGGAAAACAAGGGGTAGGGAAAACATGGGTTGGCCTTTGCCCTTAAAAGGGACACGTAAATAAATGTCCCTCGATTAAAGTTTCATCAAATCCATTTTTCCACACATACAAAAACCCAACTTGTCAAAAATTTTCCAGCCAACTTTAGCAAACAGCCAGTTCCCCACCCAGACACCTCTCACCAGTGAGAGATCTGCCATCTCCCATACAACAACCAGTGCCAGAGAGCATGGTGCCAGCATCTACAGAGCTGGAGACCCATCCTCCTCATGTGCACCTCCCCTCCTCCAGCACCATGCAGAGGGTGCAATCAGCAGATATGCTGGCAAACTGCATTTAGGAAATGCCAGGATCCAGCGGTGTGGAAGGAGGTTGTGGGGGATCAGGGCAAGCTGCAGCCAGTGAGGGTGGTAAGAGGGAACTAGTCTTCTGGAAGGGTCTCCAGAAGAAACAGCAACAAACACCTACACCAAACACATCTGGTTCAATGGAAAGCACGGTTTCCTGTAGTCAAGTACAGGGAACCAGCAGTAAAAACCTTTTCACAACCCAAGGATATGTTATGTGAAGCTGGATGCTGTGCAGACTTTCAAGGAAACATCTCCCAGCCATGCAGATTTGTCCCTATTTTTTCAGAAATGGAGAAAGCAGCCTCATCCAGACAAAATAAACCAGGGAGGAAGAGGAGGAATTATTCCAGCAAACATCAGCCTTCTGCTACATCCCTGTCCAGCTCTGAGAGCCAGAGAAATCCCGCTGGCCTAGCACTGCCAAAGCACACACTGCCCTCAGGAAAGAGCATCTGGCCTCATCCTTGCTGTCCCTGCAGTTGCTGTCAGTGCCTAAACAGAGGACACTGCGTGCAGGCATCCTCTGAACCCTCTAATACAGCCAGAACGTGCCCCTTGAGCATTCCTACAGGGCAGAGCCGTAAGGGGCAGCTCTGAAAAGACTGAACACCTTTGCCTAGTAAAGTGCTTTTGCTGCAAACGCACCATGGAAAGGACTCTGCCACTGCAGAGGGGGTGGGAGGAAATGGCATGCCAAAAAAGCCTCTCAAGAGTCAATTCACAGCCTCTGGCAAGCTGCCACAGTGGGCTGGCACCCATCAAATGCCCTGCTTGTTAAGGGCAGCTTCCTCCAAATATAGTGCTCTTACCTTAAGACACCTTTTCCCTGCCTCCTGCCAATCCAGACTCAAATTGTCAGCATCCTCCTGTAGGACAGGCTGCCCCTTGGCTTCTGAACGGGCACCTTGGAGCTGGGGTGCTGCTCTGCTTTCTATCCCCCCAACACCGGGGAAAATGAGCAGGCTCCAACGATTTATGCGTTGGTCTCTTCAGCATCGATTCCTTTTAATTTGCTACAGAGCATTTAGCAGCTCCCTGGTCAATCATCTGTCACTGGTGCTCCAGCTGCCAAGGGCCAGCACAGCCCACTCGTGCCCCAGCAGAGAGAGCCATCGGCTTTGCTCCACAGCCCTGCTGGGCTGGGAGCTCCCAGGGACGGTGGGTGCTCTCTGCCATGAGAAGCCTTGCACCCATGTCCTCGGGGGCTGGCTGAGCACTGAGCTCCTTCTGCACCACCGGCAGCTGTGGGCTGCAGATGTCAATCAGGTACCCAGCGCGCAGTGGCTGTAATTAGTGTTCCCTTCCCTATACACAGTGTGCTCCACGTGCCCAAAGAGACACAACCCCAGCGTGGATCCGAACCGCAGATGTCGATGGTTGGCTGGGGGGAGAATGCGGAGCCGCAGGCTGTGCCCTGACCCCCAGCTGCTGACCCACGGTTCTGCACACCGAGCTGCCCATGGCATCCACAGCGTCCCAGGCACTCTGCTCCGCAGCAAAGACACTTTCTCACTGTTAATCCCTGAAGCGATTTCATTTTATTGATGACCCTGAGAAGCCTGACTGAAGGACATCGTAAGAATTCACTCGGGGCTGCTGTGAGCTCGATGAAATCTGGATCCAGATGAAGTATTGCAAGTGTGGTCCCTCTCAACACGCTAATGCAACTGAGGGCCTGGGTGCGGGGTGACGCCAGTTCTCAGTGTAACAAAGCCATGCCCCCACCTCACCGTCACATGTTACAGCTGCAAAAGGCGAAACCTGTTTTCTCCTGCGAACATCATCAGATAGGAAATAGATGGCTGCCAGTGAATTTACGCCGCTGGTGAGAGAAGTCACGGCTTCAGAGCCCAAGACAAAGGGCTTGCCCTGCATCCAAAAAACTTTGCTATCAAAGCCAAACAACGATTTTTGTTGCTGTTTACGGCACAAGTGAGGCCAGCCAAAAATTAGTCTGGGGAAAACTATGCCCCTCTTCAAGGCGTTCACTCTAGCCTTGTCCCATCATAATGCCACTCTCCTTTTCCCACGGAAAATGCTCAAAACAAAATGTGGCTTTGTTCAGATTGCCATTTTTAGGCTTCTGCTATCTTCTCCTCCACAGGGAAAACAAGGAGGAGGAACACATTTAAGCATGAATTAATAAAAAAGACCAAACTATTTTCCACCTCAGAAAGTATACTTCTTTTTTGCAGTTTTGAAAAATCAGGCAAAAGACACAAATCACCAGCTCAAATGTAAGTGCTTTGGGGGTTAAAATACTTCTAAAACAAAGGTGTTTTGCCTAGTTTGGAAAGACTTTCCTTGGCAGAAATGTATTTTGAGGTGCTGAAAGCAGAAGGGCGATGCCACATGGTGAAAGATTTCACATCCTCCGGCAGAGGGCAATGGTGTCAAGGCATGACGATATTAACAGGGCACCCGTCTAATAAAAAAGCTTTAATAAATCCTGAAGCCACGTGTTATTAATATGCTGGATTATTAAACATAGAAGGTTCTTTTTTTAAATCAAGTTAATTGGCGTCAGCTCTGACACTTACCGTAGGAAACACTGATTTGATCTGCAAGATGGCTTATAGTCAGTTTTACCTTCTTCCTTTCCTTTGGGGCTGATCAGCCCCAGCATCATTACTCCTTGGTTTTCCCACTCTGAGCAGCAGTGATTTAGAACATGTTAAACTAAAGAATTGCTTGAGTTGAATTTATATACATACCTGTCGCTGGAGTAAAAATATTGTCTTGATGTAAGAAAAACACACACCAAAAACCCAAACAAACATACCAAACACTTGTATTACAAAACAGCCAGGAAAAAACAAACAAACACAGCCAAATCCTACAACAAAAGCTTTATAAGGAAAATAAACACCCGTACTTCAGGATACAAAGTATATTCTCACTAAGAGCTTTTCCTCCTGGGCAAAGCACCCCTTAAACTTAAACACAGGGTTCCTTTCACCTTTGCAATAGCAACTGGTTCTGATCCCTGCTGAAAACCGATGTAGGAGCAGCATGAGCCAGAGCGGGTCCCTCCGCTTCGCCCACCTCGATGGACCGAGCAGCCCCTGCGACCCAGCAGACCCTCCTGAATTCACATCCAAGCTCACAGGCCTGAGCTGGTTGCCTTCTGTAGAAAATGACTGCGGGCGTGCGAGCGGGCCACTGTTGTGACCATTTTTCAGATGGGGAAACTGAGGCACGGGGTAATTACGGCTCTCCCTTGCAATCACAAGGCACAGCAGGCACTGGGATCGCTGGGTTCCCCCCCCCCCAGGGGACACCGGTGGCTCCTGGTGCTCCATGCACACACCCCATGGCAGGAGACAGGCACAACAAGCCTCTGTCTAAGATTTTGATGTTTGGCAGAAAAGGCTTGTAAAGCACGGGCTAAAAATAAAGGTAGTAATAAAAGCCTCTTGCTCGTTAATTACTCTGTAAGCCATTACTGCCTAAAAACCCCATAACTTTAATGGGGGCTATTATAAGTGTAGTAGCAAAACTGTGGAGCTAATTACTATTTAGTTATTAAGCAGAACGTAGCCAGAACTGAGTAATGAGCATGCCGACTTGCTTGTTCTTCGAGGATTTAATCAGGGGTGCTAATTTCAACCTCAGATTCTCCCAACTGTGGAGAGAAAAGGACAGAGGGTTTAAAGCTCCAACTGCCGCAAGAGGCAACGCATCATCCTTGAGCTACAGCTCAGCTGTACAACGTGAAGCTTGAACTGCAAGTTCAAGAAAGGGAGTGAGAATGATTCAGAAATGTTTCAGACCACCCTTACCAATCTGCCAGCTAGAGGAGAACCGGATTCATCCTCAGGGATCAAAAATGAGTTAATGCAGACTGGGTCTGTGATGGTAGGTGAGGGTTTGCATCATCTCTTCACGCAGCATTTGTGTCCTTCTTTTAAAACCTTAGAATAATTCCTGTGGCAAATAGGCCAGAGAAATAATGTGGTGGTTGGTTTTTTGTTTTTGTTTTTTTTTTTTTTTTAATTTTTTTTTCATCCACGTCTTTCTTCCTTTTGTTTTCTTAAACACAAAAAATAGAAAATTCAGGAATATGGGAAAAGCCTGGAATGGAAGCTTTAAGTTTAAGTTTAAGGTTTTTTAAGTTTAAGGAGGCTGTTCTTCCACTCGATACTTTTGTCCAGCTTCATCTGCAAACCCTAGGTCTGTCACTACACTTGCCTTGGCTCCACACACAGGGGCCACTTTGTGTTTTGCAAGCTGTTAGAAAACCGGAGGCGCAGAGACTGCAGAATTTCCCCAACCTTGCAACAGTTGAGGCAAAACCTGACCTACTCTACCCTTCCAGTCCTGAGCCCTGTTGCAACAAATGGGATCAAGAACACAGATTATCTCACAGAAAAAAATAATATTAACCAAGCTTCTCAGAACAACACTTAAAATTTAAAGCAAGCATGAGCAAAGTGGATCAAGGGAGCTCAACACAAGCACAATTAGCTTCTGCAACTTATTGCCACAGGATACTAAGAAGAACAAGAACTTAACAGGATTCGAAAAAGGATTAGTTGTGTATGTGAATAAATTGCATATCCAGAATTAGAATGAACCACCCACCAGTTTGGAAAACATATAAACCCTTGAGTTTCAGAGCTTCAGCCAAATTTTAACAAGCATCAGAAAGTTGTTCAACTTCCTTTAAGGTTGCTTCTGGGTGAATGCTGAATGAGCGCTGGGAAAAAAGTGCTCCGACAATTTGCTCATTTAAGGGCCTCTCCATCAAGTTGCCTCAAACTGGTGACACGACACCTTAATTATCTCCTTTGTACAGCCCAGGCAACACCAGCATTGTCAGAAACAACCGCATTTCCAGACGCTCTATTTCCACCTCTGTGGTCTGCATTGCACTGCCTATTTTGTGCACCGCTGACTTCCAGAGATTTTAAAAAGTGACATTAACAAAGGATGACCCAATTGCAACATGATTGGACTAAATTCCACAGCTCCATAACAGGCTTTGCATATGCTTTGTCCAAAGGGTTTGAAGACACACGCTTCCATGTGGTGCTTCAAGGAAGAGAGGCAGCAGCCCATATGGAGCGAGCTCCACCTTTCCAACCAGCAGGCCAGCGAAGGCCACTGTTTCGGGATCTGCGAGACGGAATCACTGAGCCAAACATCTCAAGCTAACACCAGGCTCCCTGTGGACTTGCCTTTCTCCACCCAAGGAAGTCTAACGAGTCAAATGTGTGACGCACCTGGGTGATGAAGGAACGGGCACGGCTGTCGGAAGAAAAGACTGTGACACTTGCTAACGCTGTAGGAAGGATTACCTCACCACCATGTGGTCACAGCTTTTGTCGTTAGTGCTTGAGAGAAGCCTCAGGCTTTTATATACTGTCTGAATTATGGGTGTAAGGATCCTGTCGGTGCACCTAGAACCCTGGGCTGGTGGGATATGCTTGGGGCTGCCTGCCGTTACACTGGAACCCGGGAAAGTTCACAAGTATGGACACCAAACACGAAAGGCTGTGCCCAGCAAGACACAAGCCCTAATTTTATCTCCCAGCTGGCTCTGCAGTATGTTCCCGTTCCCAGACCCGGAGATGAGACTGCTCACCTCCCACATGTTGTTGCTTCTTGACTGGCTGGGGAGATGAGGCCGGGGGAGCGCAGCAGAGCCCACCTCCCCGCTCAGCTGCAGGCCAGGGCACGTAGCAGGTGGCACACACCTTTCAGCATCAGCTGGAAGGTAGCTCATCAGCTCTGTACCTGAGACCTGGCTTCACAGCCATCAGTACCTACTTTTAATTACTGCGTTCTTCCCTACCCTGAAAAAAAAAATATTAATCCTGCACTAGAGTTCTTAATAACCTGATTATAGTGCATAAAAAAGGGGGAAAAAGAAGCCTTGCTGAGCTAGTGAGCAAGCTAGCCCTCTGCCCCTGCAGCAAGCCACGACTGGGCACCCTGAACACCTTAAAAAGGGATTTAGCTTTAGAAGTGTAGTTTTTCTCTTTTGCAATAGCAAACATCAAGTATCTTAAACATGTGTTTTTTGAAGGCTGAGGAAAAAAATATGCAGGCACCCAAATTCTCCGTTACTTTTGAAAACACCAGCTGTTGCAAGCACAAGATGCCACTGAAGTAAAAACTGCTTTGCAGGAGCTGTTGTCAGAGTTGTTCGACAGCATGCACACGGCCAGGCTTAGAGGTGCTTGGGACAGGCAGCAAGGAGCACCCATTGCTGTGGGAGCACAAGGGTGCTGTTCCTGCTCCGCGGAGGCAGAGTGCTGCTAGCACGCCGCGAAGTCACACACGGCTTCTCCTCCGCACTCCTCCCCACAATCCACTTCCAACACGTGCTGCTCACGAGGCAGCTGTGGAAGCCTGGAATTGGTGCCTTCGTGTTTCAGAAGCGCTAAGAGCAGCCATGCAGGTAATTCATGCTGAAGAGCTATGAGCTATAAATTCACATATAAATGTCGGCCTTATTGCAAACCGCCTTTTCACTGCAGACAAGCCTGCACCAGGGTCAGGGGTCCCAGGTCAGCTGCTGCACCCTACTCCAGCAGCCTGCTCAAGAGTCCTTGTCAGCTGCTGCCCCAGCAACAAACACTCCAGCATCACGGCATACCCCAAGGCTGCAGAAATATGTTTATATCGTAGCATCAGGGCTTGGAAGGACAGATCACAGAAGTATTTCCTGCAGGTTTTCTCTCCTATGGCCTTGTGGGACAGATGTAGCAAAGATGCAGCATGGAACTCATCGCCCTCAGTTCCCTGGCTAGCAGTCGGTCAAGAAATCAGAGCCAAAACCGTTACACCAACTACGGAGAAAATCCCCAGCTTCCACCCCCATTAGAGGGCTTCTTTAAAGAGGTGAGGCTCAAATCCTAAGCCCCACTCAGCGCTGTGTGGTCAAACAGGGCACAGAGAGTCCGACAGCCTGTGACCTCTGCAAAAGTCACTAATGGGACTGAGGGATTAACATTGATTCTTTCATGCTACAGCGTGGAAAGGGAAGGGGGGGATGGATCAGGAATGATAAAGCAAATGCCCAACTATAATTCAGCAGCTTACAACACAATCAATCGCTGCTTGCAGTTCTGCAGCCCATTAGTACAGCCACAAACCTACACAACCTTCTCCTTGAAAACAGGAAGGTCATTTTAAAATTATCTCCCTTCAATTTCTGGTCCCTTCCAAAATTCAGCAGGGTCTCCTAGCCCTGCTGTGCCTGCTGAAAGGAAGCACACAGGGCCTCTGGTGCTGTACTCATCCTTCTTCCTTCACCTCCTTCTGCCACAGTGAACACGGAGGCTCTTGCCTGCCTAGGAGCCTTTGACATGTCAGAATAGCACAGCCTGTCTTCCATTTGAGAGGCATTTGGAAGGAAACTATTTCTTTTCTTCTACTAGCATAAACCCCCCATATGGCAATCCAATAAACCCAGGGCTATTCCAGCAATGCCCGAGGAGGTGAGATTTGGCTCTTGGTCTGTCTCTTAGTGGGAAAGGCACGGGCTAAACTACCGCTTTGTCCAGCTTCCAATCTAAGCCTGGTTCGGACACTGGCTTTGCTCGTGGCTTAGTTATTTTGGCTCACCTGCACCTCAGCTTGCTCTAGGGGTGAGAGGAAAATAGCTGCCTGCTTTTGGACAGGAATCACAAGGCTCAAGTAGCTCACAGGCTAAATACAGAAATGGCACAGGCACTGATGCCTGAGGTGCTGGCAAAGCACGCTCACACCAACCTGACGGCCTGGTGTGCATGCCTGGGGAAGGTCACTTCTCCTAATTTTAGAATCACCCAAGGGCCAAACCCAGCCCAGATCTTCTCCATATGTATAAGAAATGGAGAAGCCAAACAAAAGCTGGAGAGTCAGTTAAGCCAACAGTTTCTCAGCCCAGCACACAAAAGCAGTGAACAAGCAGCTCACACAGGAAAACAGGCACCTACGAGTGCCTCTCCCCGCTGCCCAGCCCCCCCACCTGGTACCACTCACCTGAGTGAAGAGCCCCTGCCACTTCCAAGATCATCTTCACCACTTGCAGAAGCTTGACCAGCTCGGCCAAGCACCATCCTGCCACCAAACTGGTTGGGACATAAGGAAATATTCCCTCTGGTAGGCAGAGTGTCTCAGCACCAGGGAACATTAATCCACAGGTGGCCAAAAGCATGCAATGTAATTTGTCACAAAGGGAGCTACAGGCACGACTGACGGACGGACAGACTACCCTGCAGGGTCTGACTTGCAAGGTGAGGAGCAAGACAAGTCCTTGGGGAGCTCTGAGAAACTGGAGGGTTTTGTAATGGCTGCTCTAAGAATATTGTAATCATGCAGTAATTATGGTGCATCTCAAATCAACCAGGCAAATTACATCGTTATTATTACGACTGTCACCAACCTTGCCTGGCAGGGACAGAGAGGCAGGGCATTCCCTGCCCACGGAGGGAACAGAGTTAGGTTAGGTTATCAACAGAGCTACAGCGCAGACCCATCACACTCCCTTCAGGCCTGTTCAACCATGCGATGGCAGCCCGATAGCTTCCTCAAGTGACTAGGACAACATCTGTACTTTCCTAGGCTGTATTTCGATGTACAACACTTAATTAGTCAGGTTGATTTTACCTTCTTTTAATTAAACAAATGTCTTCAAGCACAAGAGCAGCCCTTGTCATTTGATTGGAACTGTCAGTCTTTCAAATGTCATTCCTGCAGATGACTAATCTTTAAAAACAAGACTTACTAAACTCTTTGACTAAGTTGATAATGAGCCAGAATAGTAACGATGGTCAAGACAGAGAGGGAGAAATCAGTGCTGCCAGGACTCAGAAGGACTCAGAGCTGCACGTGGCTCTAAAGCCTTTTTGCAGCTTGAGGGACTAGGGCCTCCTGGCAAATGCAGAATGCAGGCTGCGAAAATGGGGGATGCAGCACCTGTGTGAGGACATCTTGACACACTTGCTCTTTCGAGTTGCTGTCATGTTGACAAAAAAGAGAAGAATTTCCTCTTTCAGGCTCTCTGCATGTGTTGATTTTCTCAGTGCAGACTGAAGACCTCATTTCATTCTGCCTCCTCTGCAGGCTCCCTTTTGAACAGGTTTCCCCGGACTCCCTGATCCTCCATCTTCCCACATCCACCCAATCTAACACTGCTTTGGGAAGCATCCCAAGACGTACAAGCTGAAAGTGCACCATAGCGTTAGCAGCTGAGGAGCGCATGTGCTGATCACAACCCGAATGCAAACACTCGCCTATTCCACAACCCCTTTCCCCCGACAAACTGGGGTCTCAGCCCTGGATTTGCTGTACAGTTCACAACTTGGTCTGTAACAAGAATAATTCAGGCTGTTGGATGAGTTATTACTTCAGCAGCCAGAGTCTCTTCCCATTAGGGCGGTATGGTACGAGATGCCTGGGCGAGACAAAAAGGACTGCCAGGCAGAGCACAGAGCACACGAGACAGCGATGAGAACCAATGTTGGCAGCATTATTAAAAAATAAATTGGAGGAAGAAAAGAGGGGTATGTGTGGGGTGACAGCTTCAGAGGATTGTAACAAATCCTTTGCCACCACAGGC
>JAVJGJ010000036.1:2604546-2627597 GCA_035590215.1 Microhierax caerulescens | reverse complement strand
ATTCCCCTTCTTCCCGAGGGAGGCTGAGAAGTACCTGCTCATAACCACAAATCAGACTAACCACTTGGGTTAACTCTCCATGCAACAAAACCCCTAAACCTATTTATAGCGCTCCCTTTAAGCACCACGGTCCATCTCACTCTCTGGAATGGATCCTTGCTCCTGCTTTGGTTGACACGTGCATACTGGGCAAAAAGATCCTCCAGCAAGCACCCGCAAGCTCTGTTATTATTCTCCAAGGGCAAAAGACAGGCCAACAGGTTTTCAAGCAGAGTGTAAGCATCTTATGGGGTGGAACAACACATTCTGCTATTTGCACAGACTGTTTCCAGCAACTACTGCCCTTGTTGCTGTGCTACAGAGAGCAATTACCAGCCTTTTAGTCTGTTTGGCTTATAGTGGGGGGGAAACTGGCAGATAGCTCTGTGACAAATCTACTCAGAAGCCAAGGTTGCTTTTTCTTCTAGTAAAGGTACAGCAAGCAACAATAAAAGCTGTCATTCCATCCAAAATCTCCTTATGTTCCACTCAAAAAGCCTATCTCATGGGCTTCACCCACACAAGTTATCAGAGACGCTTTCTCATCACCCAGCTGGACTTCTGCAACCAGCCTTCAAGCAAGCGACAAACAGGCAGAGACTCACCATGCAGCATCCCCAGCTGGGCAGGGCCCTCCGGCAGACACATGGAGCTGGACACCAACAACAGGCTTTGGAAGACAGGCAGGGCACTGATCCACCTGATACGATGAACGTCCAAAAGGGCCTTTGGAGGAAAACCATTGCCTGAGTACAGCCCATCTTTACCTTGAAGCCAAGGCAGGGAGATACTGTCTTCCCTGGCAGCGCTGCCTGTCAGGAGCTGTTTCTCCCCGTCAAGGCTCTGTTCATGCACGAAGGGCATTTACACACCCTGACCTGTGGATTTCAGCAACCCCCCAGGATGCTCCACGGATTTAGGAGTGGGTTAGAGCAAGTGTTGGGAGAGACCAAAAGAAAAGCCGTGGTGATGTATCAGCAGGTGGTGCTCTCTCCTTCAAATCGGCAAACAAGTTAAGCCCTAGCCTGGCATTTTACCACTGGAATTTCCTCCAGTAAAGATACCTCAGCCTAACGCCAGACCCCTCTGCTCTGCTCTGCTGAGAGAGACAGAGCCTGCATCAGTTCAGAGCCCAGGAAAAGGAGAGCTACACTTTGCACTGAGCTTCCCTTGGACAGTGGTGCTTCTTAACATCTTGGAAGAAACTCTTTGTGGGCTAAAAACCCACTGTAGGTAAACCTAACCCAGGGGAACATCTAAAAGGAAATGGTTTAGCACATTGCTGGGAGTTGGCAGGAGTGATTCAATAACCCCTAGACTCCTTGTCCAGCTACAGCCTTCCTTCGATCATTATCTTGGCCAGAATCCAAGGCAGAGATTGTTCAGAGACCAGCACAACCCAGACGGTGCTAAATCACAATATCCAAACTGTTCTCTAAGGTATTTTAATTTATTGGGAAGCACCCTCTCAGCAAACAAACATAAACAGTGATCAGCTCTCTCCACACTGCTTTGTAATTAAGCTCCGTTTCCAAACTCTCCACCCAAACGTCCTCACACCCATCGCAGGGGTCAGAAACTTGTCTTTGCTCTGGATGCCACAACTCGAGACCAGAAGAGAGGAGAGGAAGCAAAATCATGTGTGCACTGCTGGAATTACTGCTGGGTCTCTCGGTGTGTTAAATGACACAGCCCCTTATGGGGGCTTCCAGATGACAGAAGTCACAGGCCCTTTTTGGTTTTAGGGCTCAGCAGACTTACCAGCGAGTCCAAGCCAAAGGCCTGCATTTCCCTCTGCCTTAATACTGAAGCCACGCCACTGACACATGCTCTGCCCCATTGCCTGCTCTGTTGCCCCCACATTTTCTACCACCGCTTCACCAGGCAGCTTTGGATCTCACTGAGAGAGAATCTTTTCCAAGAGCAGCTTGTGACACTCTGGGATTGCAACGCAATGAATTGATAAAGTGAGACAGAGAAGCGCATAAATAATCATAATATCTCACATATCCCAAGATCACACAAGCAATTTAGACTCTTTTTTTCATGTCCTGTTCATAATTATTCATTTTAAACAAACAGAGCCTGATGCAGAGTTGCTCCAAAAGCTCGAGCAACCTGCCATTCCCCTGCAGCGTGCAGGCAAACTGCACCTCGGTGCTGCCTCACCATCCTGCCGGGGAGCACGGCCCCGCTGCCTCTTCCCTACGGATACTCACAGACCAGGACGGCACCGCAGAAAAGAACCAGCAGCAAATATCCCCATGTCTCCTACCACTCCTGTGGCGCTCATGTCCCTGCCATATGCCCACTCCCTGCTGGTAACCTCCACCTCAAAACTATTATGGGACAACATGGGAATCTCCTCCTTGTCTGGGCCTGCCCAGTGCCACTAAACAGGATCATTCGGATCTATAAAAAACTGTTGTGTTCATGCCTGGAAAAGAAAAATTAGTATGCAAACACAGTGATAAATCCTCTGATGTGCACATTTATGTTTTTATCATGTAGTTAATCAGGAAAGAGTATGTTCAGTTTAGATACAGCTCCACACTTTGCCTCTATAATCCGAATCCCAGAAGGGCTTTATAAAACCATAATCTGCAATGCAAAATTGCAAAGCATATGGGAGTGTCTATAGATTTTCCAAATCACCTGTGCCCTAATTTAATATGAATAACAATTAGTTTACTCTTATCAGTTAATTGTGCCCCTTGTGGATTCAGCAACACTGCATCTCGTCACCAAACGCCTTTGTCTAAGCAAACTTTAATTACACTTCCCCACTCTGCCCAGCCCTACTTGCAGGTTTGGCAACAAAGGCAAAATTGCTGTTAAACAAGAAAAAAACCACCCCACACCACCACTGGCAACAAAAAGGGAGCAAGGCGCACTGCTTTCTGACAGACTCAGAGAACTAAACAAAAGCAGTCCAGCGTTAATAGCAGGGGGTGTTACTCCAGTCCCTCCAACTCCGCAAGAACAGCCGACATCCCCACAGCACCCTAGATGAGCAGCACCAGGAGTTTCTCCAGCCCCAGACAGCACTGCCAGCCCCCCACCCGGGTCTCTGCTCCAGCTGCTCTGCCAGGGAGGAGACGTGCCTCCCAGCCCTGGGCACTAGCAGGAGAAGACTGGCGAAGGCTTTCATGTCACCTCCGGTGCTGTGATTAGCAGAGGATTGAGAGCCAAGGCACCAGGGTCCTACTTCAGTCGCTCCTGCCGCTGACTCCAAATGTGCGAGGCACTTAATTCTGAGCATGCTTCCTCACCCATTTCAACAGTAACAACATTGTCACCGATAAAGTTGGTGGGATGTGCATACACACTCACCCAATGCTTTGGTATCAATCCTGCACTGAAAACACTGTTAATGCACCAGTAAGTGTTGCAACATTTACGTGTTGGCACGGAATACGCATCTTATTTTCGAGGCCTAGAAGGCCCCTTGTGAATCATACAAAAAAACAGATTGAGGATGACTGTGTTTTTACTTCCATTTCAAACGCTGCAGGGTTTTGCACACACGCAGGCCTTAAATCTCAGTTACACCATCACCTTGGCAGCAAAATGTTGCCTTTGCATAGTAGAGGATGCAATCCCTTTGGCAGAGATAAAGGAACAAGCCTGCAGCGTGGCAGATAAAGCCTCTGGTGTTAGGAATGTTCCCAGTCCACTAGATACAGCCCAGGAGTGGAGAGGCATCGCAGCCACAGACCTAGATGCTGAAGGCACAGAGGATGTACATCTTCTCACTAAGGATGCTGAAAGCTCCAGCATGCTGCTGCTGCTCTCTCTCCCTAGAGGGCTGGTACCACCGTAGGGATTTGGCGCAGATGCTTGCATCCCCTTCACAGCATGAGGAAGTTGTGCAGCTTCTTGCCTTGCAGCCTTCAGAGCAGGTGTAAGGAAGGCTTCTTCATAATCTATGCCGATTCCTGCTCCTGCACCACCCTGAACACAGACAGAAAGGACACACACCCTGCTCAAGTGAGGGAATCCATCACCTGCCACATCAAATACGCTCATCATCTTTCTATAGCATGACCTCTACTCCTCTCTAAAATGGGGTATCTCCACCCTTACAAAGGAATAAGCTGCTGTGAATACTTAATTACTTCTATTACTCTCCTATAATTGTTATCGTGACCTTCCCATGCACTATTTTGGTGTGCCTCTCACCTGGTCATTATTTTTGAGCCATAGGCTCCAGTAGAACTAAAACTCTCCTACATATATTGATCTCCTACATAGAGTAGATGCAAAGCTCATGGTGTTTGATCTCTGCTAGTAAAAAATGATGCCACAAGCTAGACCAGGTTGAGCTCTGGCATTCTGGCAATGCCATGAAAGATCTCTGACTTTTCCCACTGGATCCTCCCACCTCTCTTGTTGATCACCTCATTAGCTTAGTAAGTAGTGAAGAAAAAGCAACTATGATTACAAATTTCAAGTAAGGGAAAGTGTTACCCACTTGTGTAACTGGAACAATGTGGGTTGGGAGTCCAAGCTGCAGTGGCCAGGATAATCCTGCAGGCAGCATTAGCTACTTCAACAGCAGAGTGAGTCATTTCCCAAACTAATTCCCAGCTCAGGAAAGAAATCAGGCTTTGATTCTCTATGAAGGTTCAAGCAACAACACCTTTGCAGTACTCATTTCTGCTCCATGCCACCCCACACAGCACACTGCTGAACACATGCAGCATCAGTCAGGACTAGCTGGCAGGTGAGAACAGGGCCTGTCTTTTGATCATCCAATACTCCTCAGAACAAAACTTGTAGCTCAAGCAGGACTGCTTTGGCTGAAGGAAGAAGCTAGAAATACAAAGCAAACAAAAGCTTATTCTGCAGACCTGCCAGGTTTGGCGGTGTTCGTGCGGGTATGACAGCCTCACCCTGTAAATAAATTGTTTCTTGTTTTTCTCTCCTAAAGCAGAGGAGAGATCTCATCCATCTCAGCTACTGCAAATCCATGTACGGCACAGAACTGAGCTGGCCTATCTGAGAAACTCTATATTATTAAGGGTGTTGTTTAAATGGCTACCAACTTATCAAACAGCCTTGCCTTTTCATAAACAGAAATTTAACATTTGCTCATTATTGATGTTCTTTTCCTCTTTCCTCCCTTGTCTCCCAGCTACTCATTCCCATCTAGAAAGGAAGAGACAATCTCCTAAAGCAAGGCAGCCAAAAGTGAGCTAAAGTCTTGCTCCATCTGTGAACTACAGTGCTTGCAGGAGCACACAGACTGAGAGCAATCTCATTCACAGCATTCACTGATGACATACGCACTGGCAGGAAAAGGCACAGCATTTGGACTCAAGCACAGACGCACAAACGTGCCCTCCTCCTGCAGGAATACAGATCTGAGCTTTGCAAGTTGGGCCATCTCAGGCACGTAGAGCATTTATGTCCCCGGTGTCTGCGGACGTGCGGGCTGTGCGTGGCATTCACATCCCGCAGCATCCGCTGCCAAGGAGCTCAGCCCATCATTTCAAAGGAACTCACTATTATAAAAACAACAAACATCTCACTTCTAAATAACTACTTTGTTGCTGAATCTCAAAGCCCTTTTGCACAGCTGCTGCAGTGCTTCTCTCACACAGGCGTGACGGCAGAGACAGGAATGGGATCTGGACTCTTGCTTGGGCCACAGGGCTCCACTTGCAGAGGACATTTTCAAACTGGCTCAAAGTGTCCCTAGAACTAAATAAACTTGGGTCTGCAAACATCCAGTTTAGTGCTGTGTTCAATGCTGACCCAGTTTTCCCTCCCATCTCTGTTCCAACAAATGCAGCTGTTCAATGCCAGCATAAGACAAAGAATCAAACCAGCAGGGCTCAGAAGCTTGGTTGGTCACGATGCTTCACTTCAGGCCTGCAAACAGTACCACCAAGACACCATGGTATGTTTTTGTTGCTTGAGACAGTTCAGCAACTCATGTCTGTTCAGGTAAATTAAATATTGCCCTGGTAAGTTCTGATATATGTGAGCATCCTCCACCAGCATCCGAGAAACAAACAGACAGGACAGGAATAACATTTTTCCCTTGCAATGAAAAGAGCAAGTGCAGTGCTCCACTGGGAAATGGCCCGGTGCAGACAATCGTTTCTAATCTGTATGATGTACAGCGCTGTTCCCACTAGGGTAGCTACTGCCATAAACACATCTGGATTAACGAAGGGGGCTTCTGCCCACTGCCACACCTGGGAATGCTGCTCTTCAGCCCATAATCTTCCGGAGACCAAGCTGGAGATCTACCCACAAAGTTGCACACACTTGTGCTCAGCTTGTGCCCAGGTTGTTCACAACGCTGCCTGTGTGGCCAGACCTTCGCTCACCCTTACGCCGTGGCCTCAGGTGGGAATCCTGATGGATTCCCACAGGTACCGGCTGATGGAGGGAGCAGCCACTGCCCGTCAGAAAGCATCAGGCTCAGGAGCTGTCACCTGCATTCAGCTCCATCCTCCCTGCTACCTTCTTGCTCTGAACAAACACTCTTAACTTTCCCTTTCAAGGGCACGTCTACCCTCAGGCAATACTGACGGCTTTCGTATTCTAAATGGTATGATTATTATTTTATAGTAAGCTGGATGGATGCAAAGTTTTATGAAGTGAGCCTGCTTTTCAGGTAACCTACTCACTTGAAGGATGCCACAATAAATCTGTGAAGGAAGGAAAAGATTTGTAAGTATCCAGACGTCTGGGATAGAAGATGCTCTTTCTCTCCTCTCCTTCTTTGCCTTCTGGTCCTTCACCCTGGGGAGACAGTATTTTCTGTTTTAGAACAGGGCCTGTCCAAACCTTGAGTGTCTTGCAAAAAATTTAATTTCATTGCCCAAACCTATCTCTGTGAAGCAAAGTGAGGAGTGCAAGCTTTAGATTTGCAGTGTGCTCAAGTTCCCAGAGTAGGTTAGTAATGAAACTCAAGCCTCATGGTTGCCAAGCACTGCCCTAACCTGCTCTTGTGCAGCTCTGGACAAAGAACATACACATATTTCAGCCTTGCAGCTCCAAAAGCCTTACCATGCTCCTTTTCTAAAACAAGAGGGGTAATCTCATCCCTCCCCAAGCCACACGTATAGAGGAGAGGCTGAGTTTTGGAGATACCAAGCCCATACTCAGAGCGAGACATCTAATACATGAATAATGGAAAACTCTGTAGCAGCTCCATGTTTAAGTTTGCACAGATGTTTGCGCTTAAAGCAGACTAAAATCCCTCTGCTTCACACTTCCCTGATTGAACCCAGCATCCCAACCCCAAGTACAGTGAATCATCCCATGCAACTGAAGTAAAATATTATATTTGTAGAAGATTTCTTATTAATGTCGGTGAAACACTACTCCATTGTCCTGCATCTTTTAGCTCTCCCCTCGCTAAAATGCCAGTCGTGCATGCTATCTCAGCCCAGGCTGCATCTGAAGTAGCAGAAGTCAGCACAAAAGGTTTTTCCTCTCTTCTTCCTTTCTAGGATAGTAACAGCTCAGGACACTGCTAGAAGCCTGCACGCACAATTCATCAGCTTATATGGAGAGAGGAAGGACCAAGCTCTACACTATATACACCTGATTGCCACTATTTGCCCCAAGACAATCTCCTTAAGCACCCAAAGTCCAGTTGCTCTTTCATGTGGATCTCTTTCTTCCCTCCTCTGCTGACCAGCCAGTCCAGGGCATCTCTGTCTACAGGACCTTGGCTGTACCCTGCTGTCAGAGCTGTCAGTGGCTTGCAGCGACTGACAGGCAGCCGTTTCGTTCGGCACAGTTGGGTGAACAGCCCCTTCCAGCACATTTTGTTATTCACATGCTCCGCCTGCTAATTGCTTTCTGAAATGGGGAAGAAACAGATGACGAGCAGAATGCAGCTCCTGACAAATTCCCCAGCACTGTAAATATGACTCACCTTGCTGTAAACAAGGAAACGCTAAGTGGTGATGCTGATTTGTGCTTAACTAAAAAAAAAAAAAAAAAAAAAAAAAGAAAGAAAATAAAATAAAAAAAAACAGAACAAAAAAAGAACCCAAAAGCTCTTATGCTGCAAGACAGCCTGCACAAGGGTGAGAACCCAATCTATTTTGTGTGTTTTACTCTGAAGACACCTGTGAGCCTCTGGAGAGCACATGCTAATACCAGCACAACTGCAAGGCATTTCACCAGCACTGATAAGCGCTCAGCAGCCTCTTTGTCTTGCTGAAAATACCCAGAATCAAGCTCCTACAGGCAGGCTCTCTGCTTTCAGAACCACACTCACCAAAGAATAAGAGCAAGGAAAGGTTTAAAAACAAAGAAAAGAACCTTATTTCATTCAGACTCTAAGCATCCCTGTATCAGTTATGCCAGGTGAGCAGAGGCCTCTGCATTTTACAGTGCACAGCTCCACCACAGAACTGAGGATCTGCTGGCTCTTTGCAGGTATTACGTCTCTGCTATTTAAAGGAAAAAATAATTTGCTCTTTAAAAATAGTGGGGTTTATAATTAACCAGCTTGGGGGTTTCAGCGTTCTGGATTCTGAACCTGTAGGCTACATTTTTAACACAATTCCTGATTTCTTCTCAATAGCCACAAGGCCTAGAAGCTTATTTAAAAATAAAAGCTCAAGGTTCCTATGATTCCAGGAACAGAGCTCTACAGAGAAACATCAAATACCATTAGATCCACAATCACATTGCAAAAATTGACAACACTAGTATGTAAGTACACCGTATTACTACCTACTTCCTGATCTAAGCTATTGTGCAGTGATACGGTTCAACAGCGTGAGTCATTCCACCCCAGAGGCAATTGCATCTCAATACTAGATGTAGAAGCAATAGAAAAACCTGGTGCACACTCACAGCTGTCATTCTCTGAAGACAGAAGGTGCTGGAAGCACTAAGATTATATAGGGCTGCAAACAACGGGAAACTCCAAGAGCAACAGATAAGTAAAAGCTTTCTACTGATGGCTTGCAAGTCCGTGTAAGAAAGACATAAGTAGAAGGAAACTTCCATGTATGGAAAATGAACTATGTTACGGTTTGGGGCACAAGGACATCAGCTCTGATAGAAGGTATCAAATAAAGTCAAGCAGATTAGGGAGAATGACCAAGGAAATTTTAATTCACAGGATCCTTTTTTTCTGCAGACAGATGGTCATTTCAGCTTTCTATTCTCTAATCCCTTGTTCTGCAAAGCAAACATCCTAAATCCCAGATAATGTAGGTTTTACCATCTCATACATTTCCCACAGCATTAAGGCTGGTCCCAGCGATAGGATACATATGCTTAAACATCTGCATGCCTAAGTAATTCACAGCCAGAAGAATCTCCTACCTGGATTCAGCACAGAGTCGATCTCTGCATCCTGGCCTCCAGCCCCAGAAGCCAGCATGGGCCCCTGCTAGGCATAATGGGGATTAAAGGGAACCTTTTTCTGGGAATGGCCTTTTTCTGGCATAGCCAAGATTCCCCAGCATTGTCTCCGAACAGGAGGATGGTTGAGCATGTTTTACAAGCTGCCATACCACCAACACTTGGGAAAAAATGCCATGTAGCCAGCAGCATGGCAGGAAGTCTGCACAGTAACTGCCTGGGACTTGAGAAAAACAGTAAAATCTGAGATCTCTTTTTTTTTTCTCCCTATCACTTGACTTTAAAGAACTGACCTGCCAAACTGCCCTTTTGAAAACACCAGCAAGTAATGTGGGTTGCAGGCAGCAAGCAGTTCAGTATGTTACAAGAATGAGTACATGACTGACCCTCCTAACACTGGAGGTGCAGTAACTATGGGGAAGTATCAGACAGAAAGAGGGCTAGAAACTGGCCAAAGCCAAAAATCAGACCTGAAATTGTGCTGGAAAGAAATCAGGGGGTCTGGCTGTCACTTATGCTCCTGGACCCAAGCAAAAGAGCTAGTTTCTGAGGGAAGAGGGAGAGCAGGATGAGGCTGAAGAAGGCTTAGTACTCAGAAATTCATTATCAGTTTCTCAGTTTCCCTGTTCGCTGAAATGATTTACAAGGAGCAGTAAGCATCTCACAGCCTCACAGAAAGCATTCACAATTAAACAGATATTGAAATGAATTTCATGAAATATGCATATTGTTTGCTTCCTAAAAAGCTGTTTAGATCAGACCATGAAAAGACCAGAAATTAAGGATTAGATCAACAGTCACTCTTCATTCACCTTCTAATGAGCCCTGGATGGATGTGGAACAAAGGGATAGTCTGTAAGAGCTCTAAAAGAGGTAGGAGTACCGGACACACTCTCTGCTGATGTAAATCAACGTATTGAGAAATAGTCCATAGCTCTTCGAACCGGCTGAAGATCCAGTCTATCTTCCACACAGGGCAAAATCTCAAAAAAGTATTACTGCAACAGAGGAACCATACCTACACTTTTAACATTGGTTGCATTGACAGTGTCCCAAATGGGACTTCAAAAGATGATGCACAGTGGCACTCTTTACATGCTCCAGAGGCAGAGCAAGTCTTTGAGAGCACAGGAGCTGTGGGGAAGCCTGTGGTTGGGTAACAGGGCCACCCCAGCCATGCTGCGAGAGCAGGGGTCACTGGCGGGGGTAGGAGATGGTCCCCCTTTCAGAGGCAGTGCCACCCAGAACCCAGCACTGGGTTCTCCTCCCTGATGTAGTAGCAGGATTGAGAGCCTTCCCTTTACCCTCCTCCCACACCATTTTGGACAGGGGAGTAGGTTTTTATCCCCTAACTAGGAGGAGTCACCGTGGTCACACACTCAGTGCTTCAAACCCCCAGCCTCCGCACACGGCAGGATTTGCTGCACAAAAAGCTACAGCACAGACCTGGGCATATCCTCACGGATGTTCAAATGTAGCACATCGCATCTTGGGGTTGTTGTTTCTGACAGGCTCTCTCATCTCGCATGGCTAATAGCTCATTGTTTGTATTCATGCACGAGGAGTAAATTCTTCATTATTGGAGAGATCTGACATGTACAAACAATTGGAGTAAATTGATTGTATTTTCCAAATCATCACACAGACTCTAATTCTATCTGCAAGGCGTGTTAATTTGCACTAGAATTACCTCCTAAATTAGGAATTAGAGTTTTTGACAGAGAAGTGCAATGATTGCCCTTGTGTTGCAAGGCTGGCTGGGGGCAGAAGGGTGCAGGTCCCTTCCCAGCTCACACTGCAAGAGGCCTTTTTTCTACCCTCAGATTTTACTGAAAGGTGGTGAAAGAGCTGATCAACCGACGTTCCAGCATTTTTCAGCGAGGTATCTCACCGGTTTAGGTGTGTGTTTAAAACGAACAGAGTATTTAAATTCAATTGTTCTATACCCAGAGCCTACCTTCTTCTCATGCTGGAAACTGGGAGCCTCCTGATCCCTTGAAAACTGGACTTAGAAGGCTCTGCACATCTTTTTCTTAGATGAAGATGCTTAGCACAGAGCACCACTGAAAATCAAATCTCAAAACATGCAGAAAGTGCATTTGTTCCTGGCGGAAGCAGACGAACAGGGTGCACTGTGCTCCTCCAGACATGAGGTCATCTGTGCTAATCCCAGAGGGTACGCTGTACCAGCTCATTTAGATGGGAAAGAGACTAAATCATTAAGTTAACTTGAATCGTGCACCCAAAACACATCTCTGCCTCCAGAAAGGGAAGAGATAAGAGTCTTCAGCACCTCCCAAACAACCACAAGGTGTGTTTCTCGGCTATTGCTTTTTCTATTTGGAACACAGCAAAATTATACTACTTCCAGTCCTCAGGTAACTCCTTGCTCAGGGCAGGGGAAAACAAATAATGTGATGTCAGCTACATTGCCTAAACAGTGAAAGGAATACCGTGTCAAGATATACGCTAAATATATAAGCCTATTAACACTCAGGTCACTCTGTAAGCAGCGGAACCAGAGAACTCTGAATTTTGTACAGAAATGAATCAGGGGTTAGGCACTGTTCTTCAGCGAGATGCATGCTGTTCACAAAGCAGCTTTTCCGGTTCTTGGGACATTTGCAACATCTCCCATGCAGATCCTGGTTTCTAATAAGGGTGACCTTCCAGTGCAGCCCCCAGTAGTGGGATTAACAGTCTTTTCTTTAGCCACCTGTGTTTACGAAGCCTATAGAGATATAGGATTCTGCCAGTCCCTTTGGGTAATAAAAATAACATTCACTTTGAGTTCTCTTTGAGACTGACACACTCTGGAGAAATTTGTTTGAAATTTGCAAATGGTTCAAAAGCTATCAGAGGGCTGAAGACAGCAGGATCTCAGAGGTCCTGTCTTGTGCGCAAACCAAATCAAAACCGTCTCAGAGGAATAAATATAATTATCACCACAGCCCACAGAATGCTCACAACTTAAGCTGGACCTGACACAAAGGAATAGGCAAATAATGGAGAGGGAAGAGGGAAGGCAACAAGCCCTCTCTTAGATATGCAAAAATATCCAGCTAAACCCCAGGGAGTCACAAAACTGACTTTGTAAAGGCATGATTAAAGACAAAACAAACACTCGGGAGTTTTTCCCTTTGCCTTTCAACTCCAGCAATTATAGAAACTGAACCTGAAGCACACTCTATCTGCAACCAGTTGATCTACAGAACTACTACACATAACATAACTACGTTCTTAACTTGAGTGGAAAGCTGAGAAATTCATATACCTGCAGAGTGCTAGAAACAGACTCGTGGAGGGAAAAAAAGATACTTCATGACTCTTGCAATGTTTGATGAAGCCGTAAGACACTGGGAGAGGGATAAATACAAGTGATATGACTGCAGCAACAGCACACAGCTGTTTAAGTCAGGAGAGATCGCGTATATTCAGCAGTTATTTCCTTGGGCGCCTGAGTGTCCTTTCTCTCCTGTGCTCCTTGTCAGGGAATTGCCAGACATGGGTTTTCTGGAGGGTTCAGATCCTGCCAATTGTGCTGTGTACATGTGTACAGTGTTTAGGGGATGTGTGTAACACTGCCCCGGCACATGTTGCTGGGCTCATGACAGACAAGGTGCTTTCTGACAGCCCAGGCCCCTTGCACACACTGACTGCAGCAGTACTGGCTGCTGGAAACCGAGATGATCAAGGAGACCGAGTTCCCACGTGGAGTGTATTGTGGATGATGACGGGACAGGTCTGGTGGTTTCACCTTCTCTGCTCAGTAACACAAAGTTCCTGGAATAAATAACAGAACCGTGGAAGTAACACCTGTCAGTCACAGGGCTGGTAAACCTTACCTCTCTGGGAACATAACATCTCTCTAGGACATAGACCAGTGACTGCATACTCCAAGATGAGCCAAGCTAGTACTTTAGGAAAGGAGGAATTTCACCTCTAGAAACAAAGTTTAAATCTGTCTTTGGTACTATGCCACCCACAGTTTGTCTCTGAGATCATTCTGAGTCAGCCCAGATCTGCGATCTGCGTCACATTTCCGTACAATAGCTACATGGTTATTTCTACACTCACAACTTCATGCAACAAAGTGTACTTAAAAAAAAGGTTTTCCTGGCATTCGATTTTTTTTTTTTTTATCTTTCGAGTGTGCATTTCCAAGGTTTTTCCCTCTGCCCAAATCCATGAAGATGTGACACTACGGGGGACAAGGAGTGGGGAAGAGAAAGAAGCACACAGATTCTGGAAAAATAATACAATTCCGGGAACAAGAGCTTTTAATGAGAAAAACTATGCAGGCGATGCAGATGAGAACCCAGTATTATGAATCCCAGTTCAGCAGGCTGGTCTCAAGTGACAGAACTGGAGCTGCGAACAGTGGAGTGCTCTCAGGAAACAGGAGACAGGAGAGAAGTAGTATACATCCCCCTAACTTTTGGTAGAACAGTTCCAACCACAACTCTCAAAAAGGCACAAATGCATTATGGTCAACCAAAAATATATCCATAAGCAGTGCACTTGTATAAATATAAAGGTAACTGATTAGGTGCTTTATGGGGTGAGCGTGTTCATGCCCTGGCTTTATTGCCTGTTAGCAGTTCAGCTGGGTTAGGATCCTGCATTCTTCTGATTATGCAGATACAATCTATCATATTGTTCCGGAAACTTGGTTAGAGCTGTGCTTGGAGAGATGGCTGCAGCTGCAGCACGCTCCGAGACACACATCATTGCTTTCTTTTATGAGAAGGAAAATTGGCCGTTGCTGCTCCTGCAAAAAGCAGCTGTTATTTGTTGTTTTCGGGGTGGTTGTTGCTTTTGGGTTTCTTATTTTGAGCTATTATGATGAGTTTGCCTTCTCTTCTACTTAACCGAATTACACAGTGTTTACGTTGCCAATCCTCTTGTGGAGATGTAGTAAGCTGGCACGCCTGCTGAAGGCCGAACAGGGGTGATGCTTTCCTCCCCTGAAGCAGAAGCTCACCTCTGGCAGGAAGGACGACTGTGTGGCTAAGACTGGGAGCTGTAGCCAACCACCTTAACTGCACCAACCACCTGCCGTGCATCTTTCTCCTTCTGTGCAATAGCAAGAATTGCGAATCACTGTGCCTGAATTGAAAGCATCTGGCCTCATGGCTCTTGCAGGCAGAATGCAGTGCTGGCTCCATTGCCAGATAACTATCAGCAATGATACCCACTCGCGTGGCTCAAGGTCTGGGCCACCACGAGGCCTGCTTCCCCCTTCAGGGCTGATACAAACTCCTTTGCTACCAGAACCCTGGTAACGACCCCAGCAATGGTGACACAGAGTGGTTCCCGGAGAGAGGTGGTGGCTCTATATTTGATGTCTGATTGCTCCCCTCCTTACCCTGGAGTCCTGGGTACTTGCTGTCACAGCAATTTCTGCACAGCAGAGCAGAAGGGGAAGACTTTACAATTATCCTTAATGCAAACTTTGCATAAGCACAGTTTTCCACAAGGTCGGTCTACATTTGGGCCAAACCCCACCTCCCCTTTGTCAGCAGCTACAATCCTACTGTTCACGTAAAACTGCAGAGCACTTGTGCGAGCAGACAGAGCCTAAACTCTCTCCACAGAAAAGCCGAACGATCACCACATAATCAGACCCTAGCCCCTGCTTTTCAAAAAAAGGGGGTGGGGGGAAAATGCAGATTTGCCTTATACTGTAGAACAGAAATACAGCCACAGTTTTCCCTCCCAAATGGTCTTTTTTAATAAAAGCACCTCATCCATTTCATAAAAGCAACTCACTTTACAATAGCACTCCTTTTGCATTAAAAATCTTTCCCCTTCATAAAACACCACTGCTACATTTTTAATATAATAGCAGTTCATACTGTCTAGAAATATGCTGTAGCTTATATTTAAAGGGATCTTAAAATTGTTTCCAAGACACAGTTGCTATTCAAAGGCATCCTTTCCCCTTTTTCTCCCCACATATGGGATAAAAAAACTTTTAAAAAACCCACAAAAGCTAACAAAGGAGGTGTTATTTTAAAATCACAACTGCTACCCACTTTTCAAACAGGATTACACAAGTCATCTGTGCCCAACCCACAGAAGATGGAGGTGTGCAGTCCAAGCTATAGAAAGTTTGATTTCCTCTCTGTGCGTTCTTAGTTCAGCTCCTGGCATGCCCACCCAGATTACCGATGGTAATCAACACTTTCACACATCTTGATAAAAAGCCAACAAGTAAGCCCCAAATTCGAATTCCAGTTCACACACAGAGAAGGCTAGACAAGTGAAGAGTCTCAGGTACTGATCCTGCAATCAGTTTCCTGTGCCCAGATCCATGCACAAACTTTAATGGGATATTTTGCTGACAGGCACTGGCAAACACATACACATTTGGCTGGAAATCATGGTCTATTCTTTTCTTTCCTTAGCAGCAGGATGTTTCATTAACTAAAAGCAAGTCATTAAGAAAAAGAAAAAAAAAAAGATAAGAAATGGGAAATCCAAAATTATTTTGTTCATTTTCAAATAGTGCTGCAATCACTCAGATGCACTGCAAAACACTGGCACAAAATAAATGTTAAAACAGAGACTTACCCTCTGCTGCCAGCTGGCTGCAAAATCCAAGTCTACTGACAGCAATGTCAGAAGCTGGTTGTGTCTTTGCACTTGGTGATGGTCAACCCACGTGTCTAAGACAATTCTAGCTATTGTCGCAGAACTGTTGTTCCCTATGAGCCTCAGGCTCCTTAATATAATATTTCTCATTTGCATATTATATGTTTGAGCTCCTCTGGCCTTCCAAGCAATAGCCCCTATGCATTCATCTTGCCTGTATGTACTTTCTACCTGTGAAACCTCTTTTTTCTGGAACTCAGTCCTGTTATTGTCCCCAGCCCACACACCTCTACAGGCATTCTTGGCTTTGACTCCCATTTCTGCACAACCTGCACCAAACCTGGAACTCCAATTCTATTAATACCATTTTAGCCATCCCCCAGCATTTTAGCTCAGATTTTTCCTTATCCAAATCATGGGACACTTTTTTGAAGCCACTGCGGAACTGAGCACTCAAGGCCCAGAGAACGGTTGATGTCTGCACAAAAATCTGGGACACTAGGAAAGGGAAGCAGCATGTGTTACCAGCAGAGCCAATTTGCTGCATGTCCGTAGATGGAACTATTGTAAACACATAGCAGCAAGGTAAATCTAGCCAATTTGCACCTGTAATAGTAGCAAGACATATCATAGGGAAAAAATTGCACTGTCAGCAAACTGGCATCTCTTTCCCCCATAAATTCTCTTGCCCAGAAGCTCACTAGCCTTGCTCACATCCCTCTTCCTCTCTGGGGAGTTCGCAAAACTGAGTCTCACCTCATGGCTCACTCGCTGTGGTGTCTCTCTGCAAACATGAGGAATCAACAGTTAGGCTTTCCCTCATCCTGCCCTGAACAAGAGGGTGGATAAAGATCACTGCCGCACAGCTGAATGCCTAGATGTTTCTTCCCAGATCTTTTCTTCTTTTCTGTTTTTAAAAGGAGTGGGGCAAAGCTGGATATACTGATATTTATTTCCCCTATGGTTAGAACATGCAGCAGAAAGAGGTGAAGTGATTTGCCTAAGGCACGAGATCAAGTCAGCAGCAAAATGAAAAACTGAGTGTGTGACCCTTGACGGTCTGATGATTAGCCCACCTGACTACACCACCTCTTCTCTGATGTGCAGCACGTTTATATCCCAGCATCATTATAATGTCTGTTGGTTTTATGCAGGCTGAATTTAGGCAGCAGTGAAAAAAAAAAGAAAATATTTTGAGAAGGGGATATAGCATTTGCTGTGTGTGGATTCTGTATTAACTAGGCAGGGATATGGAATTTATCAGACACAGATAAGCATTCAAGGAACTAGGGAAGTGGCATTCATTAGCTGGCAATATGTATTCCCATACAGCAGAAATATTTTCCTTCCGATCAGCAAATCACACCTTCTGCAGCAGGATTAGTTGATGCCTTCAACGATAATGTAAGAAGATTATATTTTCCCTTTCTCTTCACAATTCAAAGCTCTTAAATACAGAGAACCAGCTTTCTTGAAATAACACTATGGAATTACCACTCTCCTCACATCAAAAGATAGAGAGTCCATCAGAGTGGAGCACGGGTATTTGCCTTAAACATATTCGCACAACAGCTCAGCGAGAGAAAATAGCAGCAGCAGATGAACGCTTCGGATCGCATCTCCGCTGAGGGACTGTCAGTTGCCATATGTCCTGATCCAATGACAGTGCTGAAGAGATTAACAGATGCTCTTGGCTTTCTGATGGAGACCCACGATACGACTCCAACCAAATACTGAGCAACATTGCCCTTTCGGATGCGTCTGGGGCCATCTGAGCTGTAGCCAATGCTGAGAAAGATGGCCATCGGTCATGGGAACTGGCAAGCAGGGGAAAGCTACTCTGCATTTACACAAGCTCTGTCCCTAGCAGCTTCTTGTGAAAGGGTTGGTAGCTTTAAGCTCTGGTATCCAGGGAATATTTATATCGGAAGATGCAAATTAAGGAACATTTCTCCAACACAGAAAACTCTAATTAGCAAATAGTCCATCCAGGCCCAGTTAACTATTTAGACTGACTGACAGAGCTGAGCAGGTCTCGGAAACTGAGCTGCAGCAATTTTTAATAGCAGGAGGCCTACCCCTTCAAAGTTTAGGTACAGGGGAGCTGAAAGTAAACCAAAGTGAGGAAAGACAAAACCAAAGGTATAACAGAAAATTGGCAGGGAATGGGAGGAGGGAGCTTTCTATGAATTCAGTGATTCAACTCAGTCACGCTGGTCCTGTTAAACTTCTCCCAGGTTCTAATCCTGTTACTGAGTAACAGGAAAGCATTGCACTTTGATTAGTTTGGGCACCCACACTTCGGGACTCCTAATCCATCCCCATTCCCAATTTGTCACCTGCCTTGCCAGGGAAAGAAAGGCTGGCTGCAGCAAAGGGTGAGTGTTCTCTTTAGGTAGGCATCTTTAGTGAAAATTTTTCCTGAATAAAGGGCTGATTCAGGAAAGCTTTCACAGGACTTCTGTCTTAGGATGAGCCTCAGACACAAAGTGGTGGTGGGACTGTTTATAGCTCGTGAAACATCCGGTCCTTTCCATCACAGGGTAATAAGTACATCAAAAATACCAAGAAGACAGCCGCTTATAGGAAATGAGAGACATAGAGAGAGAGGCTATTTTTCTCTACATTTTGAACCTACTTTTACAATCCCTTATATGAAACATTATTCTCTATTAAAGTCTAGTGGATGATTTAGTAGTATACAAAGGATCTGATGTCTATAGAACTACATAGGCTTTGAGTTATTGCTAAAGAAGCCTTTTTAATTCTAAAGAATCCTTTTGGTTTCAGCCTTCTGAAATTGCACAGGCCTCTATCAAGACATAAATACAGACTTGTGGGGCAGACAGCATTTATTTAAAAGGAGGGAGACATAAAGAGAGCTGAGTACTGGCACAGGGATTGTGGTCGTTTCCCTACTGAGCAGCAGTGCTGCTGTTTGCACGCCAGCCCCTGAGCCTAGGAGAGGCTGATGAGCGAGCAGTACTGCTGCCTTCATACCTGTACCACTGCACAATTCAGGGCAATCCAGTCAAGGGAAATGGAGAAAAGATTTTCCTGGATAGAATGCACACCCACAAACTGGAAAGCAAAAGGAAGGCTGAATATGTTTTGAACGCTTACTGTTTGCACACTGCCCACAGTGTTTCAAAGTACTTTGCAGACATGCACAAAGACAATGCTGCAGTCCTAAAAGACTGTGGCAAATCAGGACGTAAAGAAACAACGGGCTGTGTTTCTTCTTTCATGCACACTTGTGTCAGTCTGAGGGCTTTGATTTTACTGCCCCCCTGGACACTGGGATTTCGGAGATGATGAGTGACTGTTTCCACTGATGAATGTAAGAAACTGAGCAGCCTCAGAGTTTTCTTGGAGCACAGGCTAGCTGAGCAAACTGACAGTGGGTGGTGTAGAAATTGAAGAGGGAGCTACAGGTAAAAAAAATAAAATAAAATTGTTTCTACCAGAGCACTTGGAATAAACCCGAGCTCAACAAAGAGATATTATTTCTGGGAAGCCAGACTGGTTTATATTTGCCTTTGTATCATTCATCTTCCTTGTTGCTGTACCTCCACCCATGTGTTTCTGCTGCTCCCTCAGCCAACGGAATGAATAAAAATCCCAGGTTGAGCCTTTATTAGCGTGTGTAATGCAAGTCAAGCTGCTTTGAACATCCTCTTGTTGGGTATTAATGCAGCATGCCATTCGTTACACAAGTATTTTGCTGTGGCAGACAGAAAGTGACATTTATGGGTTTATCATGAGAATGAATTTCACCATCCATTAAAATGATGTACAGGTAAACACTCCATTCATTTTAAATCTATGAGCTTTGGTTCTTTCTCTGCTGTGGTAGATGGGTCCATCAATACAGCTACTATTAGGCAAACTATTTACTGGGAAGCGAGAACTACTGAAAAATGTTACAGGCCTGTAATTAAAGGGATTGTAGCTTGAAGGGAGAGTACAGGAATTAAAGTTATTAGTGAACTCTCCTCTTATAGATCTGCATGTGTGCAGCAGCTGTGATGCATCTCTAGAGCTCTGCTGCTGGAAAGCCACTGTCTCATTCAGGCACGAGGAAACACCGCTCCTGGCTCAATAATCTATTAGAACCAAACCCAGGACCAGGAAATCTATAAAGTATATATTTACCATTCAAAGTTAAAAAAATAAATAAAAAGGACAGTGTCTGGAAAAGCTGTAACTCTAGTGGCACAGTGGATTTATATACCTATTTGTGGGGTACAGCCACTAAAAGAAGACAAGAGAGCATAAGCTAATGACACTGGTTCTTCAGCTGCTAGCTGAAGTTGGTGCCTAGTAGGGCAGGTTGGTGTTAATCAGTCACCATGTCCCACCCAAGAGGTGGCCACAGTGAAGGGGAAGTGCTTAACACAATGTGTTAAAATGCTCCATAATCCTCTGCTAGGGAGAATTTACATTATGTAAGTTTTGTGGAGAATTACTATGAGAAATGTGCAAGGTAGAAAGAAAACATGCTATAAATGTAAACCACATCGCTTGGAAAATGAAGAACCGTTGTTTATCCACTGTAATTGTAGAAATTAAGGTAATAACAATTACAATTAAGTGACTCATATGTACTACTGTGCAATTAATTTAGGCTTAGAGGGAATGTTATTGTGTATTAAATAAAAGCCAAATGATGATGTATCAAGTTGTCTGTTACTCAGCTGGTTGCACTGCTCATCTAGACCCAGAACCAGACCATCTGCAGTGCACTGTGATGTTCAAGAAACCTGTACTTATGGAAGAGGTCACGCTTCCTTTGATACAACATTAAACTGTGTCTCTGATGACCTTTGATGCTTTTTGCAAAGTCAAGTTGTTCATCTAGCTTTTTCTCAAGCAAGTGCCAGCATAAAAGAGCTGTATTTGATCTATTGGTCATACTCGTTTGTCACTCCTGTTCTTTTGGAATGTGTTCCTAATCTCAGTTTTTAATAGTTTCAAGCAAAATGTTGGGGCTATGTTGGACTTCCAATGTACGAGTCAAATGTGGAGGGCCTTGGTATGGTATATTTATTACACAGTACTATTAGACAGACTCCTTAGGGTTGGGCTGTGCAAGGATCTCACATACTGGTCCAGCATGAGCAGCGTCACTAGTTCAGCACAACAAGAAGCCAGGAGCCCTCTATAAGATCAGTCACGCAAAGATTCCCTCTCTACCCACAGACAGACAGAAATTATGCAGAAGCTTTAAAAGAAGAGCTAGTTATCTCAGCTGTTTACTGACAGTGAAGCATCACAGTGGCAATCATAGGAGTTATATTCTCAAGATAAATTGCCAGAATTCTACACACACTCGTTGCATTTATGTGAATGCTTTTCCTACAGGGAAGCCTCAAGGAGGTTTTGCGAATATTTTGAGCCACTGTATCTCTAATCCTCTCTGTCAGCTTTTAACTCTTAACTTGCTTGCACTCACAATAAAAATATGGTTGTTCATAGCAAAATGTGTGTCTAGCCCCACAAATCAAAAAAGCAGAAAATCTTCATGGTTCTCTTTTTACATTGCAATTGCTACATTTCCACAGTCTAAATATTTCTAACTGTGGTCTCCTACTCATCCACAAAGAAGCAGAGAATTTAGAGGTTATGGCAGGAAAACTTCTAAGAATGAACTATCTTTCTTTTCATGATAATATTCTTAAAATAAGTGAAAAAAAGAGTACAGAAAATCAATGCAAAAAAAATTATTTCTAAGCAGGATGTGTCATAAAATACACCTAGAGGTATCAGCAGGTCTCATATCCCCATAAATATGTTTTCCATAATCAGGCAGTATTTAATTAACACCCAGAAACTGCCTGACAGAATATAAATGGAATCTTTAAGACACTTAATTTAAAAAGTATGGCTGAAATGTATTGGAGGTGGTTCTCCTGGCCACAGATGCAAAAGCTTTATCTCATGGGCAGCTTGTACAAGTTTGGGAAACCTGAAAAGCTACAATTCACTTTCAAAGTGGATCTATTTAATTCATTCTCCTCTTTCTTTCAATTACAGCCCCTTCCCTGAGGAAAGGAAACCAAAGAGAACCTGTTAGCTGTGGCTGAAACAAGGAATCAGAAAGCAAGTAGGTATAAAAGGGTATTTCCTAAAAACCGCTTTAGAATAATTACTAAAACTGCACAGCTTTTGTTTTTATCAGGCATATGAATTATTTTCAGAGTAGTCCTTGCTCTCCTTGCTAATTTCTGTATATATTCATTTTTACATGTGTGTCTTCAACTGCCTTTGTATCAGCTAAGCTTTTTCTTTGATCTCTTTAGTAGCAGGGGTCCTTGGAAATGTATTTTTATTAAAAAACATGCCCTGGAAAATGTTCTATTGTAAAATCAGTCCTGGCATGGCAATCACTGCCTCAGTTTTCTGAGCAAGTGTTAAAGCATGATACTTCTGTTGAAGACTGTGAGAGATTTGCTAGCATTTCTAGTGGAAGAAGAAGGCTTCAATTTGCCCACAACCCTTACCAAATACCACTAAAAATCAGCTTTGCCAAAGATACCTTCTCTCAGAGTGGCAAAACAAAACATGAAGGGAAAAAGTATAACCAGAGGGCAAGCGTACCTCTCACCAATACAATCTCACAGCATCCAGAGCCAGGCATTTAAGAGCTTTTGAATCACAGGTGGCATCTTTGTCTTTCATAAGCCATGAAGGATTTTCTTCTTTTTTTACCCATTAATTTGTGCAGGTATACCTGTGTGGTTTGTCATTTTCAAGTAGGTACAAATGACCTACAAAAATCTTGCATGCCTTCCTGGATTCTCACTGCCTCTCCCAAGTCTTGACCTGAGTGAGACACTTGAGGCAAATCAGACCCTTCTCCCGTACTTTGTGATTTCAGCTGCCGTGGAAAGCCCTTGTTTTAGGTGAGTAGGGAAGGGAGGAGGGAGTAGATTTTGCAGAAATTATGAACAGCTCCTGTTTTCGTGTGGAGGCCCCTGCAGCACAGTTAGCAAAGGGAACAGAAATGCCATCTGACGTGCATGCAGAACGGTCCCTAAATAGACGGCTTTCCCGAGCGGGCC
>JAVJGJ010000036.1:2581574-2599584 GCA_035590215.1 Microhierax caerulescens | reverse complement strand
CCATCTGTTCATTAGCAAAACCCCAAATAAATAAACAGATACATAAACAAATTCATCCCCTCTGAATGAAGATGAAACCTAAGTGTCATTATCTACCCTGGATCACAGTACATTAGAGATGAAATCCTTGTCTTGTTGATGCCTGTGCCAAAGCTCCTGCTGATTTCAGTGGGGCCAGGGCTTGGCATGAGACTCTGTCAGTTAGATGGACTACACTACTAGAAAGAAGCAAAATGCTGCAGTGGTGACCTGCTTCATCTGGATTACCTGGGATATTTGTAGTTTGGAAAGGTGTTTTTATTTCCTGGGTATGCAGAACACAACCAAGGAATTTGGAAGTGGCTTCTAAGCACAACTGTGACAAAAATGACCACATCCAATAATAACGAGACTGGATTCATAAAATCAGTGACTTGCCTTGGTTAGGAAATCCCAAGCCAGGAGAGCTCCTATGGATGTAAAGCAAGGAAAATAACGTTAAAAGCGAGGACAGGACTGGCTCTATGATGAATGGTATGAGGCAGGAGAGAAGCTCTTGGAGAAGTGCTTTGCCTGCAAGTGCTGAGGTGTCTGCTTGCTTCAGACATGCAACAGTGCTGCTACCTTGAGGCCCCCGAGCACAAGCACACTGTTTTTACAGCCGGCAATCAGATGAAGTGTGACAGGCAGAGTATCAAGTTTAAATACCAAGACCAAGACCACTACTTTCCACACCTGGCATAATTTCCCTCTGTTTTCTCATTCTTAACTCTTTTTTAATTTACTGCTTATCTGGGCAGCATTTGAAAGATGTCCCAGACCTCTCTGGATGCAAATAATCAGTTGAACATGACCATGAATCTTCCATTTGGAAAGCTCATACAGCCATCTGGAAGTACCCCCATCTCCAGATGTTGAAAGGAGAGCCAGTGCCTTCACCTTCTTACCCAGCCGATCTCTTACAACTCTGCCCACATATCACTCGTGCTGAACAGAAACACAGGGGAGGCTGCCTCAGGAGCGCAGTGCCAGGGATACTGCTCAGCATCCCTGGTTTTATCAAACCACAGGCGTGGCTCTGCCTTGTAGTTACAGCAGCTGCCAAGGACACATAACTCCTACTTCCAGTGTTGAATATAAGTTGTTATGAGACTTCGGGCAAGTCACTTAGAAGAACAAGGGCTCCTAAAGATCAGGTGCATGAAAATCAGATGAGTGATTCCTATGTCTTTTTGTGGGCCAAGCCTAAAACGATTTTAAACTACGGCTGTTTTCTTCTTCAAAGATATCCGTTCCCCGAGGCAGAGATGCTCCACCTGTGAATGCAGGCCATATATCACAGAGAGACAATTTTCTGGGCAAAAAGCCTGCTTCTGATGTCCCTCTTTCTAAATGGTCCCTCAGGTGTCAGAGTAAATGAACTGTCATGGTGAACCACAATCTTCCCTCCTGCTGCATAATGAGCCTGTGTTTGTTTAGATGAGCAAAAGCAGCAGCCACCCCTAGCAGCCTTCCTTTGCAAAGTGCTCCTTGAATCCAAACAGGGAACAGGATGAAGGCTTTTCGACTGCACATGGATAGTTTAGCTGATCTGCGCACACAGAGAGAATCTGGCACCGCTGGGATACATCAAATCTTCTCTGTGTGCACAGATCATGTATATTGCTTATGCAGCCATGGAGAGCTTTGGTGTACATTCCTCTCCTGCCGTTAAAAGACGATCCAAGAGCTGACCAGCCAGTTGCCCACTGAGCAATTCGCTGAGAAACTGTGGAGTGTTGGCAGAAGGCTAAAAAACACAGCTTGTTAAAGCAAAACTAACAAAGCAAAAAAGGGCACATTTTAGTAATATAATTTGTTTGCTGCAACAGATTCAGTGGCTAATTCTCATTCCTTCTTAATCTGAATTGTTATCACCAGAAAGTCACAAAGAACCTGGGTTCTGCATTTCTACTTATCTTAATTTTTATGCATTTAAAAAATTATTACAAAGTATTTTTGTAATAACAGCACAGGCCACAGAAGCTGACACCAAATGTCTGTATAAGCTGAGCTATTCTGGAAACCTTAAATGAGACTGCACCTTAAACTTTGAATTGGATTTTTTCTTCCATTTTATTATGCTTGACTTCCAGAATTTTTATAACGATGCAAGCTGTAGCACAAATGGTAGAGAAAAATGTGAACAGAATTGGAGCAGAAGATTAGATACACAGCTCTCAACACTCCTGACAGTTGTTCATTGATTATTTTGTGCATAAATTGTATTGATTATGGTAATGAAAAAGCCCAGTGACAAGTGACAACCCTGTGATAGGCAAGCTTCCCAGGGCAGCGCTTGTATGCCTGAATGCTATTTGCAAATCACTGCTAGACTTCACACAATTACAATCTGATGCAGTTTCCATCCCTGAATATCCCAGTACATCTGGACCACTAATGAGAGTGCTTAATCAGATAGAGCTGGGCATTTCACAAGGAAAAAACGATGCAGAGGAAGACTGCTTTGTCCAAGAACATACACTAAGGAAGTCTCTAGCAGAGCCAAAACTGAACTCAGATTTTAAAACAGATTTTACAAACTGAACTTAGATTTTACAACTCCCTAGCTGAGGCCTGTTACAAAAAGAGCATCCTTCATCAATAGTGAATGCCTCTAGTTGCATTGGATTTTTGCTGGGGGAAACCAATTTTCCAGTTTAACTTTTGTGAACAGTGAATTGATAAGGGGCTGATATTGGAAAAGTTATGAACTACTTCTTTTGCCAATCACTACTGTGAATCCTGGGAAAATAGGTCAGCAATTTTTCATAGGGATGTTCTGAGGACAGATACGTGAAAGAATATAAGATGCTCAGATACAACCATGTAAGATAGCAAATGAAAGCCAAAGTGTAATTGAAATTTCACAGCAAATATTACCGGTATTGTATTTCTTCTGTATTTTTCTGCTGCAACCAAGGATACCTGATATTTCTCTTGAAGCCCTAGCTCTTGCATTCATGTAAGTGTGAATTCAACTTTCAGCCTCTAACCACCAACTTGTTAGAAAGAAAGGGTTTTTAACATCTGCTATCATATTTTAAGCAGAAGAGAAGACCTGTAGCTTTGCCTTTACAATGGTGGTAAATACTTTGTGCTTGTTTTACTTACCAGAAGGTTACACAACATTAGTGCAGAATGAAAATGTCATGCCAGGCAGTGAGACAACTGTGGCTTCTGTACAAATTCTTTCCACACTATAAATATAGATCTTCCTCCATAATTGCAACACAATCTCGATTTGCCTGTGGTGATAAAGCAAAAAAAAAAAAAAAAAAAAAAAAAAAAAAAAAAAAGCTGTTTAATTTAATTACAGTCCATTTGAAAACCTAGTAGCATGAAATAATTTGATATACAGAAATAACCCTTACCAGCTACATTTCATTGTGTCTTATCTTGGGATAACAGTAACTGTTATATTTCAGACCTTAAACTGTATAAACATTGTGACTAGAGATAGCCCCAAGAATATTTAAAATGACGTCAGAATATTACCACTTATTCAGCTTTGTTCTCTGTCAGGCAAGGATGCTAAAAATGTTGCTAGAATAACATTAATCCTTGAGGAAATTTATAGCTAATTCATGTCCAGCCACTCAGCAGCAGTTATCTTCCCTCCTGATGTATCTTCCCTCCTGTAACTTTACAATTTTTGTGATTCTACCACAGCAGGTTATTACTAGGGGTCCAAAAATGTAGGACTAAATCAAAAGTCTATGGATAAGCTGGCAAAAAAAAGTCTTTTTTTTTTTTTTTTGACAAATACTTTGAAAGGAAAATATGTTCCCTCTCAGATTGCCTTTGAATACTTTTCTCACTTGTTTGCTTACAGTTTTGCTAATTTTGGTGTACTGAAAATTGAAACCCCTGAAGAAAACAAAGCTACTGCAAAGCAAAATGTTATCTACTATTAAAAAATGAGCTTTTCTTTATTTTTGTTAACATTTGGCTTCTAGTACCATTTTCTAGTTTTGGAAAGCAGAGAAACAAGTACTATAACCATACATTCTTCTATTGCTTTGGCATTTTTTCTTACAGAATAAGCAGTAAAAAAGAAAAGGCAATGTTTCTTTGAAGGTAAGAGGGAGCCAGCTGATTATCTAGGATGATCTGTATATTACAAATGTTACATTTACAATGATACACATGACATTTACCTCCTTTTTGTCCAGCAAGTTCAGCTAAATTAAAGCATTTCCATCTGCTAGGGCTAAACTGTGGTTTGCCGCAGCGAAGAGTTGTGCAGGCCTTTTAATTTGATTTCTAGTAATGTAAAGCTAGGCAACCTCCCCCCACACTTTCTACTTTTCAAAAGGAGCAAAACCTGCTTCTGCGTGGCACCAGAACTAAAGATATAAAGCATGCTTTCATGTACGTGTGTATGCGGGAGACTATTTATATATTTGTAAGCTAAAGCTATAGGAACCTTCTCAACTATAAGGTTAAATCTATAAAAACAGCTTGTGTGTGCATTTCTGTACATGGGTATTTGCATGTGCGAGAAAGATACAGGACCTAAACCTGTAAGACACTGCCTCTGTGTCTGAGGAAAAGACATGGGAAGGGGGAGTTTAAATCTATTAAAAAATACCTCGTGTGAATGAAGGAGGGCTAGAGAGGTTCAGAAGTACAAACACAGAATATTTCTTCTGTATGTCATAGGAGAGACGGGAAATTAGCAGCCTCTAGGAGAGGTGAATTGTCTCTCCTCCTTAGTTTCCAGTCCCATCATTTTGGTGTGTAGATCATTTCAGTGAAATCTAAGATGTTTTTCCTCTTAGGGGTATTTTCCTCTCATACAGTGTTAGAAATTCACTGATTTCCAAACATGTTTTAATCTGCAGGGATGTTGGGAGTGTGCAATTTTGAGCCCTGCATGGCAGACATGCACTGATGAGCGCACTGGAAGGGCCTGCGACTCTCCTTTCACAAAGGTTCCATGGAACACTTGGGATCTAAGATCCGTTCTCACTCTTACCCATAACTGCCTTCCTAAATGTGCTCTGAACAACAAGGAACCCTTTCCCCCAAACAGCCAGCCTCTCTCCGTGTATTAGCCAACAGTGAATAAAACGGGGCACAAACATGGCTGAACTGAACATCTGTACCGAGTCTGAACAAAAGCGTGCAAATGCTGTTTATGAAATACTGAGCCATCTCCTGCCGCTGCCTGCCAATGTGGATGGCACTGAGCAAGGGAGAGTTGCAGATAGCTACTCATACATTATTATTAATTATTAGTATTTACACTGTGATTAGCATTCAGCAGTCTTAGCCAGGGAGCACAGATTCCACTATGCCATCTCCTGCTACAGGTGTTTTTATACCAGTCACAACATACCTGGGGTAAGGCTCTGAAATGCTAAAGTGGATCCACCGTCTTGCTGGATATTGTTGATTCCTAGTTTAAAAATCAAGACCTGGGGGAGCATAAATGCTCTGCAGCAGTGATGTGGCACAGCTGGCATCAAGTGTGGCACAAGGGCTGAAAGTGGACACCACATCCAGCTAACTGACAGTGCTCATCCCACCTCATTCCTCCCCTTTCCCAGTCTTCTCCGCCAGCTTCCCAGACCCTTCAGACCACAGGCTCCAGTTGCAATGCCTCCACACACAGTCTGCAAACGTGACTTACCCCTCCCCGCCTCCTGTCAAGTTGCATCTACATAAACCTGCATTTGTCTCTGATGATAGCCCAGTTTTCTCTCTTTATTTATCTACCTGTCGACTCATTTTACAATCTCTCTCTGGATAGCCACAGAGCAAGAGACAGAACCAGATGCTATGGCATGCACTGAATGCCAACTAGCTTGGTAGAGTGTACAAGTGTCCTCATGCAGTGGAAAGGTCCTTTTGTAAACATGCCTTGTGATCAAAGGGCTGATGCTTGCTGATATTTTCAATATTAATAATCTCCCAGCTGCCTCACTCTATTCTCTGGCTCCCTATTTACCTATCCTTCATAGTTCACAGAGAGGCAGAGCTTAAAACAGTAAACTGATTGAAGGAAAGCAAGGTTGTTTAAAACAGGAATTCACATGAAGAACAAACCATATTGACATTGCACAGAAATGCACCAAATATGTAGAAAATCACTGTCTTGTCATATACTGCACCTGGCATAGACTAAGAGAGGCATCTAAAGATATGTGCAGGCATGCATACACAAATAATGTATATTGACATCTACGCTTCTCCAAAATCCAGGTTCTGTATGTGTTCATGGGCCACACTACCTTTCCTAGCCACTATGCAGATATGCAAGGAATCAGAGAACAGTTTCATCAGCCAAACAGAAAAATTACTGCCAAAACTAAATGCACACGCAAGGTACTCCCAGAAGAAGACTTGTAGTTGGCTGTTTTCTGTGATGGTTTGTATGTTTGCAAAGGAGTAGCAAGAAGGCTGAGGAAGCCAAGAGGGAAGCTATACACAGGCAGAAACAGCAGCAGCAGCACGGCTCTGAAAGACAGTGAAAAGGGAGTATGTGGGCCGAGTGCTGGCTGAGAGAGACCTGAAGATGCAAGGGCGTTTGCCTCCTGCTGTGCTCCGTGAAGCAGGATGTGGTATGTTCTTAGTCAATCAACAGGACGGCATCAAAGATCCCAGATTCCATTGCCAGTCTCTCCTCCTAATACAAGTCCTCTTGCTCAAGGAGAAAGCTTTAATAAAAGCTGGTTATAAACTATGCATACACTAGGAAAATGTCATCTGTCACTGAAATACAGCCAGTACTGGCATGGCAAGCAGCAGCCCTTACAGCAGCTCGCTGCCAGACAACCAAGCACTTCAGCTGAGACTGTAAAATATACCACATCTGTCTGGAACTGCAGGATTGATTTAAAAGTGAGTGGAAAGAATCCATCCAGACCACAGCAAATGCACTGAGGTGACCCATGCCATCTGGCCATGCAGGACACTTCCAGCAAGCACAGCACCTGCTAATGGAAAAGCATGGGTGCGATTTGGGGTGTCCTGCCACACGAGACTCGCCTGCTGAGTCACTGGGTTTTCTGTGTCCAAGTGCCCACGCTTAGGCTGTCCCAGCTGCCACTTTGTAGAGCTGCATAACTGGGAGCTGTTTAAACAAACATCCCTACACCACCAACCACTCAAGCTAGACCAGCAGCAAGGCTCTTCAAATGCCATACCGCCTATTTACATGTACTTTAGCTTAGGATCCTGCTGGCAATTTAGTGCAGATTTGCAAAAGTACCATATTTTGTGTCTGTCATTTTTTTCCCCTTTGAAATGTATAAAATAAAGCACATAAACAAAACATAGAATGTCTATCAAATTTTATAAAATTTTATTACATTCTGGAGACAAAATGCTACTGCACAGGTACCTGCTTGGGGAGTCAAAGCTATTGGAAAGAAGGTCCATTTTTAATCCATTAGAGGCCTCACAATGTCGCAAAAATAGAGGTAATACTGACTTCCCAGCAAGGGTGAAAATTTATCACTACAAATATTTTGCTTTCCTTCTTTCTGGTACTTAAGGGCTTTCCAAACTCAAAGGTCAGAAAGAAACTGCTGAGAGGAATCACAATCAGAGAAAATGTTTCCAAAGGGGGAGAATCTTTCTGTAGGAAACACATGCCCAGACTGACAAGAAATCATGCCCATGGCTTTATATCATCCCAGGTCTGCGCTATGTGCTAGCTGGAAAAATGCACTCCATTTTCAGATCCCATTTTAGTAGCTGCATTTCCTAGCATAATCCACTGAGAATTTCAGGCTATCTAAATGCCTGGTTTATCACCACATCCCTAATATATGCAAAGCACAGTGATTTTATCTATTGCTAGAATATTGCGTTTTATTGCTAGAATTGCACTTTAGAAGCCTGCTTACATAGGTTAGGATTTCACTTCCTTCCTTCCTTGCACAAATACGTATCAGCATTTAAATGCAATAAGTGTCATGTCAGGACATTAGGCCCAGGTTTTTAATTCCTGCTAGGTGAGGATGTGGATATTTCAGATAGGAAACTGAAAGCTTCTTCCTCTTGTCCTCTTAGAAGACCACAGACAATCAGGCACCAGGACTGTGATTCACACCACCAATCCTTCTACACTGGAGGCCTCAGACTGACAGTCATGTTAAGTTTCACAGAACTGGCAAAGCTCTGGTCAGTGGTCCTTGATCTACCTGCTCAGCTAAGGACAAGGCTGGAGGAACTCAGAACTGTTTCGCCCAGCAAGAAAAATGCCTGCAGCTCCCCAGCATCCCGCCCTCAACACCAGCACACATCCATCAGCTTCCCCTGGTATTCACAGGGTATTTTGTCTAGCTTAGCGGAGGCTGTTCATTAAGAATCCCCATTGCAGTTATTGGTGAAAAATCTTCTTCCAGGACTGGCAGATGGGGAAGGAAGAGAGGTGCAGTATGAAATCCAAACATCTGCTCGCTCTTCCTCTTCACCCGTGCTGTGCTCAAAAGACAGACCCGATGGAGGGAGGGAAGGAGAGGATGCTGTTGATAGCATGTTTACTTAAGCATGTTGAAAGCACAGAAAAGCAGGGCAGTTTGCTTGGGAATGAATGTAGTGGGGCTTTTATACTTCTTCAGATGACTTTAGTCCTGGTAAAAGGCCTCAGACAAACAGTCTAAGGACCGAAATGTGATAAATCTGCAGAATTGCACAGAAAAGGCAGAGCTAGCACCTCCCTGGCCCTCACGGCGCTCCCTCTGCAGGCGAAAGGCAAGCCAAGCTCTTTTCGAGTTGCATTTTTCCTACGTGGGAAACGTTGCGTAAATGCCCAGTGACCAGGTGCACAGAGACACATTTACCAGGAGGAAAAAAGGAATCTGCAGCCCTGTGCATACTCGTCTCTCACCGTGGCACGTGCTCGCTGCACCATACACAGTAGGCACCAAAGAAAACCATCCTAACACATCCACCTTGCGACAGCATCTTGCGAAGATGTGCAAACTTGTGAGTACATAAAATAAGAGTTGTGGGGGAGGGGAGAAAGGAAAGGGCATCACATTTATGAAGAATACAGGTAAATTACTACTTTTTCGAAATGCATAATTAAGCTGTAGAGTATCACCAGATAAAATAGAGACCAAGAGGATTTTGAAAAGAACTAATATAAATACAGAGCTTGGCCTCAGCAACTATAAAAGATAAAGAAAAGCATTACAGGAAAGATCCCTCTTGGCAGCCGAGTGCATGCCAGCTATTTAGACGGGACAGAGGATGAGCTAGACCATTCCAATGGATTTGGGTAGCACTCCTTATGCTCCCTTTTACTACTATTCCCCCTCCTTCCCCAGCATCTTTGCTGGGTGATGCTAATAAGGAACCTGATTAATATTTAAGGCCCAGCCATGCCAGTTAGGCCCCGGCACACACTGGGGCTGGGTCCAAGCACTCATGCTGCTTCTCCGGCTGCCAAGTGCCTTGCGGTCATGCTATGGAGCACAGCCACAGATACCTTCCATTAAGAGGGAACGGAGCACATGCTCCTGCAGCCAGCTAGGGCAGCAAGGTGGTGTAGAAGGGCTGGGGGGCACAGCTCTGCCCCATTTGATAGAGACTGGATCCCTGGCAAGCTATCAGGGTTTTTGACCCGTGCATTGGAGCATGACTGGCCTCTGATGAGGCACCGTGTGAGTCTCCACAACCAAAAGAGGTGCCGGTAGATGTGTCTGTGCTATTTTGTGGGCTTCTAGGGCACTGCTGGATGCCACCAAGTCCTGGTCAGACTCTGAGAGGCATAGCCCCGCAGAAGATGGAATCCAGTTGCAGTTCACAGAGCAGGAGCATAGCAGGAGTTAGAAAGGCAGCCTGGTAACCGTATTTTCTGGCCTGCCAGGCTGCTCGTGGCAGAAGCGTAGACGACTCCTGACAATGAGGCTGCCACCGTCTGCTCAGGACCTGGACAGAACTGCGATCCTTGCAGCCAGCCAGAGATGGAAGTCTTACCGGCTTGCCAGGTAGTACTGGCAGGACCAGGGCATGAAAGGAGGGACAGAAGACACAGAGTTCTCTAAGTCGGCTATAAACTATAGCAGACACAAATCTTTGGTGATAAGGAACAGAATTTACCATTTCCAAAGGAACAAAAAGGAGACCCCATCCTTCCCAAATGACTGGAGGGTGGACGAGGAGGAGCACGGCTGCGGGTAGCAATACCCTTATCTTCTCTGCCCTGGCACTCTGCAGTCATGGGGATGTGTCAGGGAGTGGAAAAGGAGAAGTGCAGCCTTCAAGGGGCAGGTGAGGATATCTTCATATGGGTCAAGGCCAGTAGTAGGCCTTGCTGGGTGGAAACACAGCTTTTTCCTCAGTCTTGACTATCAGATGGAGTGACAATTCAGTCAGAGCGGTCATACCACAAAGCAACAGAGAAGGCCTGTGATGAATCAGAGAAATAGGGTAAAACCCAGGTATATTTCCTTGATATTTCATTTTGATTGCAGAAAAGGAGTAGAAAAAAAAAAATGTGCACTATGCTCATCAGATTATTTTTCTTTCTAAATCTTCTTTCAGCCAGCAAGCAAACAATTAGGCCTTTGCATAGAACTAGTATCAGAAAATGATATATCCCTGCCCTGCTTGGGTGAATAAAATATGTCCTGAAATAGCTACAGTCTCATAGCTATGGCTCATAGCCATCAGAAATGCCAGTCAGGGTTAAATCTGTCTTTCTTTTCAATTATTTTTTCATAAATTAAAACCCAAATGACAATAAATCATGCTATAAAAATTAAAATGTCATTTGCTTTTATCAGAACTAAAATTAAGCCATACACACACTGAAGATATAATAAAGAAGGAGAGGGAAAGAACAGGAAAAGGACAATAACTGATTCTTCTTGTATTTTGGTGCAGTTGAGATGAGTCACGAGGTCTGAACCTGGAACTGGGTCACAGGACTTTTTCAGACTTAATGTTCTGGTCTAGATAATTAAAAGCAGCCCAAACTGAGACTCCTTAGCAGAGACTACATCTGACTGAGAACAGTTCTCAAGGCTTTCTCTGAATCACCTTCCCACCCTGGAAGAAAGGGGCTACAAAGCTGCCTCTAAAGTTTCCAGTTCTGTAAGGCTCTGCTTTGCATTTAGGTTTTCAGAATCTGCTTGCATTTAGGCAATTGATAAAATGTAGCACAACAATAAAAACTGAATAAAAAAGGCTGAATTTTTTTACTCCTTCCTTCCTCTCTTCAAATTGAAGCATGCCTTTTTCACACCATTTCCATTCTGTCTTTAATCAAAGCTGAAGCTGACTGCATGCATTTGGATACACGTGTATGTGAAATGTTGACGACCAAATCACGCATCTTCTACATAAAACTTAGGTGAGTCAGATCATAAAGACTATGATCTTCTGGGCTCTGTTCAGGACTAAGCTGTACTCATGACAGTGATATCAAACCTAAAAGAAAGTCTAGGGTTTAGTCCACAGCTACAGCACTGCAACAGCAGCAAGCTTGACATAGTAGATTTTCTCCTTGCAGTGTAAATATCAAATGATGTTCCTTGCCAAGAGCACAAAGGACCACAATGCCTGACAATGTCAAGCAAGCTTTAGGTTGGTCAGTGCTCCTCTTCAGTTTTTTATTCAATAATCTTCCCTCCTCCCACATTCTTAAGTCTACAGAAGACAAGAGTTATTTCAACTTTAAAGAGAACATGAAATAGTATTCACATTTTCAGAAAGCATTAACCTTGAAGCATAGGACATCCCATTGCCTGAAAGAGGTGGTGTATTTAGTGAGAGGAAAGAAGGAAAACAAATTGCACCTGCTTGTTCAAAGGCCAAAAGTGGCCAGAGATATGGCTGCTCATTAACTCCAACAAGAACTCAGGCATTGAAATAGATCTGAGCTGCTTTAATTCTCTGCCCAGCTCAGCTGTGTATGGTAATAGTGGGAGAAAGAATTATGAAAACATAATGGGAAAGCAATGAAATATGACCGAAGTCTTGTAACAATGAAATATAATGACTCGTAATGAAGAAGAGGCAGAAGAAAAAAAAAAAAAAAGACCAATTCTTGTGGAACAAAAATAAGAGACAGGAAGAGTAAGAGAAGGAAGGGGGGAGTGAAGGAGAAGAGAAAGGAAGCAGCAGCTGGAAATGACTTTTAACTTTCTCACTTAGCGTTTTAAAACCAAAAAGCAATTACTGCCAGGCTGGCGTTGCCTTTCTGCACATTAATTCCTTATTATGAATAAAATTAATGAGTTTAACAATCTCCTCATCCTCGTAAAGTTGTGCTCTTCATTATTGGTGTTAATAATCCACTAGGGACTCTTGACTCCAAAGCTCAGTACCATGTCCTGATTTTTTAAAGTTTAAAAAAAAAAGAAAACAGAGATAAGGTGGAGAAGAAGATTTAAAGAAATGGAAAATTATAAGGGGACTTGACCCAGGCTGATGCACTGCAGAGTGAATGTCATTCTTTAGTGCATGGCCTATGTGGTAAAACGGCAGTCTGACCCAATGAGGAGGAGGAGGATGCTTTTGCACCAGTGGGAACCATGCAAGAACCAAGCTCGAACCACTTCAGGTGTTTCATGGCAGATTTAGAGTGCTTGAAAGGCAGGCAGACCAGCAATACCTTGCTGTCTCATCTCTGCCTTCCATTTGGAAACAAAGATATCAGGGAGAGGTCACATACATAATTTAAATGGCATACAGGTGGCAGTGGAAAGAAACCTCCTCCGGCTATAGAAAAGCCTACAAGGCTTTGCACAGTGGCAGATGGTGCTGATTGCTCACTATTGCCAGGCGGGATCTCTGGCAATAAGAGTTCAGAGCTGCTTGATTCTACAGCCTGAGACCTGAAGCTCACCAGGCAGAGCGCAGCATCCCATCGCCCAGCACTGGGAGTGTGAGAAGCCACAGAGTAAAGAATACTGGTTACTGAGGATGCTGAACTAGGGCTATGTCACTGCAAAGCTGTGGACTTTCTTCCCAAAAGCCCAGATGGCTGGAATATGAAAATTTCTGCAATTTTCACCTATCTACCTGAATTCACTGGGGAAACCTGGCTGAGATAGCAGAAATTCACAAAATAAGACCTGGAAAACTTGCTATGGGATTTATACTGACACCACGCTGGGAGGCCCTACATCTGCAGAGGAACTTCAGCTAGCAGGCTGGCATCCGTGCCAGAATGCCTCTTCCAAAAAATGGCCCTTTTACAGACCAACTGGAGAAGTTTAAGATGATGTCTGCCTACCTCATGGCACTGTTACTGCCCTGCTGTCAGAAGGTACCATTCCTGCAGCTCAGCAGCCAGATTGCTTCCTGAGAGCATTTCTTGATCCACTTCAGTCATAATCGGTCAGCTTAGCTCAAATAGCATAAATGATATGTTTGCACTAACCTGGCTGAGGCTGATGGAAGCAGCTTACAGAGCACTCATGTGAAACGTTGCTCCCACAGACATGCAGACAGTAATCTTTGGTAAAGTTATGGGTTACAAATAGCTGGGGCAGGGCTGCAGCATACAAACCTGCAGAGCTCTGCAAAATAAACAAGCCATAGCCTTACCAGCATAAAGCCCTTTGCATCAGACATTTGGGGAACAACTAATAACTGTAGGGTCCCACCATACATATATGCTTTACCTTACAGCCTCCCAACCAAAACTTAGGAAGGATGCAGATCTGAACAGTCCAAGCTGGTATAACTGTGTACACTGGAATATGGACTGGGTTTTCTAAACAGCCTGAGCAAAATTCAGAAGAGTTTTAAGTTAACAACATGGCACTGTCCTTAAATTTTCTGTCCTCAACACATAGGTGTTTACTTTGGTGAAGTGAACAAACATACAACAGATCCTTCATGGATCACAGCACCAAAAACGTATTTTCTTTTCCAAGCCTTCTGGGCAAAGGACTCCCTATATAAAGATCCAGAGCTTACCAGGCAGTGGCAGGTTTAAGTCACCTACTTTGCCCTCTCTGCACATTAGAATTTAAAACCTATAATAAAAAGGCTGAAAGGTGAACTTTAATAAAAACATTTTTTTAAATCTGTTTAAGATTGCGATTGATTCAGCCTCCTGCACCGCAGCTAATGTTTATACTGCACTTTCTACACAGATTTAAGCACTATTGTTACCCTCAAACACTTTTTTTCTGTTAGACAAACTGTCTTGTTTCTTCAGCTCTGTTATTTCCTAATGGTATGAAAATTTCATAGCCTCTCTGTCTTACAAAATTAAATGGCCAGGGCAGAACTCGGATCTCCTGAAGCCAATGATCTTTACCAGAGGGTAAGTGTAAAAGAGATTAACATTAAATTCACATGCCAGAGTCCCAACTGTCACTGCTCCAAGCTAGAGATAACCAGGTCCCAATCCTGTTACCAATCCAGATTGGCACTGACTGGTGGCGGCGGGGTAATGGCATGAATTGTGTTTGGTGAGGCTCGCTTCCAGCGTAAACAGGCATGTCCCCATACCAAGAAATTCCCCCTTCTGGTGGCACTAACTCCATTCCACTGGCTTCTGCTGACCAGAAATGGGAGCCATTTCTCAGATGCAGAGGCCAGAGGGGGCAGTTTGAGGCATCGTGATGGTACAAGGTGTGGAGCGAGAATTTGCTCACTTTGTTCCCCTCTGCTGAGGATTCCAACCACTATAACCACTGCACCAGCACCTTTCTATTTATGAAGGTGTTTAAAGCACACAAAGACTAGATTTCCATTCACTGAAGACATCTCTGCTGGAAAATGTCTTTTCTTTATCTCTTGTGTAAGAAGAGAGCTCAAGTAGCCATCAAACAAGAAACAAGATGAGAGCTGGGTCTCACCCACTGAAAATCACGACTCAGAATGCAGTGACCAGGAATGTGCTACTATACCCAGGCAAACATATTCAGGGCAAAAAGAGAAACGTGTCAGCTGCTGCAGATAGTGACTTAAGCCAGTGCTTAGAGCACCCTGTTGTATTGCTTGTTCTCATTTATAGTCCCTCTCTACAAGTAACTAAGAGACAGCAAGTATTATTGATCAAAATGCACCAGATACCAAAGTATCCATTTATAGGTTTGGCTGCACAGGAAAGGAAATGTAAATGTGTTGTAATCCCACAAGCAAAGCACGCAGGGAGAGGAGTAAGGAAGCCTCACATAAGCAGTACACTCTTGTTTTCTTCCATTTCCAGAAGTTAAATGCTGCTTTTATTCTAGAAAAAGTCACAAACCACCAACCATTAGGACACGATGAGCTTTCAGAAAATCCTGGGTTTCAGACAGGATACCAAAGCTTCTTCTACTACATAGAGATCACCTGTCCTAAAATTAAAAGATCCTATCAAACTGAGAAAGAGAAGTAAACCCAAACCTTAAATACTACCTTTAATGGACAAGTTCTAAGCTCCTCCATGCAAACATTAGACAGTTTCAGAACCAAGCTTACCCAGCGATGTTTAGTTTAGCTCTCTTTACAGATGCATTATAATCAGTTTGTCACTCAAGTGTCCCTCCATATCTTTGTGACCCTATCCTCCTCACCCAAAGCTGATTCTGTCCTTGTCCAGCAGACATGGTGCCCCTCAACTGAGCAGCTACTCAGGGTTTTGTTTTACCTCCAAAGCTCTTTAGGGCCAAAGCCTTATTTGCAGCCTGTTTTTCAGGCTCTGCTATGCATGCAGAGCAGTTCAGTTCCTCCCAATCTCTTCTGAAGTGCTTATCTATACACATCTACACAAAGATGAGTGGATTTATATTTATAAAACTGAGGTGGGAGTTCATCTGCAAGGTTACTATCCCTGTTTCCATTGTGTCCAGAGAGGGAGGGATGGAGGGCAAAGTTGAAATACAAATGATCCAGTGTTTAAATGTTCCTTTAATTTTGTAGTCTGCTTTGAGATGCTATGCAGCAAAGGCTTGCCCTAAATATGCTTGTGACCTGTGATTCTGAAATGAAGCTAATGGGAATAAGAAATTAAATGAAATTTACGTGTTTCTCTTCCTTAGGTTCAACACAAAATCTCTAATGAAGATAAACAAATACATACTGTTCTACTGTGCTGGTCAGGAGAGTTTTGAAACATTGCAAACCAAAGCAAAATGTAACTCAATCCCCTTGAAATAATTTCCATCCTTGGTAGCTCTCATTTCAACCAATCTAAGACAGTGAAAGTTTAGAGAATAAAAATCCTGTATTTCTGAGAAGAACCTGAGTTTGGAAAATGGGGACTTCAATTAAAATTAAAATGTTGAAGGAGGTGTAGTCCACCGGTGCTGCCCCTGTGAACAGTCCTAATGCCTTGTCCTCTCTATTTTTTGGTAATATGGTCAACCCGTCGATGGGGGATGTTAGAGCTGCTAGCGCGTGGCTCCGTGCAGTGCCCAGGGAGCTGGTACAGCAGGACAAGCTCCTGCACAGCATCTAACCTGCCTTCAGAGCCGCGTGAACATGGAGCTCAATGGGAAAGTGATGTCTGCGTCTTTCACTGATTGGATTTCAAACTTGCCATAAAGAACTGTAATCTACATTGCTTTCTCTAAAATTTCTTTGCAGGCCTGACACTCTTTTGCCCTGTAGCATCTCTACACTTAAGGGGGCTGAGATTTGGCCTAACTGTCATTTTCTGCAATTTTAAACCCTATTACCCCCTCAGCATGGTGCTGTATAAATGCAGTGCAGGGCCTTTAATTTTCTAGACAAAGGTATTATTTGAGCTCCTTTCATAGCCTAATTATTACTTAGCAAATATCATGTTGTGATGAGTATTTATGGATAATTCTCAGATAATACCTAATTATATGGTTAATACTTACAATGCTGGGAATGCCTCAAATACTTAGAGTCCAGATTTTTTAGACTATCCCAGAACCCCAGATATTTCCAAGCACTTGTAAATTGAGCTAGGATTTATGAGTTTTTTACTATTTCTAGCATGTAAAACAGCTCTTGCTACAGTATTTCAGACTGCTCACTAGAATTTGGACTCACATGTAGGTATGGACTGCCTTGAACTTCTGAGTGACCTGACATGGCTCTGAACGTGATTAACTCACCAGATAGTCTGAGTCTGCGGATAATTTATATGACTGAACAGGCAGAACTTTCAGGGGAATGTACTCTTAGGGGAAAATGGTCTGTGCTAAATGGAGAAAAAGGTTGGACTCAATTGAAATTTCTAATTTTCAAAAACATATGATGGGACAGATAGGGCAGGGAGAAGAGAAAGGGTTGTGGAGGAGCGGTTAGCTCTGTTTCTCTCAACCCTTATGAATTCATAATCGTTCTTTGCTGTAAGCACTTCCTTGCACTGCTGCGATGTGCAGCATGCCGAATTGCTGCACACAGCATAGGACCGACCAGACGCACAAACTGTGTTTCCTGTGCACCGGCACAGAGCTAAGCTCCGACCTTCATAGTTCATGAAGTTAGTTCATTAAACCACCCGTGACATCTTGGGCAGCCCCAAATGAAGTTTAGTCTTATCAGGTAACAAACAAGCTCTTGGCCTCCTGGACTTGAATCTATGAGTCGATACCTCTCCCAGCTGAGACTGTAGACATAATGATTAATTCACTGCTGGCTGCCTGGGTAAATGGCTACATAAATACAGAAGAAATGGTGCTTCAACAATCAGATACTGCAATGTGGAAAGACACAGAAATGCGGAGATACATGGAAAAAGGGAGACAGATGGGCATGAGATTGTAAAAACTGTTTTGAATGGGTCAGAGCAAAAGCCTTGCTGGATCACAGCCCTGACAAAGACCAGTAGCAAGTGGTTAAGGATGAACAGAGTATGTTCAGAGTCGTCTCATACCTCCCTTCAAATTCTGGCAATCTGACTGCAGTTAGGTCATTGTATTTTATCATTATTAGTGAACCTGTATTCTGCGAACCATCTGATGAAGACAAAGAAATGGACAAGGCCAAAGCTCTGGTGACTGTTATTATCATCTAATGATAAAGAACCCAAACCTGCCATCGTCTATCTGGGGCATTGCAGGGGAGGTGGGAGAGCTTGAAAACCTCACTTGTGGGGTGGTCGCAA
>JAVJGJ010000036.1:2554960-2581564 GCA_035590215.1 Microhierax caerulescens | reverse complement strand
ACATGATTTGTAGCTGGGAAGACTGGGTTCGACTGGCAGCACCATCTTCAACGCATAACAAGTGGCTTCATATCTCTTAGCCTTGATTTACCCCTGTAAAATGAGTTTAACAGACTACTTCATGAAGTAGTCTCAATTAATTAGCATTTGTAAAACTGCTCTGAGATTCCCAGATGAAAGGCTGGCCTGGAATGGCAAATTGCTAATGATAATTAATAGTTGTTCATGATCTCTTTACAGAATTCCAAATCATTTTCTGAGGGGGAAAAAAGTAGGGATAGATGCTCTCAAGACAGAGATCACTAAAAATCCCCGTGACAGCTATACCTCCCTGCCTGCCCCACCTCCTTCCCCAGCATTAATAGGAAGAACTGACACTTCTTACGGGCAGAGGAAATGGAAGGTAATAAAGGCCCCAGGTGCTCCTGTATTCCCTACACGTTCTTCCTCTGGCATGCAATGTAGCTGGGGAAGGGTAGGAAGGGGGAGTGAGACAGCAGGAGTGGATGAACAGGGGTGTTACATTTCTCTCTCAAATGGATGCAAAGGCAGCCCTAATTAAACAGATGTTCTTAATAATACTCTGACAACTGTCCCTGCTTTAATTTGCTTCAGAGTAAAGATTAATATAACAATACAACAATACTTTACATGGGGAGAAAAGGGAGCTGAGCTAATAAAAGGCAGTAGCTTACATGGTATATTATTGCTTTTCTTTCTGCTTTTCTAGCGAATATTTACCTCCTCTGGGAGCAGTTTTCATATTTATTTGATCGCTCCTCCAAGCTAAAGTGGACTTTGTGGTACATTGCAAAAGGATTAATGCTAGGGCCAAGAGGTGTGCTGGGTGCACAGACACATCAGGGGTCTCCATGGTGATTCTCCAGCTGGAGGAAAGATCCCAGTGGTGCTGAAGTTAGCAGCACTATTATCCACAGGCTGTGGTAGCAGAGAATGAATTCCAAGCTCATGTATCAGGAAACGTCTGACACAGTAGCAGGTGAGCCACAGATGACAGGAGATTGCTTCCAGGCTGATCCTTGGACCAAAGTAGCTGCTCCATGCTGCGTAGTCTCAGTGTCACAGGCTGACACGACAAGAGCAGAAGCAGAGCCCAGGCAAGCAGGCCATGGACAAGACCATTCCTGCGCTCTAGGGAAGGAGTCAGGCCTTCTGTGCAGCTACCCTCATCTCACATATCTCTGCTGGATTAATTTAAAAGGAGAACAGCTGGACTTTTGCACCTACTTTCCTTTAAGCAGAAGGCCAACAGCCACAAGCTAAGACTGTCACACCGTCTCTTCTGATCACCCAGAGTATGAACTCCTACCCCAGTGGATACGGAGTAACCAAACCTCCATCATCACATCTGAGCCTTAAGACAGTGTGACATAATCCTGGAGCATGATATTAAACGTACACTCCTAAGTTGCTCTTGACTTTGATTATAACTTTGGCTAGGCTTGTTAAATAATAAAACAATCCTTGGCTGAGCAATATCAACTTTTGTCCAGTTTGAATTTCACAGAATTTAGCAGTAAGAAAGAAACCAAGCTCTCTCAAGTGGGAGGGCTGTCTCTAGTACCCATAGGTGAGTCTCTAATCTTTTTTTTGTTTGGGTCATTCAAAAAAAGGGACCTGTCCACAAAGAGAAACAGACTACAAATCTTCACTTTTAAAAATAAATTCATGTCTGGATATGATGCTTCATATCTAACAATACAGCATCTTCTAATACTACACGTGAGCCAACAGACTTGCCCTAAGAAAAGAGAGGGAGAGCACCCCTGGTTGAATTGTCATCCATATCTGGGTGCTGGAAAGGTTATTATGAGGGAGTGTGGTTTTGCTACATTTAGCCTGAATCGGAATAGCCTGCAAAAATGATTTGGCACTTCTGCAAGTAATGTCTGTCACTGCTGCCTGTGCTCTCCAATTCAGCTGCTTTCTCAAGCTGCTTTCCTCTGCCTGAAAGGCACCCTGCCCATGGACCTCTTCCTGGCAGCTTTATGCTGGGCATAACTGGGGTGGAGCTTAACTTGAGTTTAGCTGTGACCCTGGGCTGCAGCACTGCATCTCCCAAATCCTGCAGGAGCAAAAGCACATGAAAGCCTGAGTGCGTCACAAGAGCTTCACTCTGACACTTTGTCCCTCAGTATGCTGAGTACATGTACAAATTAGCTCATTCCAGCAAGAAACAAATATGAATGGGAAACAACTGGCTTACGGATCACCTCATTAATTTTTCTAGCCCAAGTCTCTTCCTTCCCAGCAGCTAGGAGAAAAACCGTTCTAAACACTGGAACCACTGGGAACACATGCATGCTATCTGGCAAAATGAGAAGTTGAGAGAGGAGGAGACAGAGAGAGGAGCAGAAGCAGATAGCAAGAGATCAAGGGAGCAGAGACACAAAGTGAAGTGGGAGAAAGAGAAAAGGAGGGATCTATGGTGATTGAAAGAGGAAAAAGACCCACTCTGTGGAATATGACCTACCATTTGACTATTTAAATATTTTAAAGATCTATTTGTTATGCAATTTGTGAAGCTGTTTACGATAATGAAGCCCTTGAACAATAAGGGGGAAAGCTAAAGAGAAGAGCAGAAGCTGGCAGCTATGTACATTGCCCTTTCTTGGAATTAATGAGGCTTGTTTACTTTCTGGCTTTTTACAGCTTTCTGAAATGTCAGATGCCACCCAGACTATCTTGGCAAAAGCGCATCATCAACCTCCCCCCGCATACATCCTCTATACCTAGGTGTCTTCATCCCTCTCCCAGCTTTTCACTCCAACCCCCTATCCACTGACGGACCTATGAATGTGGTCTCAAAACATTTTTCACACTGGGGACTGCAGTTCTCACAAATGGACTCATTACTGGGGGTAGCGCACCATTACTGCTGTAGCATCCCTGGAGTTGCTACACTTTGTGGAGTTAGTGGCACACAAACAATCACCACAGCTGAAATGACTGTGTATAGGAGAAAGCTCTTAAGACCTTTGCAGCTAAGAGGCTCCCTCAGACTCTGCTTTCAAGCAGGGACAAAGCTGTGCATGTCTGCTGCAATTACCACTGCTAAAGTGATGATGCTCCAGGCTTGGACTGACCTGGTCTTGTTCTTGGCAACTATCTTGCATTGCTCTGGGCTCCCCATTCATCCAAGAACTATTTTCAACACTCCCCACCAGCAGCATCTTTCTGCTGCTACTCCAGTTGACCCTTTCTTTCGTACCCTTCCATCTTGGCTCAGCTCTAGTATCCCAGGCACAGTGAGGAAGAGGAGCTTGTCAAGCAACCACCCTAAGCCCATATGCCCCAGGCCCACCTCAGTGCTGGTGACAGAACAAGAATTAATACAGCATTGCAGGGACAGGCTGAGTTATTTAGTTGCCCCATAAATCAGTTGGCTGGATCGGTCTCTGCCCAGCCACTGGCCATTGCTCATTATTCTCCTCCTTGCTTGGGCTGCCAAAGAGGGTCTTAAAGGTTAATAACAGAAAGTCAGCGCCTCTTCCCATACACAGATGCTTTGTTTTTTGCTTCCAGTCATCCCTCTCCATAGTTGCAGCTCAAGCTGATTCAAAGCTTACAGAAACACACGCCCAGGGTGGGGGTGTGTGGGGGGGCTGAATCACAGCCTCCCACACTCACCACTAGCCCAGACCTCTCAGTCAACACTGGGAGCAGATCTCTGCTCTCCACGCTGGGCCCAACCTTTCAGCTCTGTGCTTGCTACAGCCTCAATGGGAGGGGAGGTCTGACCTAGCACCTCATCCCCTCTTTTTTAGCAGCTGCTTTGACACGCTAACTCCTATTTCCCTCCAGATATTTGTCGTATTTCTCTAGATGGGCTGACTCATTTAATACATCTTCTCCGGCTTGTTCCTATAAGAGGTATGGTGGCCCTCAGTATAAACATGCTCCGCTCCACAGGGACCTCACCCTACCAGCTTTCCCTGTCCCTGCGAGCACTGACGATGCGCAGAATGCCCCTGCAGCACCTCCAGCCTGTGCAGCGCTGTGGCACATTACATACATGTCGCAGCACTCTCCAAACTAGCCAGCTGCAACGAGGTCTTTTACCATCTCATACCAACATACTCTACATGCCAGTCCCTCTGCTGCCTTCTCCTTGTCCCTCCTCACCCAGGGCACGCCCTCTCTCTCTTTCTTCTCTCTGCTTCTTCCTCGGCTGCCCAACGTCTTAACTTAACCAGCCACAGCTGCACCTCACCTACATCAGCCAACCCGCAGCCCCTGAAGCCAGCCCACAGTTGTATATTATCAATGCTAATTAACCCAGCTTCATTCCACTACACATATAAAATGAGGTTTCACATTGACAATCTGGGTTAGTATTCCAGCAGAGAAAAAGCAGGCATAAACTTGCTGTATGGCCCTCCCTTTTCAGGGCACAGGCAAGCCACATAACCTAACAGAAAGCCCTAAAAATATGCAGCCACGGTGTTGTAACTCTGCTGAGGGATAGGGCAGATCTGTCCCTGACTATGACTTGACTGGCAATGAATAGACGTGTCTCTAGGTTATTCAAAGAGTTTTATGGGGATACATAAATCCAGTTCTTTCAATTCCAGAAAGATCTCCCCAGATACACACTGCTGCACTGGGCTGTTTCTCTTATATTGTCTGTGCTGTCCATATGCAAGTCCCTTTCAGCATCTCCAGGTGTGGGATCACAATGGAGAACGTGAAATTCACTAAACATCTTTAAATTATATTGAGTTACTGCAGGGTATAACAGAGATCTGCAAAGCACTGGTTCTAACTCAACATTATTCAATTAGTTCATTTTGCTGATTACCACCTGGGTCATGGTTGTCAGGGCTACAGCTGGCTCCATATTCACCCATAGGTGGTATTTGAACATACACCTGGGGAGATCGGGATATTAAAAAATAACAGACCTTCAGTGTAACATGATTTCAAAACATTCCCACAGATGCTTTACTGATCCTAGAGTGAAGTTCAGTTCATTAATTCCATCCATCTTAAAGTAAAAATAAAAACATGTTTTCATGTGATCTCTGTGCTGACAGTGTGATGTGTGATGCAGAGGAGGGTGGCCTGGGTAACACTACCTGTCATACAGTGTGCATACTATGCACTGGTGTTCACATAAATCTATTAATTTCAAGGGACTTGAAATTGTCTCTGCTTCTGCAAGACAATGTCTGAGGGCTTGTGAGACTTTGTGGAAAGTGGAGATACAGAGTGCATATGGATGAAACTGTGTTTGTGCTATAACTGTGTGTAAACATGCACAAGAAAGGAAAGCATGAATATTTGTATTTTCAGTGTTAACTGCTTGTAAACTTGGGATTGTATGTCTGGCTGCATCTACAAGCAAGAAGGCATGTGCCCACAACAGCCTGTGTGTTGGAGAGATTTAACCCGTATGCTTCTGTTTGTAAGATTTTAAAAAAGCATGTAAGTCTAACAAGAAAGAGTGAATTGGCTCATGTGAATTTTGGATTGTGTGACTGCATGCCCAGGTGTCATGGTGTGTGTGTGACTCTGCATTTGCTGAGTAGCAGCTAAAGGAGGTCGGCTTGGGACGAGCCAGTCGCAAAAACAGGATCATCAGGAGGCCAGAGCTTCAAGTGACAAGAGCAGTGACATCACTTGCAGTTCAAGCCCAAGTAAGCCCATGTCACTGAAGTACAAAGGGTTTGCAGCTGAGCCTTGGCTTGCATTACTCTCCAGCCTATGGTCACACGGAATGCGTGCAGCAGTCACTTCCAGACAAGTCATTTGTTTTCTAAAAAGGCTAAATCCTCATTTCTGCTAAGATGTACCGCTGGCCCGAAGTTCCCAAGGTCTAAACAAAGCCATCAGTCACAGTCAGCTGGGCCTGGACTGCAGGAAAGAGGCAGTCCATATCTTTTAGAGACAAGTAGGTACATAGGGATGAACTGCTGACCTGCAGAAAGGCAACTGCTCAAAACAAATTCATAATGAAAAGATGTAAACTGGCCCCTATTTCACTTCCAAGGAGAGGACAAGCCAGCTACTTAATCCCTAAGAGAGAACCTCCTTCTTCACCATCTGTAGATGCATGAGCCAAAGACCACAACTGGAGGTAGAGCAGGAATAATAAATGCAAAGTAGGTGGCATTTCCCCAGGCATTCAGTGCTGCCTGACTGTGTTTTGGAACTGATTTACTGAAAAACAAAAATGGACAAATACTGAGAATATGTGAACTATCTCATCAGTTAACTGCTCTTGTATTCTTCTTCCCTGGCTGTTCAGGGAAGCTTATGTCCCAGATGAAATTGGTCTCATGCATTTAATGTAAATGATAACATTCCAACTGACTTAAAAATCCAGTCTTTGCATTGTGACAGCTGCAACCAGATACCAGCCCATGGCATGAGTGACAATGACCCAGAGGCACTCCAGTAGTCATGAATGCTTTGAGGAGGAATCTCAAGCATGTGCCCTTGCAGGGGCATGGGGTGTTACAGATCACTATGCCAGCTGCATGTGCTTCTGGGAGCCTGTCTGCGGATGGATAATCCAATTTCCCAACTGCTTTGTGCCACAGAAGTGGCATAAATTGCTAGTGCATGGCCCAGAACTTAGCCCAGTTCCCATGTGATCTCTCTCCTACAGGAAAACTGAAAGCACTTTATCCACCACTGAAATGCAGCAAGTTCCACCTTGGATGGTATATGACAGCTATTTAAGGATGATGCTAAACAGTCTGGGATAGGAAGTGAAAGGAGCTGTAACTCGTGCAAATCCAAGTGGAATACAGAAAGGAATAATATTAGTCTGTAAATGTGAAGGCGTCCCAGATCACTAGTACTCAGACATTCAGTTTTATATCCAACCAAATGGCAGTGACTGATACCACCCTCTGTGACCATACTCCTTTGCCAAGGACCTGATTAGAGGTACATAATACACTGATGTTCTTGTTGAACGACACCTTTCTGGCAGTACAGTAGCAATTTTTTGGAGAAGTCCCACCCTAAATACTGATCAACCTCAACCTGCTAAGCTAAATAACAGCAGCTCCATTAAAAATCTTTCATGCACTGCTTTTGCCTTTTTCTATCCCCCACCATGAGCTCGTCAGTAAACAGCTAAGCAGAAACTTGATTAAAAATGTGAAAAAAGATTTTCTCCTCTACAGGAAGATTTAATGCAGTTTTTAAAAAAACATAGAGCTGTTTTAAGCACCTTCCCACAACAGGTTTTCACAACTTGTTGCTTGAAATCACTCACACGAAAAGCTGTCAATCTAAATGCAAGCTGTGCTGCCCAGTTCAATTTCTGTTCCTCCCACTAATACATCAACTTATCTCAACATTCCAGCATCTTTTCAATGGTTTTAACACCTGGCAAAGATTTATGCAGAGGTGACTCATGGTCAAATATCAACAAGCAATTTACAAGCAACATTTCAAAGAGATTCTTGGAGGAAGCAGAGATCTCAGTTTATGGCATAAGCTTTTGATTATTACCCTCTCAACGTAGCCCCTTCAGACCAGAAGACAATTACCAGATGTAGAAGTAAAAGTGGAATAGCTCAAGAGTGGCTGGAATCAGCAAAAATTTACTGATCACAAAAATCTGTGCTAACATAGAGTTAGAGAACTAATCCCTCTCTCTGTGTGCACAAACATCCTCTGAGGAGGGCACCAAATCCATTTATTTTGTTTTTTTTCACTACTTCTGCCAAAGCCTTTTCACTCACTTGCTGTTCTGACCATGCATGACTAAGGTACAGCATCTCTGGGAGCCTTCAAGACTCTTTATCAGATCTCTGTACCACACAGGCTCTATCTGACCACTGAATTCAATGATACTTGCTGGAATGAAATATTTTTGAGATTGGCATTCTAAGGGTTGACGTGTCTTGACAGTGATAAAAGAGATCATGTACATATTGGGTTTTCTCTTTGAAATGTAATCCTGAGGCTGTGTGTAAAGAAGTAATTGTATTTGAAAAAGAGAAATGGGACCGTGTAAAGTCAAGCTTTGAGAAACTCTTGGCCCAGGCTGAGAAGATTTGAAATGGAGTCTAAGGCACAGAAAAGAACTGACAGCAAGAGACAGAAGACAAAAGGTGAACTGGAGAAAGAGTCACAAAGGTTACTGGAATAGCATTCTAGAAAGTGGGATGAAAGAACAGAATGCGAGAAAAAAACAAATCAGGGAAAAGTATGCATTCATCCATGTACACATATTTAACTCCCCACACTTTATCTTGTCTTTATACGCTCATCTGTCTCTATGACTAAACTGCTTCCCCGTTCCCTCTCTTCTAGCCTCCTGCTTCCGTCTCTCCACACCTTCCTCTCTTTTTAAACTTGCTCTTCCAGTGCATCTCTGCCTCCACTGAAAAGTGTTTCTCCCTTCAACCCATCATAAGCCACATTTATGGCTACCTGGACACAACAATTCCAGTTTCCTGGTACATAAATAATCACTTCTTTTCACGTAATCTCAGGATTATTCATTTTAAAGGGAAGGAAGTAAATATAATTAATTTTTATAAATGCTGATATTTTAAATGGGGTGCAACAGGATTTTATTAAAATACAAAGAGATTAGTAAGGTCTCATTCCCTTTAATAATTAACAATGTACTTGTTCGCCAGAAAAGCACCCATGAAAATTTTAAACAGATGAAAACGGTTGTTCACTTAAAACTGCTCAGTTAATCTGTGAGAAATGTTTTATTCAAAGGCATTAAATGAATACTGCAAGGTTTGATATGTGATAATCCATCATTCATGTGGCACAAACATGAAGATCGATAGAAAGTTGTGTCAAGAGGAGAGGTGAACATGGCATCTTTGGAGGATTTCTGCACAGAAGGCTTGTTTCAATTCATGGGATGTCCAAAATCAATATCAAGTCATAGATTTTACAAACTGGATGCCTTTTTGTTTTTTCATTTATAACTCTGCCGTCTCAGCTCACATTTGGAGGCTGAAATGGCATGACTTGAAAGGAGAAGACTGTGTCTCAAAAGCCTTGCTATAAATTTTCACCAAAGGCAAGAGACAGTTTTTGGCATTGACTTTGGGAATGGCCAAATCACTGGGGTTTTAGGATAACCACTACAAAGTCAGCCCAGAAAGAAATCTGAATGTGGATTACAGATCATATTGGATATCTGTCCAAAAACCAAGCTCAAAATAAGATTAAGAGGCCTGGCCTAGGCCACGGTAAGAATGGAAACTCATCTAGGAAACATGCATCCAGATCTGTCGGCTGCAGCTGAATGCAGACCTTCGGGTCACGCGTTTCTGTGCAAGCTACAAGTAGCATTAGCAGGACTGTGCACCTGCCTGAACCTTGTTGGTTTAGCGCTTGAACTCCATCTTGAACAACCCTGGTTTTATTGCTTTCATTGTTTGCATTAGAGTAGAGTCAAAAGACAGCTGTTTGACACCAAGGCCATCAGAGCATCTGGATGTTGTTTTTGTTCTGAGAAAAAAACCCAACAAATTAAGGCCAAAACAGGGAAAAGAGAGAATATCTAGTATGAAAGGAAAGTGTTTTGCACATGGTGCCCATTGTACCAATAAAGGTTTGAGTACAAGGAGTTCTTTTACCCAGAGTGATTATTCTTGGGGCCATGCATGAGGTTTATTTCTGTTTTTATTTGAACAAAAGAATTCTTGTAAAAGACTGTTCCCTTATGATGCATGGTGTAAACGCACAAATACTGAGAAAAGATGTAGCTAGGAACCAGTGCAAGCCCACAGGCTCAGAGGGTAGAATTAGATGGATATATTAACTGCATTTCTCACCCCCTTACTCCTTACTTCTTGTCTATGCTTCTGCAATTACTGTGCTTCCCAAGGTGAGATTAGGCAAGAACAAGGCTGCTGATCTAAGCACATAGATTAGTTTTATCTCTTAAGGATAAGGCTACTCAGCTTATGATAGTCTGTTATCTGTATTCATAATGAGCAGAGATGTAATGGAGAATCACCAGACTGCAGTGAGTAGCCAAAGTGAATTGTAAGCAGCTTCTGTGTCTCTTTGTTTAGCTTGTTCCACAGTCTGATAATATCAGGCTGGGCAAAGAGGCACCAGGCAACTCCCATTGTGGCAAGGACACAAAGCCACACGTTTGGTTTGAGCCACTGCAGCCAGGGATGGACGCAGTTGGCCTCAGCTAGTCTAAGCCTAGGAAAAGAAGAATGAAATGGTGAGGAGACAGACATTCCTTATTTAAATAACAAGACTGGTAACAAAAGAGTACTGACATACAGACAAGCTAGCACCAGGTAAGACGCAAGAAAAGACCATGCCTGTTCCTATCTTTATGGAGCTAATGATGGAAACAGTAACTGGTATGTCAAACTGGCTTAAGGACAGAGGGAACCAAGAAAGAAGATGATAATAAAGATCGTTTTGTTTCTTTCTGGGTCTGCCTGCACACAACTGCATTGTAGTGGCTTCCTGGATGAAACAGGGGTCTTGGTAATCTGACTTTCCACATCCTGCTTAATAATTCTTTCCTGGTGCCCAGCAACCCAGATACATGGTTTAAGTGCAAAAGCCAGGGAATTATTTGGAGTGAAGAGGCAGTTTCTCAGATCCAGTATTGAAACTGCTATGCTACCATGGCTCAAAATCGCTCTATGCTGGCGTGTAGAGACTGTGAACTGCCTGCTGTCCTACAAACCTGGGCTCAGCAGCAATACGGAGAAAAGAACAGCTAAAAGTGCACAGAGCTTTTAAGTGTCTGTAACAGCATCTTTGGTTGATTAAAGAAGTGTTCATGTTAATCATATCTTGTGCTTAATGAACTAACACAAATTGCATCAAGCAGTGACTCTTTTATGTAATACGCTTACCCACAATACAAACCTCTGCAAGAAAAATAAAGTGAAACGACCATCTGAGGCATCTCCTTCCTTCACTTGAATGACATATCTTGGAAGGTTAAAATTAACGCAGTGTTTCAAAGCTATCAGTGAAATACTTATTACAGAGTGCTACACACCTTGTGATGAGAAGAAAAGATACAAATACATAAACTAGGAAATTAGAGAAAAGTACAGACAAGAACAGTGTAAGCAATGTAAGAATACCCATTTTATCAGCTTTTCTTCATGCACACAGTGAATCACAGCTCTAGCGAGTGTCCTGCCTTGTAAAGAGGCAGCTTCTTCTAACTAGTGAGTCCTGGGTTTTGTCCTGACCTTTCATCATTTCTGGTATGCTCATTGCCAGTCTATTCCTGGCTCTGTTTCTGACTCACAGCATGAACTTAGATACATTTATTTCATTTTCTCCATGCCTCAGCTTCCTTTTCGGTAACATTTAACAAGCTGCAATCACTGATATGTGTGGAGCACTTTGAAATTCCTGGATAAAAGTAAGGGACTAGCTTCTGCTCTAAAAGATGACCAAATTTGTGAATGAATAAACCTGGGGTCAGGTAAAATATTGGAAGGATATTTGTAAGAGATAATGGAGCATTTACTTATAGAGCCATCAGAAGGCCAGACCTGGTCTCCTTGTAAAATGGAAGCAACAGTCCGTTTCTTTGGGCTCTAGGCCAGTTCATACAAAGGCTGACACATTATTAAAAACAGAATAGGTCTATTTTCCATTTCTTAAGGCAGGCTTTTTCATTGCCATATGTTTCTGCTTCTCTGTCTAGCTTTTCCCCCAATGATCTGATACGATTCTACAATCTATTACTGTGTTCTTCAGGTAAAGAATCTGATTCCAAAAGGATCAGGGAGAATTTCTCATGCTTCTTGTTGCCTTTACTCAGGCTTTTCTTGTCAATTTTCACTCTAGCACTTTGGACACTGGTGGCAGACAAGTTTTTTGCTTGTTTGTTTTTCCTGTGGCAAGGAACCATCTAATTTTCTGAGACCTGAACAACTGGTACCCTTTTAAAACCAGTTCAGTGAAACGCCAGGATCTGCAAGGTCTCACCAGCTGACCTCATTATCCTAAATGAATAGTCTGTGTTTAGAGTAGCTAAGAATCCTTATCCCTCAGTAGCTGCTGTAGATCTGCCTACAAGCAAATGCCTAAGGACATTCTGGCTCTCGTGTTTGCCTCAGGATAAAACATATCCAGTGGGCAAGGATTATCAATAAACTCCAAGCTGCGGTGCTCTGTTCACTATTTCTTTATCAATTTTTGCCTACTTTTGATGATGAAATTACACGGGTAAGTAGTCATAAGGTCACTGGACAAACATGACACTCCATTATCCCCCATCTCTCTTTTGCCTGGGATGCGAGAAGTCGCAAGACGTTATGAGATTTTGCTGTTTTCACTGGGCTAAATCACTAGCCTTTTGGAAGCAACTGGATTGCTTGGAGGGAGAAGGGGGAGCGCACTGCCTTGTAAAGCACTTTCCTTGCATACCACCAGTTTGTATTTGCTTAGTGATGGAGTGCCATGCCTAACTCATGGCTGTACAACAGCCCCACTGCATCAGTTTGGAGACATCAGTGACATGAAAATGCATAGAGCTGTTAATTTTATCTAGGGTCCCATGGAGAACCTTTCCTAACTGAGAACCTAAGCATCCAGCCTCAATGGTCAAAAGACCTCAGCTGCCAAGTAAAAGTGGACAAGGGGACGGAAGACGTCTGCATAGTTGCAGTGTGGAGCTGAAAGCACGTCCAGGGTTGAGCTCCAAAGAAGGAAGGTGCCTGAATACTTTTGGATGGGAGTGGTGCAGGCACTCACAAGCAACTTGCTCCTATAGCTTTTGTGGTTTTGCTGAAGTCCTCATAATTTTTCCAGGCACTTCTGCTGCAGTGCAGCTATTTCAACCCGGTCAATGGCTAAAAAACAGCCTGATGGCAATGTATTGTGGTCTTATTGTTTCAGGGAAGATTTTTTCCTCATTATATTCTTATTGAAAAAGAATGATACTGCACAATATTCCTAGATTTAGGGAATCTGTCTGCCAATTCAGTTCAGCCTAAGCCAATCCAATCTACCCATCTATATGCAGAGATATTCAGGAACGCACTTGAGAGCTGCAAAGTGAGAAAGTAATAATTTTCTGACCTGCAAAGATGTTGCTGTGAACAAGGTTAACTGAAAGAATTCATCTTCACTGAGCAATGTTTTACTCATGGGGTTTTCAAGGTTGGGGACTGGGTTGCCTGGACACTGTATCATTTTTATCATGGCAGTTCTTCATTTTTCGTTTTACTGTTAGCACTTGCCTCTTTCCCCTCCCTCTCTTTTAATTTTCAACCTTTTTGTAAATGGTGCTGATTTATTTGGCCTCTCCACACCTCTCTCCCTCCCCTCCTCTCCATTTAACTCTCCATAGGAAGAATGAATTTAAAGTAGTGGAACTGCTTCTACCCTGGACAGGAGGTTTGTGCAGTCAAAATTGGTTAGCAATTCGGAAAAGCTCAGATGCTATGGTAACAGAGGCCACAAAGGTATTCCGAGAGATAGGATAGCTGTCATTTTCTTTTCACTCCCCATTCCATACACCTCCTTTGGCAAGGGCTGCCTTTGAATTTTGATTTCAGGAACCCCCAGTTTTAAGTGCACATGGTTTCATGTTACAGGGGTGGGTGGGTGTGCGTGAGTGTTTGTTACTATAAGATTGCATGTCCAAATTGCTAGGCGTTACAAATATCATAAGGTTTAATTTTCTTCTGAACAAGCAAAACTGACAATCTGATAAATTTCAGTGATTTACATATGAACGAGTGTTCTTCAAAATATAATCTAATGGGTAAATTCCACATAGCCTGAGATTCCACTGGGAGCTCACTGCACAACTACTGTATGCATGAACACCTTTCATCCTGTATAAAAAACACTCACAGACCTTAAATGCTTTTGCTGCTTTTTATGTGCACAGGAAGATTATAAGAATGACTGTAAAGAAACTAAAACTTGACTAAAAAAGGAGAGCAGATCATACATCAAACTATTTGTTCTGAACCCTTGGCTGATTAGAAAGTTTGAACATTTAACTCCTTCCAGCTTCATTACTTTCTCCACCGAAAGAGATTCTCTGCTGAGGGATGTAATGACTTACAGTATTGCCAATACTATTTTCTATTCCTAGTCCTTATGTCTCATAGAAGTGTTGGCTGTCTGGCTGCTCCAAGTGCTCAAAGAACATTTTGCTGAGCTATCTAACAACAAACTAAGTTTTTAAAGCTCAGTTAAATTTTAAAGAGGTTTGCAAGTAGAACAATAACATTTTTAAAAGTAACTTACCTTGAATTTCTCAACGAAGAGATTAATCTGCCCACTCATCCAACTTTGTTGGGGACCTTCCCCCAGTTTCCCTCAACCTTTAGCTTTGTAAAACCTTTTCATATCAGCTATAACAATGTTCACATCCTAGCTGTAACCCAAATCCCTCTGGAAGTTGAACAGCTTTAGAAGCTCAATAGCACCTGCGTTCAAGTCAAATCCCAGTCTCAAAATTCTTCCCAGTCTCTGCAATGGATTAACCAAGATCACTATAAATCCCCACCCTGACCCAAGGGTGGTGCACCACCATCCTTTCTTCTATGTATTTTGGAGAAGAGTGAGTTAAAAAAACACCGCTGAAATTCCAGTCCTGCATGTCTGCCATTAGAGCAGATTCACTGCTTGGGATAATTCCTCTGAATTGAACAGCAGTAACCCAGGGATGAACCTAGCCTACAAGCCATATGATGCTATGCACTGTAAATCCCCCTTCTCATTTCTTGCTCTCGCTCCACAATATTTATTGTCCAGGCTAGTGAAGCAAGGAGCAGTGTCACATGTTCACGACACAAATATGCTGTCAGGAAGCCTTATGTCTGATGGCCTGGTTGACTAGAATGAGGACTCAAATATTAGCAGCTTTTATCTAAAAGGGGAGGGAAGGCTCCATTTCCAGGACAGAAGGCATAATATTGAAATGATCCATCACAGCTGATGTACCCAGATGGCTTTATGTATGAGAGAGACAGGAAATGGATTGCCCAGTTCACCACATTTAAAGTGACAAAGCTGAGAAGTAAATTCTCATGCCACTGGATCCTGTTTCCTGAACAGGAGATAACGCCGTATCGACTGCTTGGAAATAAAGAAGTAAAATAAAAACAAAAATTGAGGGTTGTACAAAACGCTTCCTCATATCACTTTAAATATAGTACAGTAACCTCCAATGAACAAAACAAAGACCCAGTAGATAGATGAACAAAGAAAGAAAGAGTTAATCTTCAATGCCTGAAGTAAAACACAAACTGAACTGACCTCAGCAGAGAGCAAGCACTGGTCAAGCACACTGGTATCCAGGTTACGTTTTCATGCATTCTCATTTTCATGAAGTGAATCTAGGCAGCTGACAAAATGCTTTGAGGTCCCTCCAGATGAAAGCTGCTATGGAACCCTGAAAAATTGTCATTACTGCCTTGTCACGCTTTATGTGTGCTTTAAGATAATTTCCTGCTAAAACTTTAGTATTAAACAAAATTATACTAAGCACCATTGCAAGGTCACTCTATACATTTAATTCTTCACATTAAAATTCTCATCTGCCATGTCTGTTGATTGGTTTGTCTGTTTAATTAGTTACAATGGCTGTATAAGTTGGGATTCTGTTGTCTGTCAGCACAACAAATTAGCATATCCATAATGCAAATGACAACCTCTTGTCTTTTAGGACACCCATCATATAAATGTTAAGTGACAGACCCCATAATTACACAGCAATTGCTGTCTCCCTACTCCTGGGTTCCTGCTCTACATCCTTCTGTCTTGAACCATGCCAAAAACATGTCTACACACTGTTTTCAGATTTAAATCTACTTGGGGTGATACAACTACAGAAAATTTTCAACTACCTATCAGACTTCATTAAAGTTCAGTGTGTCATGGGTCAGAACCCGGTTATGAACATGGGCACTGCCGTACTAACTGGAGCATGCCTAACTAGCTCAAATCTGGCTGGCAATGGCCAGGATTCAGAAGCAAATACAAAAGAATAATAACAGGAAATTAGCGAATAATCAGACCACAGGATAAGCATCTTCCTCAACACTGTCATTTGGATGCTGGCTGATAACCTGAGGTGCAATACCGATACGGTGACAATAAACTCTGAAAGAAGTCCTATTCTTTCCAGAGGGAGCAAAGAAGTGTCTGCCAGGACTCTAGTGTGATATGGCTGGAACTGTAGGCTATGTCAATACTATCTGAAATCGCTATTGGCTAACTCTCAGAAAGAGATGCTCTCTAGTGTAACTGGGAATTGTTAAGCTCGGTATTATTGTCATCATTTATCTAGCAAGGGAAAAGAATTAGTTATATAAGGGAGGCCTACCAGAGTGTTCCCTTCTGGCTGTAAATCACACACATGTAATAGCTACGCCTCCTTTTGGTTTGGCACCTCATGGTAAGGGATGGTGAGTTGGGAATTGTAAGATCTATCAAAGGAACCATGCTTTACCTCTGCACATGTCTGTGTAAAAACGAGGGCAATGCTTATCTTGGTCAAAGCACGTTGATGAGGATCCTTTATTTACTTAAATAATTATGACTAAGACTTTCCCTCTTGTAGCAAGGAGTTATACAGACAGGTAAGTCTTAGGTCATTATTTTCATCACTTGACAACATCAGCACCCTGGGACAAAACCTCTTGCACTAATTGCAGTAAAGTCAGTGGAGTTGTGATGCTGACGGTCTGGCCCTGCATGCAGCTCTGAAGCTGAGCAGTCCCAGGTCTCTGCGTGCACTGCCCCCAAGCCACCCCACTCCATATGTGGTGAGGTCCTGTACAAAGCACTGGTTCCCCAAGCATTTGCATCCAGTGCCCCACTATTTCTGCTCCCTTGAGACACCCTCTTGGCTCCTGCTCCCTGAGCCCTTTCAACTTTATCACAGAGCAAACATTAAAGGAAAGAAAGAGATATTTGTGCACCTTCCATGTTTTCAGAGTTGCCTGAATTCCCCCAGCACTAAGGTGTATGTGTGCAGATGACTATGTCTCCCCAGAGTTCCCTTCAGTGACTATGCTCAGCGCTTTTCTAGCACAGAGCCAAGGATTATTCTAGTGGAATTACAAGAGACGAAGCAACTCCGTCTCTGCAGAGAAAACAATTTCACAGAAGACTACACTAGGTTAGGATGGGAAGCAGGGACACAAAGGCAGTGAAAAAGAAGCTGATCTCTCTTTGGCTTGCCAGAATGAAGAGCCAATTAGGGTAAACTGGCATCCAGAGTATTTTTTTTAAGGACAGAAAGGCAAGGAAGCATGAGGTGATTTGATTCCCCGTAACTTTCTTTGCCAGCTTAATTACCATTGTATCTCCATCCATCCCCTTCCTGGGCACTTTATTCTTAACATTGCTTTTCACTGGTCCCACAGAAAGCTTATTCTGCTTAGATGACGAAGGAATGGGATGTAATTCAAAGAACATCGTACACAGGTACCTGAGGAAGCAGGAACTGGGAAGCCTACACATCTTAGCTACTAATTCCACAGCTGATTTTGGACAAAACACACATTCTTTGTAATTAAGAAGCCTAATGACAGAAGGAATGGGCTTCGCTGTGGTTTTACAGAATTGAGATCAGCAGGAAACCAGACCAACACAGGTGGAAACAAACAGATGGATAAGAAGTGTCAAATATTTGACCAATGAAAAAAACAAGCCTTGTGAAATACCTTGCTCTTATCTTGCACATAGTACTGCTCAAAGCACACGTTTGGAAAAGGCTGATAAATCCCTTTTCAGTGGATTTCCAGCACAAGACACGTGTGATACATGTAATTTAGATATAGAAGTAGGCATGCAAGCAATTTCTTTTGACTTAATGTAGCATCTGTGATTCAGAGAGACAAAGACAGAAGCCTGTAGCTCTATATCATCATCCAAAGCCTGTACTCCAGCTTTGACTTGTCTATCATTTATGCTTTGCAAATACAGGTAGCCAGTTAGCAGCAGGCATCATTCATTCTCCAGAAAGTTCCTGAAGCAAAACTTAAATGCTAGCACAACATCCAGTACAGCTCCATGCAACCAGGTTGCATTAGTCTGGTCAGGGACAGTTGCAGACCCACAGCATGGTGATGTTGCAGATGGTAAAAGCATGCTTCGCAATTCTCAGTCTCCTTAAACCTGAGAAGGAACAATATTTCAACTGGCAGCACAGCCTTAGCCTGACTTCCTCAAGCAGTTAACGCAGACAACTAGAAACACTCGGAGATTAAATTCTCAGCATCTAAGAATGGCATAAAGAAACCTCAAGTGAATAAGCTCCCTCAGTGCTTGAAGGGGAATCAACAGTGTTACAGGGCACAGGAAAGACAGAAACATACCCTGTGCTCTGTCTCCCTTGCAGTCATCACAGGTATGATTTACAGACATACAATTTGTATGAATGGACCCAGGAGACTAAGCTCTACCTTTCCATGTAAATTAGGAACAACTCAAGTAAAATCAATGAAGTGTGAAACATACACACAAAATAAATCAGTATTTTTGTATTATTTTTCTTTCTTCTTTCCTTCATCTTATGAAATGAATTACATTTGAAGCAGCACATCAGTTCTCTGGGGTTCCCACTGGTTCCCATTGCAATGATGTACAGCTGGAATACATTTCTTCAGTGTGTGTATACAAAACACAAAACAAAGCTTTGAGATGGAAAACCACATGACAACTGATGACCTATGACAGAGAGCTCAGGAAACTGGAAGAATGCAGGGACCTTCAGGAAATCTGTATTTCTCTGAAAAAAACTCTGTACAGCGGGACCTCGATCTCAGATTTACTCTCTTCTGTAAAGGGAAGGCAACGAAACCTGGAGGACAGAGTGCTATTCTACACCTTGAGAAAGCTCAGTTCTTTTCTCACCTCTATCTGGGGCCTGCTTGCCTTGTACAAGTTAAATCTTCCTCAGTTTCTCCATCTGGAAAACAAAGATAATGATCATGACCTTTGTAAAGATGTTTGCACTAGGTGGACAGAACGTGCAATCTAAAAGCTTGGTAGTACCGCTGTAATACAAATAATGGTAGTAACAAGACGTTTCATTTCCCTCCCTTTCTGACCTTCCTCCCACACACCATTCATGCCAGTCTCTCTCCGTGCTCTCAGCTCCTGCAGCTTATCAGTTTCTAGCCAGAGGCACTGACAACAAAAATAAAACATTTTAACACATGCGATATCTCTCTCTTCTCCCCTCCCACCATCCTTTCACTGCAAGAAAGAATGATCGATATTTGAAACGTAGAGCTCCACCTCTCCCTCGGAGCTGTGATGCTTGTAGCAAAGGAAAGGTTGTGATGAGGCTCTAGCACCATTGCTCACGGATGTGATTGATGGTGACTGTGCTGGAGACTGGGAGAAGATTGGTTTCTGGGCTGATTGATAAAGTCTATCATGCAGCATGAAACAGTTGGGAAGAAAAATAATGGGCCATCTGATTCTTTCTAGCAGTGAATATTTAGTGAGAAAAGCTTACTGAGGTTTTTTCCTGATGAATTTGTAATTATAGAAACTTAGGTTTAGATGTGAATATTACCAGGTCCTCTCTTTGTTAAGCAAGATTATCTGACCAGTTAATTAAGGCAAAGGTATACTTATGGGATATCTCAGGAAGCCACAAACAGTCCTTCTGCCAGAGTGAGGAGCTGAACTGTTTGGGCAGTCTTGCTTAGCCAAGGGAAGACCTAGTCAAAGAACCCATTTAAAGAGTTCACTTTCCCTGGTAGCAAGGAAACATGAATTAATGATCGGATGGGAGACAAATAATGCTGGGATTGAGGTTTTAGTGTGTTTTCATGTATATTTCATAGACCTGTTTGCTTTTTGATGTTTAAAGCTCTTTGATTATTCTCCTTAATCCTTTTTTCTAGACTTTAAGTGTCAGTTGCAGCCCTAATTTCAACTTGTCAGCTGAAGCAGGTGAACTGTTCTTCCACAGCTAACAAAGACACACTAAGCAGAGGACAACAGACGATCTTTAGATGTTGTTTAAACTTGTGACAGTAGGACATAAGGTTCTTTGATCTGACAGCGGAGTCACCTCAACTGTGTGCTGGAAAGGACTGGTCACTTTACGTAGCTGAGAAATGCAAACCATCACAGAGAAAAACTCAAAATATTGTTGTGCCTTTCGGATGTACTTTCATAATGTAAAATTCTGCAGAAAGATCCTAACTGTACACACATACAATTAATATTCCCTGTGTAGTGGTACAAGTGATTGCTCACCAGCAACGCCACCTAAAAGGTCTTCAATTGCTTTACTAATACCCAGTTTCCCAAAGCTGTTTACCACTCAGACATGAACGTGGCAATTACAAATGGAAACAAAATTTCCATTTTGCCCCTGGATAGGGCCAACTCGGAGCAAATAGGAACTCAGTAGCAGAGTTGCGCTCAGCCTCAGAGATGCAAAAGCAGGAGGAATTACCAAAATCAACAAGAAACTAATCTCTTTAATCCTGGAATTTTTTTCAACAAGTTTAAATAATTGATACACTGTCAGAAGCAGCCTGAATCCATGGAGGGAAGATTAATATTAAATGAGAATGCTTCTCCCTCTCTGTATGGGAAAGGATGGCAAAGTCATAAAACAAGTCCTTTGCACACTACGGTTGGCATAAGGTAGGCAAAATGCTGGTGAAATTGCTCTGGTTGCTTCTTCACTCCAGATTTCAGGCACAATCTGATCAGTGGTGTGGTGAGAAGACAGAAGGTTTCCCAGCTCTGCCAACTTTGTTCTTGCAGGAGACAGGAACTAGGAAGTATTTGAAACAAAAGGAAGGAAAGAGGAAAGAAACTATCTGAAAATCTATATTAACAGTCTCCCTCTGTCACCCTGAGCTTGATGGGTATTAAGGTTTGGCAGCATCCCACTTGCCCTCTTTCCTGCACTGCCCCGCTTCCAGCTCGCAATTTTTGGCTTCCCTGCTCTGTTCAGCCTTTTGCCATGTGTTGGGCTGAGAAGCAACTGAGACACCCACCACACTGGCATCGCCACGTTGCAAATCTGTTGATCGTGGCATTTGGCCAGCCACTGAGAGACAATCAAAGCCGATGGCTCCATATTGCCTTGCGATAGTTTCCCAGTGATGATCCTTCAACAAGATATGGGTTGTCTCTCTGAAGCCAGGCAAATCACAGGAAACACAACTCATTAACCTTGCCTGAGGCAAGGCTTGCAACATGTGCAACTCCTAATACAAAATGGCAGTTACAGTGGAAAGTGGAGACACAGCCACAGAGGGAACATGTTTCCCCATGCTAATGTTTTACTTTTCCAGTCATTAATGCAGATTAAATAAGACATATATATCCATATCTACAAAGGTATTCAGATGCTCAAATGCGGCTGAAATGAGCGTCACTTTGTCACCGTTGTGAATCTGGTCTTCAGCCTCATTCCTGCAACATAATTCACTACACCTTATGCTGAGAAGGTCGCTGTTCATATCGAAGTCACCACATTGCTCACTCTCTTACCAGTCATGGCACTGCTCTGCCTTCATATATGGTCCTCATTGCAGTAGTATCTGAAGCTTTTCATGCAAGTTAAAAGCCAGCAGCTCTGTCTTTGTCTCATTCTTATCTCCCATTTCAGAAGCAGGATCATTATCTTCAATATAGCTATAAAAATAAGTACTGTGAGATTACCCAGGAAAAAAGCAGCCTCTCTATGACAGGTAGCAATGCCAGGTCAGACTAGCAGTTACAAAATACAGCAGAAGAAAAAGAAAGGAAACATCCGTCACTGCAGAATCCCAGCCTGACGCTCAGGAGATGTGCTGGAATGGTGCCTTGGAGCCTTGTGCCAAACGGATGGGTTTTGCTAGGACAGTGAGTGGGACTGTAATGCTTCCTTTAGTATTTAATGTAAATAGACAGAGTTTTATTAACCTGCCCCCTGAGGTACCTAATAAGCATCATGTCAGAGAAGAGAAGCAATAAGGAAATGAATAATAACTAATATATATGCCTGATGATAATCAATACTACTTTGCACTAAAATGGCAGTTGGCATCCAAAAATCTAAAAAAAAAAAAAAAAAAAAAAAGCAATAAGTATTCATTCATCAATGACCTGGACTTCAGGGACACTTCAGGTGTATTACATGCTATGTTCAGCTGGGGAACTTTTTGGGCCACAGGGAAAAGACATGACTTGCCCAAAGACACATGGCTCACAGTTGACAGGGTTGCAAAAAATAGCCCAAGGTCCTGTGTTCGAAGCCTCATAGTGATTAACACCTAACGGAGACTGTTATGTTAATACCACTTAAAAAGGCCATCAGCTTAAAGTCTGCAATTCTTAGATCGAGTCCCGTAATTGTGCTTTCTTTAGTGCAAATCTCTTGAAGAACAGAAGATGAATTATATGGCAGAACAAGCCATGTGTTAGGTCTAATGGTTGTGACCAATCACTCTGAAAAGTGTCCCTCAGAACAGGCTTTCTCTTGGGTTGGAGACAATACCATACATTGCCTTTAAATCCACAAGAGGCATGCAGCACGGACAATGCAATAACGGCAGCGTGGAGCAAGGCTGTTAGAGTGATCTGGCAAACTGTAATTGATACCCAGTGGCAATTTACAAGCATAGGCAGCCACTCTGATATATTTGATTTAGCATAACACTGATACCACTGACTGCTGATTGACAGCCTCTTCCATCATGCATGGCAATTGCCTGGAGAGTCTGCAACCATGTGGTTCTTGCCGTCTGCCATCAATCTCTACCGCAGGAGGCTCACAGCACATGCACAAGATCCTTGTGCCAATGGAGAAATCAGGTCCCAGATCAGACAGGAAACAACACAGAACTTGCTGCAGGTACCAGAGACTCGCGTCACTGGGAAAGTCACCAAACCAGCACTGAAAAACTGAGAGAGTCTCAAATTCTCCCACCAAAGCTGAACAACCGTGCTTTTGGTGCAGCTCTGCGCTTGCCTGAGGGTTCCTAAGAGACCATCTCGCACACATCCATTATACAGGCTGTTATTACAGATGGCAGGGAGACGGAGGACACTTGGCCCTGGGTTGAGAACATTATTATTTCCTGATCATTAATACATTGAGTGGCTTCTTACAAGCTGAAATATTGCAGAAAAATGTGAAATGCATAAGGAACAGGGCACAAGTTCATAGTAAAAAATTTTTCACCCAGGGACTGATTCCAGGCCATGTCGTTTATGGGATGTCTTAAAGATACAAGGGCCTGTTCTGTAGACACGTTATCTGCCAAGCATCTCTCCTATACACTGACTTCAGTGCACACTTCATACTGGAGATCAGCTTAACTGCTGAAATAGCTCTTCTGGGACATATTTTTTGACTGTAGTTTCCAGTGCTTACAGATGTACTGTCTCTGGTGATATTTGGTGCTTTTTCTAAAAAGTCTTATCTCCCAGAGTCATTAGGTTGCCTGAGAAGTTTCAGGCAGAAGAGCTTACAGACACAAACTCCAGAGATTTAAACTTCTGCAGGTAAATACCAAAGCCCTGGCTGCTTCTTCACCTTCCTTTTTTTTTTTTTTTTTTTAATTTAGGATTAATGGGATCAGATAAAAAGCCTGACTCGTGATTTTTCAACACTTCAGGTTAGCAGCTGCAAAAGTCTTTCTCACACAGACTTTCACGTGCATCTTAAATGCATCAGTTAATTGCAGCTCATGGGTGTCACGCAGGGAAAGACATGGGCTTTGAAGCAACCATGGCCACTACTCACTTTGAGCAAAAAATGGATGCCCAGCTGTCCTGAAGTAGCACTGAAAATCCTGCAACTCTGATAGGAGAATAATTGCCTGCTCTCTCAGTACTAATATATTTTTGGTTTCTGGTTGGCTGCATTTGCATCTGGCTCTGCAGACTGCCTTCCCCTGAAGCATCTTTATCGGATTTGCTTGGTCTCATGACTTACTGCATTTTTTTAAACTAGGTTCTAAATAACTAAAATAAGCTCCACAATGGCTCAGTTTGCTGGAGCAAAGCAAGGTACAGACAGGAGTGTGGGGTAGATCCAGGCAGCCCAGGTGTGACATGAAGAACCTGGAATACACTCCGGGCTGACACATACATCACTGGAAGTGTTAGAGCTGCTCTTCCCTTCCTTGCAGACCAGCAACAGAGCCTTGAGCACAACCAAAGCCCACGGCACAAACACTATAAATAACATTAACAGGGCTACTGCTGGTGACATCAGAGTAGAAATTAGCAAGACTGGCAAGTCTGCTGCAAAGCAGCAGCAAACTGAAATATTTTCACCCTGAGTCCTTTCTGGAAATGGTCTTTTTATCTCAGAGGCTGACTCAGAAGCAAGTAAGGGGGTAGATGACTCGCCCCCACTCAGCCTGCTATTGTGGAACTGTCACTTCTGTCTCACTGCAGGACAGAAAGAATTTCTGGGAGCCACCTCAGACTACAACAACTTTCATTTTAGGACAATGTACATATTCAGACAGCACAGGAACAGTAATTTCTGTGGCTATTTTTCACTGTTCTGTGGGTCACACTGTGGGGTGTGTGGGAAGAAAATGGTTCCAGGTCTTTAACAAATGCAGCATCACGACACTCCCTGCAGTGGCTTCTCCTCAACACGGTAGGCACTGCAATACTGCCAACAGAGTTCCATTTCTCTGTTTCCCACTGCATCTTCTGGGAAGGGACTAGCCTCGTTGCTCTGTGCTGCTCCAAAATTAGGACACCCTATCCTTCATCTTCTTGTGTCAAGTGGAGCTGAAGTAGCCTGTTCAGGACTTCTCTCTCTTTCTCAGCAAACACCTCCAACAAAATCTTAGTAGCAAAATGGTTTTACTGCCAAGGTGTCATTCTGCTGGGATTAAAACTGCTCCTAGCCTTTGGATGGGTCCTCCTGAATAATAAAGCCTATGTAATAAAACAGTCTGTTAATTTTACAGCTAGAGTATAAGTATGAATTGTGTAAGAAAGCTCTTGGAAGCAAACCAGACTTTGCTGAAGTGGCCATGAGTGCCTTCAGCATAGCCACGGAATAGCCAGAGTGCAAAGAAAGTACAGATTGGGCAAGGAACGCTACAGTGCAGGGTGTGCTTCATCACTGCCACAAGACGACAGCAACACAGGTTTGCTTCATCTAGATAGACTGTAGTGCAGGGGAGCTAAGGACAATAGCAGCTAATTTTCCAGGGTCTCAGACGATGCCGACTGTACTGAGGGCTGTGCTCCTGCAGTTTTGATTTTTTGGTGCCTAAGCTCTCTAGCATAAAGATAGCTCGAGCATATCCAGATGTGCTCCATACACAGACCACAGCTGCAATATCAGCATAGCTTTTAATAGCCCTTTGTGGAAGACAGAAACACTGACATGTAACTCCCTCAATCATCTGAGCTCCTCTAGGTGAGGGTGACTTGTATCTCCAGAGCCTGATACCAGTTCCTACGTCAGGCTACCAACACAGTCCAAGAACTGCTACTCACAGTCATACCACACTAGGGTCAACCATGCACATGCATGCTGCTTCTACACTGGCACAGCAAAAGCAGACAGTGAAACTCCTTATTGCCAGTCATGCACTGGATGCCCCGAAAGGAGAGTGTGCCTGGCCTGAGGAGATGGAAATCAAACTCCCAAGAAGATGGCACAAGCTTTATTCATGCCCTGTGTTCCCCAGGCAAAGCTGGTCTGTAACGCTTTCAAACCAAGCAGGAAAAGAAGTGGGAATCCTGCAGAGCACTGGTTATAACAGCCAAATGAATCCCAAGGCACTTTGTAAAAATAAATGACAAAGGGATAATCAGTGACCTGGCCATTCATTGAACCGGCCATCAAACCTTTCTCTGAAAAGTCTTCATTGTTTTGAGAGACAGCCTCAGCCTTTTGCAAAGGCTGGCCACAGTTCCAAAATCCAAATTCTCTTCTTTGTTTGGCAAACCGACATTACTTGTGTTGCTTGTTTCTGACTCTTCTCTCCCCTGGCCTTTTCTGCTGCAGTTCACGTTGCTTGGCCAAACCTTGAAGTGCACGAGAGGAAACATTCATCAGTGGCAGAGGAGGGCTGGCTCTGACCTTTCCTCCTGGCTGTTTACAACAGCTGTCAAGCTGTTTGTTGAAGTCCCTGACAAGCCGTCTTGCCCTTTTCTACAGTCTGAGATTGGGTCATCAGGGATGAAGCTCCTGTCTGCGGACGAAAGCTTGTTATATTATGTTCAGAGACAGAAGGTGACAGCATGCAGTGCAACAGATAGCATCAGCAGAACCTGATACACTCCCTAGTGAAGGGCTGTAAGGTGTCAGGGTATGCCTGATGGCAAAGACACTGAGGTCCAAGACTTGATATCACTGAGACATCAGAAAAAGATGACAAGGAGGGAGAACTGTGAGATTAGTGTGTTAGCAGTAATAAATTAGAAAGCAACAATTAAAAGTTAGCAATTTGCCACCTTATGCTTTTAATATTCTGTCTGGTTTAATACTTAGACTATGACAGGGACTCTGAGAGTTGTTCCAGCCTACCTTTGTAAGTGTAATCCCTGCCTTGGAGAAGATCCCATTGTATAAAACTAGGTACGTAACATTGGAAAAGGAGAGAGGCACACAGGAAAGTAAAGGATTTTCCATCAGGTCAAAAATAAAAACTTGCTTGCCTGTCCCCTAGGTCA
>JAVJGJ010000036.1:2544106-2554860 GCA_035590215.1 Microhierax caerulescens | reverse complement strand
CAAGAACAAAAACTTGCTTGCCTGTCCCCTAGGTCACAACTGTCTTCATACTGCTTTGACATGCAACTCAGGGCACCAAGAAGAACAAAGGGTTATTCTTTCAGAAGGATTTTTTTTTTTTTTTTTCAGTTTAAAGTAGAAGCAGAACACAGAAATATATTCTGATTTCCAAGCAAGTTCAGACATGGGTTTGGATCCAAATGTTACCTTACAAATTCATGTGGTCCCATGCACTCCTTGCATTTCTCAAGCTAGAATACATAGGTTCTGCAAAGGTCTATCTGTTCACGTTAAACAGTCTTTTGTTTTTTTCATAGTTCTATCTGCCTGCTGCTGTCCTTAATGCAGGATTAATGGATGCAACATTTTGTGGCCGGTTTATGTAAATTGCTGGCAGCAAACAACAGTCATAATACACTTTGTTGCAATGAAATGCAGTTTGTAGTGAAATCTATTATAGTTCAATTATAAATTAATTATAATCCCTTCTGCTGTAATGAACCTTCATGTATAATTTACATTTCCTGTAGGGGGAAAAGGAAAGGAAAAATCCCCATCTGAATGTTTCAATGTCAGTAATAATTTCCACTTCCCTAATGTCTCTCATACATAGGAAGGTATATTACAGTTTACCTGTCCCCCCACAGAAAGCAAGTCACAGCAGTCTTCAGCTGCAGCCAAAAGATGCTACTGCAGCATGAAGAAAACATGAGCAATTTTAGATCACAATGTGTTCTCGTCTCCAGAAAATATGGACAGCAGCTCTTTCTATGTCTGCTATATCCAGCGCAGGACTTAAGAGAAAAGAGTGGTGAGAAAAGGCAGCCTTGCGGGTATCAGCAGTTGTAGCACTTGTAGCAAAATGTTAGACTCAGGAATGAGTTTCAAGACCCAAGCTGCTGGAGTCCACGTGGCATGTAAAGGCTGACCTTGCCTATGTCCCAAGGCACAGACACCCACAGCCCAACCCATTGGCCCAGCAAGGAGCTCTGCACACTAACGTGCTTGAGCTGAGTATTTCTACTGGAACCGAGTTTGCTCAACATGGCAGATTTCACTGCTCAAACACTGGAACGACAGCACTGCAATTTACAGGCACTTCTTCAGCCCGGATCATGTGCTTCAAACAGAACTGGTTACCGACTGCTAAAGGACTTCTAAAACCAGAGTAGAGGAAGGTGAGAACAGCTCCTGTGAGAACAGGAAAGAAATGTTGATGGCTCAAATGTCTGAATTTGTTCATGGTAGGGGTCAGCATAAAAGCTGGGAAACTAAAGACGATAAATGAAAATTTAGAGGATCCTCCCCCCTTACGACAAAGCCTCCTGCTCCCAATCTCTAATGAGAGTCAATTGCTGCTGATAAATTTTACATAATAGCTTTTTGCTTGTTCTGCAAATTAAGCAGAAAAATTGCCTATTAAAAGGAAAACTGGGGCGATTCTTAAAACTTAGTGTAACCTATTTAGCTGCTTAGGTCAGATGCAGGGTGGAATTCAAAGTCTCCTTATTAATTTTCTGCAGGGAACAGCAGTTTGCACAACTCAAGCAGTGTCTTGCTTCGGAGACCCAACAAGAGCTGATTTCAGAACCACATCAAAGCCAGTTGGTACCAGAGGAGCTGGATTAGTTCCTCTGTTGATGCTTAGGTAACTGTCTTCAGCGCCACACACCGCTCTCTTCTAACCATTTTCCCGCTGGCTGACTGGTCACCCACCCCAGATGTATTTGTTTAAACCAGCAACAAAGACGGGAAATGCCAGGCTTGAGTTTTAGAGCCTCCTTTAAGCCGGGACCTGTCACAGCAGCCCTTTGCTTTCCAGTGCCTTTCTGACCCAATCCTGCCCTTCAACAGTCATCTCCATAGTGAGATAGACTGCATCAGGTTTATTTAACCCTGAAGCTGAAACACACAACATCTAGCAGAACTAATCTTTTAGGGGATGTGAGCACCACCTCCTGACTCATTTCAATCTGGGGCACAGGATGGCACCAACTTTTAGTTAGCGCTGGGCTTGGCTACAATCTGAAAGTTAAAGAATGCAGGTTCAGCCTGAACACACACAGATATCCAGGCCTTGTTAAAATATCCCCCTGAACCTTTCTTAGAAATCATAGTTGTATATTCACTTTCTGTATCACTTTCTCCCTGAATGTTTATCTTCAGTCTCTGTATGCTGACCCTGTACGACTCCCACAGCTGCATTTGCCTCCTTACCTTCATCCCTCTGTCCTATCACTCCCACATAACACATATTCATCCTTCCCCCTATCCCTTCATGTTTGCATAGGCTCCACTCACTTTCTCACAAAGCAGGGCTCAGAGCTCACTGGAAACCAGCCTGGTGGACCATTAATTCTCTCTGTCAGGACCCATTCCCTCCTTTCCATTATTTTACCTTTGTCATTGCATGCCTTTTTTAAATGGGCTCTGGGCTGCAGACATTTATTTGCAGTAATAGTCGGAGAGCTAAAGCTACCAGGAAACCAGAAGCAAGAAGCATAAGCAGTTTGTTGCTCAAGCTGGGCTGGAAAGCATTTGGCTGTAGGTTAGGAACAGCTATGAAGCAACGAACTCTTTCATTGCCCTTTTCACCTGCATTTATTAAAGATTTTACTTTTAAATCATCTACTTACTTCATCCTCTCCCCTCTCATTAGACAAGGTAGAAGCAAAGTTACAGAAAGCTCCAAAGTGCAAACTTGGCTGTGAGTCCCTCTTTCTTTCTCCTAACCAGCTCATTTTTCTTTTTCTTCCCAGAGCATCACAAGACAGCGTCAGGTGCCCACATGTTTAAGAGGCCATAAAACACTAACATGCCCTGGCAATGCTGCAGTCTCCTCCAACTCAGTGAGGTCAACAGCTGACAGCTCCTTACTCTTCCTCCATTGGTTTTGTCAATAATTAGACTTCATATATCCTGTCTCTCTGCTGGACTTCATGCAGGGTACTGCCAGGCCTAATCATGAGCACACACATTGTTCCACTGTATTCCTATATTTGCATCCATCCTGCCTGCAGTTTGCTGCCTTCACCACCACCACCCATCCCCCCCACTTCATCTCATCCATATGAATAAGCAAACACGCAGAGATGCAACTGAACTTAATGCAGTTGATCCTGTCTACTCCCCTGTTTACTGACTGCAGGACTTAACAGCTCATTTATTTGTTTCTGATACAGGTCCCTCCTGTTTCATTACCTGCACAGGATCCCCACTTCAACCCAAGGTGTGCTTTTCTTCCTGCTCTCTCCCTGGGTGTCTGAGCACTGCTGAAAACAATTGCAAGTGTCTTAACTAACCAACAGTATCTCCCAGCCAATCTCATGCTCCTGACATGTGCGGGCCCCTTGTTTATCCTTCCCCAGCTGAGAAACAATTTCCCAGAGATTTGCTCAACCCACAATGCGCCTCCAACACACAACTAAGGATAAAAAAAAAAAAAAAAAAAGGAGGTGGTGGTGGCAGGAAAGGGGGCATAAGAAAAGGAAAAAATATCCGTAAAGGTCACCAGATCTAACCTTGGTCTGCTTCAAAAGCTAGTTGTCCTTCAAGAGCAGCACCCAGAAAGCACAAAAAATAAGTGGTTTCTGGACCTGCATAACAACGTAAGAGTCCCCTTCAGCATTAATAACGATACAGCCATTGTCAGCTCCAGCAGCTATCAGGTCTCTCAGGGATAACTGCGGTGGGGACAGATCTTGTTTATATCTTTTGATTCTGGCTGAATCTGTGCCAGTGCTTTGAAACATCGGAGCCTCCACTTCACATACACACAGAAATTAACAGAATAACCTCTGTTGGAACTAAATAACCACTACCCCTTAGAGAAAACATTCTTAATAGACAAGGGGAGGTGGTTCTACTCAAGACTTTATTGATAGACATACACAGAGGGACTAGCACATGACACATTTATAAATTCTTTCAACAAAAGAAAACAAATCAGAAAAACTGAAACATATTTTCAGCTTTCTTATTTTGTAAAGTAACATGTTATTTTTCCATCACCAGGATCATTTATTTTAAAAATTTGCCAAATTGTAATAAAATAGATAACCTCCTCCCCCTTCTCCAAAACAAATCAATGTTTCATTCAACCTGAAACATATATTTCCTTCTTTGTTTTTCCCCCACCCCCTGGGAAAGTAACAAATGCTTCTTTCCCCCAAAGTGTGCTTTCTGCTTTTCAGCACACTGCTGAATATAAACACTGATTATTTACGCAGCTCCATTTATTACTTTTTTGCTAGGGAAATCAATGCACAGCAAGGCAAACCTGTTGCAGTCAGAAAAAAGCTACACAGCAAGCTCCAGCGCCCCTCTCTGCCTGCCAAGCCAGCTGCTGATCCCTGGCCATATCTCTCCCACAGACCCTGTATCCACTTGCCACAAACAATGTGCTAGATCTGAAGCTCATTCGAAGCTCATTTGCAGAGCCCTAGGAGCACAGGGAGAAAATGCTCCACATTCTCAGGGCACCAGCTAGATAAGCTGAGCCTTCACAATTGAAAATGGGTATCTACTGTTTGACAAAGTTAGAGCTAAAATCAGAGTATTTTTACTCCTGGCTAAGCAGAGAAGCAAGACTCAACTTATGGCCATTCCCTCCTGCCCCATTCCTTAGTTTTTCTGCCTACTGAGCTATACCAATTGATCAATGTCCCTCTTGAACCTATGGCAGGGATCTGGCAAGTCACTTGCTCTCCTAGCTCCACGCTACCTGAGCATATTCCTGTACAGTCAGGTAATCAAAATCCCACAATTCATGTTATATTTATGACTACCCCACACGTTAGCACTAATTGGTGAGAGAAGCAGCATAATTCCTGGCAGCCAGTTCTGCTGATTACACAGTATATTACCAGAAGTAGCTTCATATTTGTATCACTCCATGAATTAACTCGATCTGCATCAGATCCACAGACACAAAGCATCGACATAAAGTGAGAAGCAGAGCTTTGGAACCATCTACAAGAATGAGATAACTACTTCACCCTGAATTTTAATTAAAATGGGCCTAGCCACTTCATTTTATTTATTTTTGACAGCCATCTTCTATTTTCTTCCTAAATACAACCCACTCCTATTTTTCAGTGCCATGGTAGGGTCAGTGACCAAAGTACAGAAATAAAAATCACATGACTGAATTACTGCATTTTCTGAACACTTAGCATTTTATTGCTAGTAGCTAACTGCCTTCAGAGAACATCTGCTTTCGGCTTGTAGTGCAATCTCTATCACAAACTGTAGCTTTAACTGTTCCTAAGGAGCCCAAAGAGATAGGCCATATCATTAAAGACTGACCTACTTCCATCAAAGCATTGTTACCACCTCCTTTTCCTTTTCTTTCCTTCCATTCACTTTGCCATTTGCAGCCTTTGCAGAGTCCCTTCCCAAACCGGCTTTTGTTTCCTGAAAAAGCTGCCACTGCACGGACCTACACTTACCTGTGACTGGTGAAGGAGGATAACTGGAGGCTGAGGGGAACCGCAGACCTGCAGTAACCTCACACGATGAAGCCACAAGTTCAAATCTACACATACGTAATTCAGCCCTTCTCTCTTCTGAACTTGCTGAAACGAGCAGCCGACCTCCTTGGAGGTTTCAGAGAAGCCCTTAAGAACACTCTCCCCCTGTCTTCATGCTGCAGATATGACTCCTGAAATCCTCACGGATTTTACTGCAAAGAAATAAGCTGCCCAACATTTCCTAATGCCTTTAGCCAAAAGTATCCCTGTCATCATTTTCTGAATGGACTGCATATCTGTATGATGGAAGCAAAATACCTCCCAGTGCTGGACGAGCATTCCAGATATTCCATTTTTTCATTCTGCATTATAAACTGAAACACTAACTAGCCAACTGGCAGCTACCTTCACAGAGAACAGCAAAGCCTTTTCTTTATTTAAAGATTATGAATGCAGAAAGCAGAATGGTGTATGCAGAAAACAGAACAGCATTTCAGTGTAAGATTCCTGACATAATGAGAGAACTGGCAGTAAATAAAAGACAAGACGAGAATCAATAGCTTGTGAAAGAGAAAAGGAACATCAAAGGAAATCCAAGCATACAGAGAGGAAAAAGGTAAAACCCCTCCACTTTTTTCTCACAGAAACTAAATTTCTAGGGGTTTGGGCTTAATCCAAGGCTGAAAGAAAACTGTAGCACAGCTGTCAGTGATTTCACCACCCTCTGGATCAGGTCCTCTGTATTTTTACTCAAACTTCCTGCCCATGCTGGTGCATAATACATGTGATACCTTTGGAAATGAACAACCACTTCCCTCCCAAGTTATCGGCATAGCAAAACCAGGCTGAACAGGCTCAACTATATCACCGAGACAATCCCTGAAACAGCAGTTCACACATCTCACTCTGGGTTCTTTCCTGATACTGATACGACCTGTAGCATGAAGCAGGGTCCCTTCTTTGCAGTTCAGTGGTAATTGCAATTAAATGGAAGGTTTGCAATGAAAGCAAACACAGTAATGGAGTTAATTTTAGCAAACCACTAATGAGCAATACACCAGCCTCCTTTTTTACCCTTATGGCCAACCTCCTAATGTGCCTTCTCTTGCTTTATTGAAATCATTAACAACTAACCCGCTGTCCTCCTTTTGGAAAACACATTTCTTCCAGATTCTGCTCCACAGGGATCTGAAAGAGTGTTTCCAATCAACAATTCATTGAATGAAGTCTCCAGAAATCTGCTGTTGTCCTTTCCACCCCGAGCTGACCTTGAGCTATTTAAACCTAGATGGATTTCAACTCCATAGTCCCACCAGCCTACAGATCCTCCTCCCCGCCCTCCACCTGGGATAAGAGAGGCTTTTCAGAACATGTTAGAGGAGGTCTGCTAAATGATGCATTGAAAAGAGCTGGAGGGAAAAACAACTTTATCATCTTGTGGCTTGAGCAGAAGGGGATGGGGTTCCTCAGTGCTTTAAAAGATAATGAAAAAATAAAAAACCCAGGCAGAGCATAATGCAAAAGAGAGAATTAATACTTTTTGATGGATGAATAAAAATGGGTTCAACAGAGAGCAAGGTCCCAGGAGAGTCCTAGGTACCATGTGTTTAGATTAATACAAATTCCATTCCAGTATAACTTTTCCTTGGAAGATAACAAGGTAAAGGGGTTCAGGAGAACAACTCTGGCCAGCTGCTGAGGGGATATGCTACGAAGAAGCATGAAAGCAAGCCACTGGAGAAGCTACTGTTCAAAATTTAAATCCAGAAAGTTAAATAGAAGAAGCTTTTGTGATGGTCAAGGCTGCAGTTCATTCAGTGGTCCCTGAAGTAAAGTTTAGCATTTCTGATCCAGATTCCAGTGCAGATGTTTGTAGTAGACACAAGATGAAACAAATGCAAGAGCTCATGAATGTGGTATATCCTCATAGCTGCTCACGGCCTCCAAAGAGCAGCAGGGACTTCAGTGGCAGGTCTGGGTATGCTGGCAGAACTCCAAGGGAAGGGGCTATATATGTCTGCATCATTTGGTCTGAACACCAGTGAGCACCTTTCACAAATGCCTCTGCTTTCCTCCAAAACTACTGCCTCTAGCAAAACACTTCTAGAAGAGCCATTTATCCACAAATCATCAACATCATAAAACTTGCCAAATACCCCCACCCAAGGTCACAATGCCAGCCAGACTCTATTACTGTGAGAAAATAAGTCACAGAGAGTAGAAGCCAAAAAAGCTTTGCCTAACCCTGTGTGATGGATCACAGGAGGAGACACTATTGAAAGGAATGGAAAGGAGAAAGCTGGGCAAAACGGGACAAGCTTTCCCAGCAGCAGCATCCTCCACTGTTGAGCTGTTACCCCTTCACCCTTGGAAAAATGCAGCTACATTACTTAAAAAGAGTTGTTCGGCAACTGCTGGTAGGGCAAGCCCCCTTAGTTCAGACATATTTCAAGAGCGCAATTATTCAGGTCTTTGCCCTGCTGGAATAACAACTAGCAGAAGAACAGATTCTGCTCCTGTTCTACCCCATGTCTGGAGCTATTAAGTTGCTTTAGAAATCTCAGGAATTAAGTGCAAATATTCAAGGAAATCCCAAGATAACGTGGCACCCTACCTCCAGTCCTCCTCCAGGAGATGCTGATTTCCATTGCGCTGGGTTGGTATGCTTTTTGTATTCGATGAATATTTATATAATAACATATTAAAAGCCAAAGGTAATAACTGTGCAAGAAATGATGAAAGTACAGTGCTGGGTACAGTAAGCCAAGCCAGCAATGCTATTGTACACCCGCTTCCTTGTTCCCTTCCTAAAAACATAGGTATTTTAAATCTTTCTTAGTGGGTGTGAAAATTAAGGAACACACAAATTTCCAGAGCTCACACAGGCAGGAGCAAAGTAAAATCCTATCATATAATTCAACACAATTATAGTTCAGTAGTATGAAAGGTTATAAATCCCTATGCAGCTGTGTTCAGTGCCTCTGAATCATGTCCTGCCACAGCATAGTTATTCCACAAAGCTTTGCCCACGTACTACAGTTTTTGCCTGTGGGTAGCCTGCTGGCTCTGAAGCCCTTTCAGAGCTCTGCCTGCTCAGCCCACACCTTTGCACCAGCAGCATATTTGGCTGGTGCTCGTTGCCATATCCCCTCTCACCTTGCTGACGAGGTAACTCTCCACTCATCTTTCCTGGCTCCCCTGTGTTTCTGGGGTGCCAAACCTAATCTAGCACAAGGCATCAAAATACCCATTGAATGCCAAGCAGCGTTTTCCAGGTTTCTGCAACGTTTTCTTGTGCTGTGTGTTTACATGTAAGTTCATGAGGCTTCCCTTCTATCATGCAGTCTCTGAACACCATATACCAGCCACTGAGTAAAAGGACAATCCTCACACAAGTTCACCTTGCACACGAGCTGTTATCTGGTCACTCATGCAGACAACCCTCCTGCATATAGGCATATCACATGGCATCAGGCAATTTATCGATGAAACCAACGACTCGAAGGCTGCGATTTTGCTCAGTAGAGTGAGAAACAACAACCTTGACTCAGTCACATTGCTACAACGTGACTTCACCCCTGAAGCAGAAGAAACAAATTTCTGCCTCGAACCCTTCTGGTCACAGGCAGTGACACTGGACAGCACCTGGCAACTTAATATACGATATTTCCAGACGCTGATGGCTGTGCCTCCTCTAGCAGCACAGCAGCCCACCCAGACCCCCTCCCCAAAAGGACCCCATGTCCCCCAGAGTCCCGCACTCTTACCGGGGTCCTCGACACCTCCTCACGCCGCACTCCGCGCTGTGGGACAATGCACCTGCCCTCAGGGGCGATGGCTTCTGCCGGGAGATGCAGGCCGGGGGAGCCGCTCTGCGCTCCATCACCACGTGGTAGAAACACTCCAAAACTCAAGGGTCTTTTTTTTTTGAGGGGGGGTGTCTCTGTGTGTTTTTTTCAAAGGTATCGCCCTTCCCGAGCTGGTGCAGCGGGTGCCCGGAGGGGCAGCAGCCCCCGGGAGAGCCCCTTGGGGCCAGGCAGCGCCAGGCAGCGCCACCGCCTCCTCACGCAGCGCGCGGCCACTGGCGGCAGCACGCGCTTCCCGCCCCGCCCCCGCCCCGCGCGGCACCTCACTTCCGCCACGTGCCGGCCCTGTTGGGAGCGGAAAATGGCGGCGGCCGCGCAGCTCACGGATGAGGAGCTTTTCTCGGAGCTGAGGCGCTTCGGCTTCTCGCCGGGGCCGGTCACCGAGAGCACCCGGCCCGTCTACCTGAAGAAGCTGAAGAAGCTGCGCGAAGACGAGCGGGCCGGGGCCCGCGGCGGCGCCAACAAGACCCGGAACAGCAACAACAATACCACGGGGGCCGGAGCGGCGCCGGGCGTGCGCCGTGGGCTGCCGAAAGCCGCAGGGGGGGGGTTGTGTGCGTGTTTCGCGACGACTTTTCGCGCGGGGGGCGTGCGGGCCCCGCACCCGCTGCGAGTCCCGCCGCGGAGGAAGGTGCAGGCTGGCTGCAGGAAAAAGTTGGGCAGGTTTCTCGCCTGGGCGGCCCCGACGTGCAGGAGCCCGGCTCCCCACCCGAGCAGCGGCTCTCGCTGAACCGCTTCCTAAAGTTTGCTTGGTTTTTAAGGAGCGTAGCGACGGGGTGGGGGGGTGGGGGGAAGGGGGCGGGGGCTGAGCCGGTCGGAGCGTAGCGGCAAGTAGGAAGCGGAGTTTCCCACTCCCAGGTTGCACCGATGATGAATAATAAAAGGAGGTGCGGGGGGAGCCGGGCCCCGCGCTCCGTCTGAGCCTTATTTATAGCAGGTCGCGGCCGGCCGCCACTCCGGTGGTTGCCTCTCGCTGCGGCCGTCGGGGGCAAAGCGGGCGGCTGTGTCGCGGGGGCAACGCGCGTGTGTCCTGAGGCGGCCCCCCGGGCCGTGCCGTGCCGTACCCGGGGTGCCCGGCGCTCGGGGGCGGGCATGGGGCAGCTGGGTCTTCGCCGTCTGCCGGGCGCACAATGGGCGGTGGAGAGCGGCGGGGAGGGAGGGAGGGAGGAGGGAGGGGAGGTGCGATGGCAGCATGTGGTTTACAAGCCTCGCACGTCCCTCCCTCTCGCCCTCCCCTGCTGCGCGGGGCGGCGCGGGAGGGTCCCGCAGGGCGGCAGCTGCCGCCGGCCCCCGGTTGGGGGGGGTCTCGGTGACAAAGCGGCGGGGAGGCGGCCGCCCCGGCGGCTGTTCCCTGCGCGGAGCCCCGCGGGCAGCACCCTTCCCCGTCACCCCTCGCCGGCGTACCGGGCGCGTTGTC
>JAVJGJ010000036.1:2525305-2544006 GCA_035590215.1 Microhierax caerulescens | reverse complement strand
CGGCAGCACGCGCTTCCCGCCCCGCCCCCGCCCCGCGCGGCACCTCACTTCCGCCACGTGCCGGCCATGTTGGGGGTGGAAAATGGCGGCGGGCGAGGGCCGGCGGTGCCGGTCCCTGTGGGGCCCGCCCGGCAGCCGGCGGGTATCGGCGGTGGAAGGAGCACGCGTGGCTTCGTGAGGAGGCACAGGTATGCTGGCAAGCGTGGGGGTTTTACCTTAGCTGGGTGCTCCCCATCCCCATGGCCTAGCCCACACCTTTGTCAGCCTCCCCCCTCAAATGTCTTCTTCAGGCTTGGGGTGTCACTCCCCTGCTGGGCTGCACCTCTGGAGTACCCGGAAAGCACTGTGGAAGTAAGGGTGCTGTGGGGATGCCCTGTGGAGGTTGCACGCCAGAAGCGGGGATGGATGGAGCTATCAATCATGGTGCTATTTCTAATCAGCTGCACCCCGGCTGGTGAACAAATGGCATCTCATTTGCAAAGCTTTTGCTCTGTTCTCTCATTAGCATAAGTATTGTTTTCCATTATCCGTGATGATTCACATTAAACTAATGGAAATTCATCTGTCATCTGAATATATCTGAGTAAAGGGCAACTGTGAATTCAATTAGTGACTATTGCCCCTCTCCTCTTTAGCAACTGGAGGTGCGCAGCCTGCTGTGCATCTTGCCTCTAGGTGTGGTTTGATCCCGGATGACCTTACTGCGGTGGAAGCAGGCTTGTATCTGTTTGTGCCATCAAATTTGAACTTGTAGGTATCAATACTGATAGCATTAGTAATTCTGGCTTCCAAGATAACTTGAGCTTTTACTGAGACTCCTTGGCTTATGATAAATGGTGTCTTTTATCCTTGCCTTGACTCGATCGTTTTAAGATCCACAGTTTGTCTGCTAGCTTGAAATCCATTGCTATTTATGGCTGGCTTGGATGATTAGAAGGGAAGATAGTAGTCCTAGGTCTACGCTGAATACAAGAAAGGAAGTAGCTGCGAGCAGAGCACTCTCTTTCACGTGCTGCATGGCCATCCAGTTTCATGTAAGGCTTCTGTAACTGCAGGAATCTAGTTCTGGAAAAAAAACCCTTCACTTTCAGTCATGCTATTGCACAAAATTCACTTCAGTTTTACACTATAATTCTTTGTGTTTTATTCAGGACAGTTACATTTGCTGCAAAGTTGTTATCATGGTCGTCTCAGTCATGTTGGCCTGCCACTGTTGTAGAATAGATACCTTCTTCCTCCAGAAAGAGGAATTTAAATGCTGTACTTTGTTGAATGCTAGGGGATCCTCCCAGACAATAATTGCTGCTGAAATGCATTATCAGGTCTTACTGTGCTGCAGGGAGAAGGTGACAACAGTGAAGTTGCTTGATACTTTCTCATATGGGTGCTCCGAATTGGATGGGGTGGAAGCTGTAAGGATAAACAGAGTCCACAAAGTACTTCCCTTCACCACAACCACCCAGGCTATAATTCTCCAGGGTGCATACTCTATAAATTCCCTTTCACTACTGGCATGTTAATGGCACTTGGGGAGATGTCACTTCAAAACTAAAATGAGCAATGACACACCGAGCAGCAGAAGGTAAATGGCTTTTAACTGGATAACGTGTCAGTTAAAGGGTAAATTATTTCCCTGCTGTCACTTCCCTTTACTTTGCTGGCTTGTGTTATTGGCTGTTACTGACAATGGTTGAGAGAAGTGATGCCCTTGGCCCTGGGACGTGCTGATTACCTTCGTTGCTATCTGTTTATGGTGGGATAACAGGCAGATGGAGCTGAAATCAACTTCCATTCTTTTCTCTAGGATACATAGAAGTGACTTGTACAGTGAGATTCAGCACTTGCATGGTGATATCTTTCACTAGCAATGAGGTGCTTGTGGTGTCTGCTAGACAGATTTGCCAAGAAATGAACCTTTTCTGAGTGTGATAAGCGTTTCTGGTCCAAGGTCATTGTTTGGGCCTTCTAGCCCAAGAAGAAACATACAGCTCTAAATACAGGTCTGCATAGGTCTGCTGCTCCTGTGGGAGCAGTACTTTGGGGGCAAGATATGTCCTCAGACATTCCAGTCGGAAGGACTGGGTGGGAAATAAGTAGGGTGGGAAAAGGGACCCTTAGCTTCTTGAGACTGGATGTTGAAGCTTAGAGATGATGGTAATCGGAATCCATTTTGCTAGGCACTATATTAAGATTTCTGATGCTAAGGTAAGTACTGCTGCTTTGGAATTTTACAGAGGTTGAGGGGAAATTTATGTGTGCAAGTCTCAATGAATTATATGGGTGAGTCATTACATGAAGGTAAGTGGTAAAAGCAGCATTAGGTGCTATTAAAACTGATCGAAACCATAATGTTAAAGAAATTCTGAAAATTAATATATTATTTATACAGTGGTCTTAGTATTGAAAAAGCTATACTTTCTCAGCAGACGAACTGTTGTTAAGTAGCAGCAGAGCGGAAGAATTGATTTCTGGGTTACAAAGCAGCAAAACCAGAACTTTCTGCTTTTCCTGTGTGGGTCTGGGTTGAAAGCTGCCCCTGCAGAAATGGCCCTGTGGTTTTGCTTATGTTGTCGATGCCATGTGGACACAGTACATGGGAGATGGTTTTTCTCACTTCCGTATGTTTTGAGGTCTGAAAATGAAACTGAACCTTTTTTATATCCTATATATTTCTATATTCCTTTTCAGTAGGAAAGGTTCTGCAGGGCAAATTAGGGTTTTATCTACGCTTGCCAAATTTTGTTGATATTTAGGAGATTTCTTACGGCTCTCCTCTATTAGAACAAACTCGAAAGTTGCATTAAGTTGAAGGTACTAACATCAGTTAGTATTTCCTTCAGGCTTTAGTGGATCTTATTTGGAGTTAGACCAGGTAGTGATGACTCTGTTCTTACCCCGTTTAGGATTTCAGTCTTTCATCCTTTCTTTCAAATGCCTTTATGGGAGGTGGGTGAGGAAGAGCTCAGTGAATGAGTATTATGTGGTAAAGCCACTTAAAATGCTTTGGGTGTGTTTCTTGTCCCATTGAGAACCAAAGATCTCCGAGCATCGTAGTCCAGCTTAGGAACCTGAATCAAACAGGAGGTACTCGGAGATATTTCAGACACATGGAACGTGGCAGAAGTCTTTTAAGTTCACTAGCAAACACATGGAAAAGCAGATGGTTTCTTTGCGACAGAATCCTGAACGTAACAGGGAAATAGAACATGTTCTGCTCCCTCTTTTAGCTGGAGAAAAGAATCTTAAAAATGCCTTGCATGTGTGCTAAATAAATAAATTTAAAAATGAACCTTCTGGCCAATCACAGTTTAGCTACCCTGCAATTAAACAAATCCACAAACTGGCAACACATTTACATCTCATTAAGGGGAGGCAAATGCAGCAACTGCATGAAAATTTAGAAATTAGACACAATTACCATGTTGGCTGGAGGCAGGAGGGGGGAGCGTTACTGAGGGAGGTTTTTAAGAGAAGTTTGATGGTTCCTTAATTGGCTGCTGCCTCCCCAGTCCCACCCAACGCTACTGTTTAAATGAATTTTTCAAAGGAGAATCATTGATGCTCTGCCTATCTCTGCAGTGCAGCAGCCTTGAGGAGTCAATGAAGCAAGACTTGCGGAGGTCTGCCAGGGAGCCGCAGACCCCTGGGGCTCTCCCCTGGTGTGGCACTGGGCAGGCCTCCTGGGCAGCGAGGGACGAGCCCCCGCTGGCACTCTCGTGGGGTTTGCAGAGATGCGGCGCAGACACGCTGACCCTTGTGCTCTTGCTGTGCTCTGCAGCTGCATCCATTCAGACGAGCAGTTGTTTTGAAGGGCTGAAATACTTAGAATTTTAGTGCAGCACTCACCAAAAGGTAGAGGATGCCTTTCCATTCCCTGTGATGGCTGGAGTATTTGGCTGACACCAGTGGTGATGTCTGCTAGTGCAGAGGTATTTCTTGTCTTTGTACAGCACCCTTCCTTTTCCTTGTCTCTAGCAGTTGCCTGGTTCTGCTGTATGTTTCTTAAGAGGTGCCAAGTTCCTTCCTCCCAACATGGCTGTATTTCTTAGAAACTGTTACTCTGTGTGTGTATGTTCTTGAATAGATGCAAATGTTAATAACATAAATAACAAATGCTAAGTGATAATTATGCGCAGTAACTGGGGATAAGGACCATCTCAGGCATCACTTCTGGGAGTAGGACCTAACCTTTCCTGAGGAGCGTCCAGACCACTGGATTCAGGAGTCTTTCCATGATAATACTCATTAGTCATGAGTGGTGGTAGGAGTTCCAACCGGAAGGTGGAAAGTTTTAGAAAATAAAACCATAAGGATTTTCAAAATGAACAGTGAGACAGAAGGGCCATTCTTTTGGTTTTGGTGGTTTTTTTTTGTTGGTGGGATTTTTTTACCCTCTTGCACTGAGGCAGAGCTAGGTTTGTCCATAGGTGCTGCTTCACCCTGTGGCTGTATTTCTGCAAAGCTCCAAAAGCATCAGAGGTGGTGTTCCAGATCAGCACGAATGAAAGGTTGCTGTAAATAGGTTGAGCCCACTCAAGGGAATCACAAAGGGGCGAGGAACGGATAAAATCTGTTACTGCCAATCACTAAGTCCGCTTTGTCTCTGTGCTTAATAGCCCTATTAAATATAGCAAGAGTAAATCTTACAGATTGCCTTGAAAAGGATTCGGCAGCTTCAAAAATGGAGGTATATTTTGGATATATGACTTGTGCTTCAGATCCATAAATAAAAATATAGTATATCTGGAAGTTACAGGTAAATGATACTTAGGTGTTTCTTTATATTCTTGGAAGATGTGAGGTCTATACCTTTCCTTTCTGAAACACGCAGCCCTTTACCGCAGTTTTCTACATGGCTTTGGCAGCAAAATCCAAGTTGGCACAACTGAAACAAGTCAAGTGGAGAATGATAAAATCAGAATGGTTTGGGTTGGAAGGGACCTTAGATACCATCTAGTTCCAACACCCCTGCCATCGGCAGGGACACCTTCCACTAAAGCAGGTTGCTCCAAGCCCCGTCCAACCTGGCCTGGAACACTGCCAGGGATGGGGCATCCACAGCTTCTCTGGCAGCCTGTGCCAGTGCCTTGTCACCCTCATAGCGAGGAATCCCTTCCTTGTATCTAATCTAACTCTATCCTCTTTCAGTTTAATGAACAGAAAGTGATACAGGCTGGTTCATACCCCACATACCTATTGTATATACCTATATACAGTTTGGTGCAGGGCAAGACAGAAAGAATGTTTTTCTACATGTCCTTAGCTGATCCCTTGAAAAAAATGGAAGCAGTACAAATATAAAAATAATAATAATAAAAAACTTTGCAACTTTGTTTAAACTGGAAGCTTTTAAAAGATATGGCCTGTGAGGTTCGATTGACTTTAAGCAGCTTAAAGTTTGTGTTATCAACACTAATATGCAACCTGTACGATGCTTGGGTTTTTCAACTCAGTATTTCTTTGGGCATCTTTCTGTTGGCTTTTTTTCCCCTTGAAAGCATTTTGAAACATGCAGGCACTGTGATAGCTCGGGTATCTCTGATCCGTTAGTTCTGTCGTGTTGCTGGACGCTATGACGCTGAGGAGAAGCCTTGTTAATGACGTAAGAGTTGATGAACAGTGTTGAACTGGTGAATTGATAAGGAATTGTGTCAAGGGATTACTGGTAGGGGGTGTGGAGGTCTATGGGGAATTTCTGTGTTCACCTTTAGATGAGAAACTGTTTTCTGTAGTTCAGGGGGCTGTGTGTGCAGCAGTGAACAAGTCCATAGCTGATGGTTCCCATGGCATTAATCACCAAACTGTCTTTTAGTTCCGTACTATTTTACTCTTGAAGTATGCATAGCCTTGATCTGACTGAATAATATAGGTGAGGTGCATGGTTTAACTATGCTTCAGCTGAGATGTAGGTGTCACTTAGGGGGCTATAAAAGCTCTTTGAAACCTGCCTTTTACTACCTCTGCCGTATTGCTCTATAGCTCTTTTCCACGCAGCACACAGCGGTGTCACACATAGCAGAGGAAAGGTGTACAGCTGACCAGAAAACTGCCCTGGCCTGACGCCACTGCGGTCTGTATCCCTGCCAGCTGCCCTGGTGCCTCTGTGCCTTGGATGTACAAACAGCACATTGGTAGTTATCTAGGAAGGGTTAATACAGATGGTACTTTAGACTGTGGTTTCTGCTTTTGGCTGATGATGGGGTTTGTTTTATTTTAATTTTTATTATTAAGATGTCCTGCTTAGGCAATGAGAAGTGGGCTGCAGCTGTTCCTATCTTGCCAATTCATACCCCTCATCCCTGAGCATGGATCACAAGGTGTCGCAAATGAGTGCTGATTCCTGATCTGGGGAATAATTCATATAAATGTCTCCTAGGTTAGCCAAGAAAAGCAATTTCAGCTGGAACAGAATATAATCCATTTTACCCTGGCATTGAATAAAGGGAAGAGTACCTGCTATTGCCCTGATTCTTATTTTTTTGAAAATACTCCGACACTACGGTGATGTGTGGAAAGATGAAATGTAAAGATAGATATAAAGTGTATAAATCAAAATCTCAGGTGTAGTCACATGCAGACTCCATGGAAACTGTGCTTGCAGCCATTTCCTAATGGGGCAAACCAAGAGTTTCAGAAAAGCAGATCTGGGTAACTGTAAGAATGAGATCAGGTGCTAGTCTTTTGTTTCAGATGTCACAGTACAACTACACTATAAACCCTGAGCTCTTGCTTCTGGCAGCAATAGATACTGCTGAAGATGTGTCATATATCTAAATAAGTTGGAATGGGAGTGTTTTCTTGGTCTTTTCAGAGCATTCCAGTGCCTTGCCCCTAGGAAGAAAGCAGAAATTGTTTCCTTGTTGCCTTATTTTTTTTGTGTGTAATGAAACAAATGTTATTAAGTGGATCCGTGTAGGTGTAATTCTCTCGTGGATTCCATCTTTTACTTATTTGCAATAATTGCCTGACTATGCCAGCATTAGATCTGGAACGCCCTGTTTAAGATAAATTCCTGCTGTGCCGAGTGCGGTTTTATGAAGAGTGGGGAAAAAATTGTGAGAGTAAATTAGAACTAATCTCATCTCCTAAAATGTTTGGTTACACAAATTCAATTTATTATGTAGAGCTGTCCCTTTTAAATTCATGCAAGCTGGTAGGGCAAGCAGGGTTGTACTATCTCCTGTTGTAGCAGCTGGGAAGACTGCCCTAACCTTGCTGTCAGTCAGTGTGCTTAGAACACTTGGGGAAGAGGATTCTCTTATAAATTGGGGTCCCTGTGCTGTGATCTGTGGTGTCTGGTAACCCAGAAATCTCTGAAGTTTCCTCTCATACCTCAGATTAAGTGACACGCTGCCAAAATGTCTGGACTGGAGTTTAGATACCTTTCTACAGGGAGTAACCAAGAGCTTGTAGTTCTGGAGTAGATTAATTTCTCTTCTGCTTGTTTGTGAAACTTCATGACGATGTAAAGAACATAGCTGGTTTACACACATGGTGTTTATCTGCAGCTTGTTCACCCAAACTCCTGATTTGTGTGTCTCAGAAGGAAAGAGCTATTTTGAAGTGTTTCTATTGTAGCACTACGCCTTGCCATATGCCTTGTTGTTTTAATTGATCTTGGAGCGTTGCTGCCTAGGGTAACCCAAAAGCAAAGGTTCACTGAAGACTGATCCCTTTCCCTCTAAAACACTGCTTTATTCTGTGAAGCAACTAGGTTTCTCCAAAGGTGGTTTCAAATGAGTAGAGGTTATTTATTCTTCCTTTTTCCTCCCTCCTGGTTTGAGCAGAGGTGAGAGGTTCTGTTTGGTAAGCAGTTTGGGAGCTGCCGTGGAACAATGGGGAAATAAATTCCATGCTGGAATTCAGCAGCCCCTCCAATCAATGTACTTTCCAATTAATTCCTCTGTATAAGCAGGACTTCTGAAAACAGTGTGGTGCTGCTGTTAGCTCTGGCTTTAATTTATTTTGAAAAATGTGTAATTATCAAGCTGTGAGCAAATTGCCATTCCTTTCACCTGGCTCTTTTCAGAACTCATTCGTATTCAGAGGAGCCATTGAATAATGAACAGAGCAACAGAGAACAAAGATGATCCAGTGCAACCACAGGCTACAAGCTGCATACAGCAGAAGTAATGCTGCAGGAGAAGGCGTATTAAGTTTTCTGTTGCAACTCACCAGATGAGACAATGCTGCCCCTTGTTGTGGTAAAAGACGATATCAGGTCTTGGGAGACCAACTTCTTTCCCATTCCCACTCTTAGGCAGTGAATGAGCAGAAGTGGGGCCTCATTCTTAGATGCTCCCCATGCTGTGTTTGCACGTTAATCTGTCCTAGCACACTGTCAAATGCAGATGACAAGCCCCTGTTACATTCTCATGAAGGGAGAAAAACATTAAGACTCAACAGTCTTTGTGGGGCAGGACATTGTGCCTTGCACAGTGCAGCAATGAACAGGACGGTGGTAGCTTGTCCAGCATTCAAAAGGACCAGAGGTTTCTTCCTCAGGCATTGTAGAGCCCTTTCTGGTGTCCCCTTTTGCCTTGACTGTGTCTTTCCTGCTCTTGTGGGACAAAGGAGCTGGCTGGTAGCCTTCTGTGTTGTTATGCATAATGATGGTCTGTGCCTTTCTAGGGGATATCGGTGTACCTGTGCGGCTCATTATATATTCCCACGCTTAGGCATTTTTGGCTTCCACTAAGTTTTTCAGTGACACTTAATCTTTTCTTCCAGCTTTCATCCCTGGCCTTACTAGAACAACAGTCAGAATGCTGTCATCTGCACGTCAGCTAGAGGATGTGAATTTGCAGGAGTTGAGATCAACAAAAGTGTTTCTTCTGGGGTGCAGGTTAGTGTCACTTAAATACGAATACAAGGTACTGATGGAGTACAAGCAGCAGCTATGCTGTATCCCTTCTGCCTTGTCCTTTTCACCCTTAAACATCTCAGGTGTCACTCACTGTAGGTGTGCACAGGCTTTTCTAGCAAATAGAAGTTCATATCTGTGTGTTTGCTGCCGTGTGCCCTTCCCAAAGGAGTGGTAGTTGTGATGGTGATTTGATGTGATGTGAAAACACCTAACTGCTGGCAGATACTGTCCTCGAAATGTTTCTTTTAGAGCTCACTGAACAGCTATCTGTTAACTTTAAGTTCAGAGCACTATTAAGCAAGGCTGGATTGAAATTATTTAATGAGGAGTGGGAAAAAAAATAATGTGCATCATTGTATAGTCCCCCATACCATATTTTTCCTTTGGTTTGAGTTTATTGGGGTTGTTAATTTTTTTGGGGGGTGGGCAGATGTTTTTTTGTTATGTGTGTGGGTTTTAACTTCTTTGGGTTAAACTGCAGAAACACGGAGAATGCAAAGCTTTTAGTAAGCTTTTGCCAGAATTAGGAGCTTTGCAGGATTGGACTGTGATCCCTCTTACTTGTTGGAGACTTTATGGCTTCCTGTTTCTGCAAGAGTTAAGAACTGTGTGTTAATATAATCAGGTTCTAACTTAATAGCCCTCTAGGCTGAGCAAGCTGTAAGCTGATACCACGAGAAGTAGGATATCAGCTCCAAAAAGGGGACGAATACGTTGTTCTATTGAGGTTGTGGTGAAGGAGAAAAAAAAAGAGCCTAGCTTTGAGACCAGCAGTTTCTTAGAACCCTGCTACAATCCATTTAACAAATTGTTTCTTTTCTATCTTCACCCTAGTTGTTCTTATTATTATGCCTGTTATCTGATGGTTATTTAATCTATATTTTGTAATTACTTCCCTTCTGTCTTTCGCTTCAACATACATTCATTTTCTTGTTGCACTAACGCAGTGACCTACATTATCCAAGCTGTAAAAGTCAATTATGCTGCCTGTGATTTTTCAAGTGGTGTTTAGCAAATGGGTTTGTGTATTATCCACCCGTTACCTGGTTTCTGTCAGGAGCCAGTTTTTCTCAGGCACCTCTTAAAAGCATCTCTGGAAATAAAACTGCTTTTTCAGATCTGGATGGAAATTGCCCTGCTGCAGTGCTGAGAAGGAATACAGAATGTCCTGCCCACTCGTATGGACAATAATGAACTTGCCTTATACTTTTGAAATGAAGCATTGCATCAGATGTCTGTTTCTCAGTGTGAGTTGGGAATATACTGTTGCAATGTACTCTATCATATTGTGTACAGGTTTCATACTGTACTTGGCGTGTGTGGATTTTGCATATCTGACATTTAGTATCAGACTTTAACTTAAGACCATGTTTGTGATATTTGATAGGTAAGAGGTATCGCTATTACCAAATGCATCACAAAATCATCTGTACCCAACAGACAAACGATTCCCAAGGGGCCGGTGGGTGGGGAGGATTGTTTGTTTTTTAATCAAGCCTCGCTCATTAATGTCTGAAGCTTCTCTGCATATAGTTCTTCACCCTTCGTGCCTTTCCCTGGCTTCCTGTTACAGTATTGAGATGTGAGCACGTTACAGATGAAGCTTAGAGCCCATGCTAATAAGCTCTCCAGGCCCACACTAATTTTTTAGTAGAAGAAAAGGAGGTATCAGAGGGAATTTGTTAGATAGAGGCGCAATCATTATGGCTCTTCCCTAGTATGAAGGCTGATTGCTTTATTACTTCAGATCACGAGACAGCTTACAGCAGTAGCCCTGTAGCATCACTTCTCAAAAGACCCACCAGCCGTTTGACACATTCATGCTCACGCATCCCCTGATGGAGATATGCAGGTGAGGTGTATGTATGCCTGTCACATACGCACTCAGACGTGCACTGCTATGCACATGTTCTCATAGGGACATGCTCTCACAGGGGAGAGATGTGCAAAGATGAGCATTTAAACTTGTGCACAAATACTTACTCAAATGGGTATGCTGTACTTGAAAACATGTGCATCAGATGGACGTTGATGTGCATGTTCGCTGACTGGCATACTCAGGAGATGTACCTTGGTCTTTGTTTGCTGACAGTAGGTGTGCACACGTATAGTCCTGTGGATGTCCACTAAACACGTGGCATACATACATACGTACTTTTGGGCAGATGTGAGCGCAGGCAAAAGGCTAACATCCTGCTGCCTTGCCTACAGGCTTGCTTACCAGAACAAAGCCAGCATTTAACGATTGATTTTGAAGTTAATTGTTGGAAGATGGGCAGAGATTGTTGTTATCACTGCCCTATGATACTAGTGTTTCATCTCAATTCATGATTGTTGGTTTATCATGGCACGAACGCCCTCCAGGACACAAGGCTCTCTGTGCTTGTATTCTCCTTTCATTAAGACTTCATTAGACTCTTCATTGTGACATTCTCAACTCCACTACAGCTGCTGTACTTGCTATGATGCCTTTACCAAGAGCTGTATACCTCTGCAGTTTATTCTGCCTCTCAGTAATAAGCTTTAGGCTGCAGAAACTGTAGTTCTTGTGCTGATGTTGATGAGGGATACCTTTTTTATAGTTAGGTGTGGAAAATCTATAGGGAAAATTTGTTCTTCCCCTATTGCTTCCACCCCTTCCCCGCCCCATGCATTATCTGTATATTGTCTATGCAAAAAATTTAAAGTTGAAGGAGTAGTTCCCTGAAAGCAGTAACTTCTGCACTGCTCAGCAAGTACTCGTAGTGAAGTTTTCCTGTTTTAGATGCAGGAAACGTGTGGCATTTTTTTCCTTAGGCATTTGGGTATGGAGCTAGTTGTCAGTGTGCCACTGTAATTTCCAATACCACGTTTAAGCCCAGCCTAAGTACCAACTGATTTAGCTTCCCTTTTTTTCCCCCCTTACAATTCCTTCTGTTAAAAGCAGCTGGTATTCCTTCATTTAAGATAGAGAATTAAGACAGAAAAAAATTAAATTACTTGCCTGAGGTCACTAGCAGAACTAGGAACAGAATGGAGGTCTTGCAAGTCTAAGCTCAGTGCTTTAATTGGAGGCTCAGATCTAAAGGTTAATATTTGCATGTGCCTTTTTTTTTTTTTTTTTTTTTTCCTCTGGTGGGTGAGGGGGTGTTCCAGGTGGTGGATTGTGAGCTAGTTTGCTAGTTTGCATTATGTACCTGGGTTTTTCATTATAGTAGTTTCTAGAGTGATTGGGAAACACGGTTATTTTAGGAAGTTGAGGATGAATGTGAGGATAACCAGAAGGCCCCCATGAAATCATGGGTATAGCTGGAGAGTAAAAATAAATAAGTACACTTTAGCATCATTTTTGAGCTTGTGTTCTCCCTTGTAACCCTGTCAGTGCATGAGTGTGTGCCTGGGGCTGGCTACCTGCAGACAACAAGGAAGAAGGTTTAATACCTCAGCTGTAAACATGAGAGCGTCTTATCACTGGATTTTCACAGATTGTTTTGGATAACTGTAAATGTCTGAATTCTAATATGTGCTCATTGGGAGGTGTTCAGCAATCAGTATCGTCAGCGCTGTACGCCCAGCTGGGAAGATAGACCTGTACAGGAGCTAATGCTTCAGAAAAAACATCTCTATTTCAAGAACCATAACAGCAAATTTGATTTCTACCAGCCTAGTGTTTATAGACTGGTGTTCTCTCCTCTACAGGAAGCCAATCTGAGCTTTCACAGGGCTCCTGCTGGAAGAAATCAAATAGCAAATTCATGCAAGGTTTTCGGTAGCAAAAGGGCAGGTAAGGATGAAACTGGTTGTGCTAGTGGGAGGTGAGAGAAATAAGAGAGATGGGAGAATGGCTCAGCAGGGGAGGAGGAACAAGTTGCTGTCGGCCTCACTGCACTTTTAAGAACTCTTGGGAAATGCTGTGGTCTACTCTTGAGTCACCTCACCTAAGCCAGGTGGTCTTTGATGGAGAACGGGCTTTTTGTCCACTGTCTAGGGAAGATAAGGAAAAGGCAATGCCAGAATGCTTAAAGAAATTATGTTCGTGAAATTGTTGTTTCAGCATTCCCTGGTACAGAGATGAGCTAATTCTACTCAAAAGCACAAGTTTTTACCAAAATGGTTTCATGCATGTATTTATTTGTATTTATTGAGAATATGGGAAGAGTTGACTTTCAGTGAGAACTGTGTAGACCTCATCTTTTGGTGGTGAGGTTGTCAGTGTGCCCTAAAGCCCTGGTCCCCATGAATGAGATCTGGCCATGCTTGGCTGCAGAATTGGTGTCCTCTGCAGCATGCCTCATATTCCTTTTCTCCCTGCTTGTTTGTTTGAATTAGCTACCAAAGGATACCAGGATGTGCAGAAGGATGATAGGTAGCCAAGTCTTATCTCAGCAGTGACAGCCAGGTTGCTTTCAGAGTGTGTTCTGGAAAAGCAGGACATAGGTCCATTACCCCTGCTGTGGACAAAGCCAATACTCCCACCCCTGTGTAGAGTCCCAGTAAGGCAAGCCATTGTTATCGAGAGCAAAAGCCTTTGATGCCCTTTAACAGATGCAGGGACTTCTCTTATAGCAGGACCTGAATGTGGCCAGGAGCATGCATTCAGTGACGAATCGCTTTGCAAATGCTGCAAGCTGATTTTTGAATACTAGTTAAATGGAAGTTTTCAAACCAAACCTGAGGGAAGCATACTTATTGCAAGATATCCGGTGCTTTAAACTGAGACTCTTTCTTTTTACCCAAGATTAATTTTTCAGGGGGGAGATGCCCACTGGCCCAACAGAATAATTACATATTTCCTCCAAATCCTCTTGTATAAAAGGAAGGAAAAATAAGTATGTTGTACTGGGGAAAAGATGCATGCTTATAGCAGATGAGATTGTGTATTACAGAAAATGGCCCTTTGACAGTGTACCTCTGTGAAAATGAAAGCTTTGACGGCAAATCTTTGTCCTTTTTGTTCTCAAATTGCAACCTTGAAAAAATTTAATCAAAACCTGCTTATTGGGTAAAAGGCATTCGGTGAAGGAAAAGAAAGAAAGGAAAGGAAATCAAGGGAAAAATTAAGTACTTTAGTGCTGGGGGAGGACAGAAGGGGGAATGGATTGCTGTTCCTGTAGGAGTTACTGAATAAATAAATCGTTAGGAGTACTAAGCCGGTTTCTTCAGAACCACCACAGCCTTTACTGGTGTGTATCAGTCCTGTTGCTGTTACTGATACCAGAGGGAGCACTTTGGCTTGGTGCAAAGCTGTTTGCCTACAGGGTGACTGAGCACTAAGCATTTTCACTCTGCTCTTGCATTTATACTTCTAGGCGTATTGTTAACACCAGTATTATTGATATAATAGTCCTTAGTAACTGATGTGTTGTAATAAGTGCTCTACAGAAAGCATAGCAGATGTGGGACTGAGGCCCAGGAAAATTAAACACAATGCCTCTTTTTGTACTCTTACTTGAAAAATCCAACGTTTTACCCATCTGTCCTGAGACTGGGGCAGATGCTTAATTACAAGACCACATTCTTTATCTTGTCTTATATTAATACTATATTTTATTTTTGGATTATTCATCTATTTCTCTGGCGAGCTGTAAATTACACTGGCCATCTTCTCTCCTCTCAGAGACCGGCATTTTCTGATTTCTTGTGTATTAATCTTATCAATGTGAAAAGCAGCATCCTCAGCTGGCACTTGTGGAGCTGAAAGCTGGAAAGAAACCTCATGATAGTCTGCAGTATCTGAGTACTCTGATGATACTTATCTTTTCATTGCTCAAAAATGTAACCAGAATTCTTTGTCCAGTTAATATAGTGTTGGTACCATTCTAGCTAGTTTGAAAGCTGGTGAGGTGACTCGGCAGAGCAGAAGTGTTGCTTTCAGCAAGGTTGTCTTTGGAAGGAATAATGAGTAAATAAGATCTAGGAATAAGCTGTTGCAAGACTTTCAATCTTCTTCCTAACTGCTTCCTCCATCTGTACAAAAAAAGAGTGCAAAAAAACCTTTCCAAAATTAGTATTAATGTCACTTCTAAGTTTTCTGGAGGTAAAGGTTGACTACTCCGGGGCATTTTCTCTCCTTCTTCATAAGCAGTCACTCCTCTACAAACTGTCACACGTCTGGATGGTAAGTGAAGTTGATGTAAGATGTGATAGATTTGGCTCTTAATCCATGTAATGTTCTGAAGTACCGCATGGACCTTTGTGCTGGATGGGAAAGGAATTTCAGGTTGCTAAAGGGCATTTGTTCTTGTGTAGCTTGTAATAGAACAGCCTCACTTCTGATTACTGAGATTGTTTGGCAAGAGCGAGTATATTTACACAAAAAGTGCCATCAAGACATTGTTACTATTCAAAATCAATACAGTTTTGGGCTTGTTTTTTAGTAATAATAAAAAAAGAATAAATACGTGGAGCTTTATTTAAAAAAAAAAAAAAAAAAGCAAAAAACCAAACCACAAAAAAAAACCCTTCCATTACAAAACCTAAATGAGATAAATAACCACTGACAGAGCAAGAAGGCGATCTCACTAAATTGAATCCAGTCAATTTTAACATTCACAGTGCTAGAGGCAATTTTAGACAGAGTGTAAACGTAATGGAAAAAACATATTCCTGAAGCTGACTTACAGAGTTCTGTATTTGGGTCCTTAATGATGATAAATCAATGATCTAGAAAATAAAATCCCTTTCCTATTAACCAGATGGGCACACAAATTCTTCGTAGACTTTGAGACGTGAGCACCCAAAATTTTCAATTAGCGTTTCACATCCCGCTACTTTATAATTATAAGTAATTAAATTGGACGATAGTGCAGACACACATATATAAACTGTCTTTTTCTTGCTTTCTCGCTCTCTAAAATAATGTCTGTCTGCTGATTGATATAATTCTTTAACTCAGTTGAGAGATTCTCTGCTAACATCATAAGAGATGCACTGAAGCAGAACTCTGAAATTGAATTACAACCTTTGTATTGAGTCAGAGAGCAAAGTCGTGATTATGAGGTCCTGCCTCTGCTGTTTCTTCCTCTGAGCTCAACTTTCCCAGGCTTTTTTTGTGCCCTGAAGAGGATTGTTATCTCCAGTACCATGGGGTGCAAGTGTTATATGTTAGCTGCTGGCTAACCTGGCATGCTCTGCCTTCATTTGCCTCTGTGGTTGGAGACTGTAACTTCTGTGCCCCAAGCAGAGCAGAAAAAGGGTCAGGGAGGATTTGGGGGAGCTTGGGCTAAGAGACTTCACTGCTGTAGCACTGAATGAATTTATAGTAGTCCAAACTGCCTGCCAGCTCTGGAAAACATAGATTCCTTCTAGTTATGTAGGCTGGGGACAGGATAATGGCTGAGAAATGGCAGTAGGATCCTGGTTTTGCTTTATTAGAGTCAGATAGTACTTAAGCATCTTGGACAAGCAAGTGGCAACTGAGCAACTTAATGCTATGTAGCTAGATTTGTCCACTGGCCTGTTAGGAGAGTTAGTAGTTTTAAATATATTTTGTGTTTTGAGTGATCTTCAGACCTGAGAAATACAAATCTAAAAAATGCCAACATTTTCCAAAGTTGTAAATGCTGGGTGTACTACACGCATGTAACGTTGACTGTTAATCTGACAGTTACAAAGGACGAGTCTCCTTGTACCTAGAGTGGAAAGCGATACTGTAATTTGTTAGTCAGTGTAATAGATTTGAACTTGTGCAAATTTGTATATATTTGCAGATTTCAGAGGTGTCCTCCCAGCTGCACTGCCTAAGGGATTTTGCTATGCTGAAATAATAGACAGAACTCAATTTCTATGAAAACCTGTGAGTTCCTCAAGTTGCACTTACTCTACGCGGCGTCGCATGGCAGTTCACCTGAAGCGCAGTGGTTATTCCATGGCTGGTTTACTACTGCTGTGCTTAATGCAGTGGGCAAGATGTTTGCTCATGGAGAACGTCGTGGTTCTGGGCAATCTGTGTGCGCAGAACCAGACAACAGAGAACATGCAAAGGAGGCACAGTTTCAGAAATTGTGGTTCCACTAAGATGGAACTATTGAGGTCTCAGTTTAAACCTTAAGGGGAAAATACCAGGAAAATGGAAACTTGATGTGACTGAAAAAAGTTTAAATTCTCTGGAAATAAGAGTGACAACACTGTCTCATAGACATTCTTCTCTTTTCAGCTTTGTAGTACGTTTAACCTTCCACATGTCTGACAATGTAAGTGATTAAAATAGGGTATAAAGTCACTTTTTGTAATAGTGACTGCCATAACTTTACAGTTTCTCGTGTGTAATGACAGTAGCATTACATTCCAGTTTTGTTTTTGAATATGTAAATAGTGCTTATCCTTATGACTAGAAGGTTAACTTCATGACAACATAACAGCCTTGGATATTATTCTTAATGAAGTGCTATTAAACTCTAGATATTTAACTACATCATATTTATGTTGTAATTATTCCTACTTGCTTGGTGCATTTCCTGTTACATAAATAGGGGTAATTTCAAAAAAGCTCAAACAAATGCATTGTGTAGTGTAATTGTTGGGTAATTACAGTGTGATTATATGGTTATCAAATACAGTCCAGTATAACTTTTCTCTTGTTTTGGCAATATTTTTTTCTTCACTGCCGCACAGGGTACCTGAACAGGCTCCATGCCCTACACCTTTAAGGCAGAGATCCTTTGAATACCAGAAGTGTTGAATCGTGGATTCCTGCAGTTAATTGACTTCAGCACCCAAGAGATCCCAGATCTGATGAAAGCTTTTTTGGGCCTGGAGCTTTGGTGGCTTTTACATTCTAGTAAAATGCTGTCGTCTTCCTTCTGTAAGGATACTTGCTGCATGTCTTTGCTTCCATTTACCTGTTTATGAGAATTCTATGGGGATTTTGTTATCTGTGTCTCCTGCCCCTCTGTCACGTTTGACCAAGTCGTCTCAAATTTATTTGGAGATGCAAAGATACAGACTAAGACATAAAACCACAGTAAAAGCTTAAGTGGTGTTTTCACGGGAAACAAGGCTAAAAATCTGTGTCTTTTCAATAAAGCTGTAGGCAGAAGAGTCCATTTATACTGATTTTTATTACCTGTTCTAAAACTTTATTTTAATGCAACTTCAGGAAAAAAATGTTCTCATCTGACTGTACCAATTAGGGTAATGGAATTACTAATGAAGTCAAAACATTTGCTCTATTCAATGTGCTCAGAGGCATGTTCACAGATATGTGCTCGTTCCCTTTCTTTAAAGTGGGATCTGTAGCTGCCTGACAGAATTTTGATATTAAATACTTTGTCACCCCCAATTATTTTTTAACATAAACCGATGTCATCTGAAACTTTAGCACAATGCTTCTTTAAACAGCCCTTCTCTCTCTTCTGTTTGTTGTTGGACAGAATGTTCCCTTTTGTGTGCCCCGTGGTGTTCAGAACCTGCTGGAAAACTTTTTGTGCATCTTGCAGGCTGTAACTGCTGTGCATGTGGAAGGAACTCCCCGTGTGCCTCCCAGATGTCTTAACTAAACGGACAGCCCTCCCCTTGTTCTGAGAGTCTGGCCGCGGTAGGCATGGGGGTTATGTTTGTGCTGGTGTTTCAGTCCAGAAGATCAGATAGGGAACATGCAGCGTTGGAAGGGCTAAATCCCTGAGATGGTCCAATAAACGTTACTGTGGCTGTAACCATGAAGATAAGCCTGCAGCAACTTTGTGCTCTAATTGATGCCTTATCTGGTTAATCATAAGAACTTGCAAGTGGAATTAGTTTTTTTCCCAATTTAGCCAGGAATAGCCAGTTACGTTTTTAGAGGCCTGTCAGTCCAAGCTTTGATGTTCTAATTCTGAACATACAGAATTCGCGGCGGGGGGGAGGGGGGGGGGGCTCT
>JAVJGJ010000036.1:2450679-2493883 GCA_035590215.1 Microhierax caerulescens | reverse complement strand
TAAGTTTTTGTTGGGGGGGAAGGGGGGTGGGAAAGCCTGTCCCTTTACCAAAGCATTTTCCTCAATGCATTATCTTTCATCAGCAACATCACTTGACACACTTAACTCTTGCCCTCTCAGCTTTGGGATCTGTACAAGCAAAATAAATGAAGAATCACCAACACGACACATTGTCTTGTGGATCCCCCTGCTAGAACCCTTTGAAGTCCTGCTCCTCAAGCACACTGTAATGCCTAATCCCCCCCCAAAAAAATAGTGTGCCAGCTACCACCCTCCGACACACTCATCTGGGCACTTTACTCTGTTCAGTCAGTTTGTTGAAAGGGTTTCCAAAGAGGAGTTGGTCCCCATTTCTCCTCTGAAGCATATAGAGAAGAGCACAGAGTAGCTTCAGTCATATTCTCCACTCTCATTAACACTTAACAAAACATACTCAGTCTGGGGTTTTGCCATGATCTTAAAATGTTTTATTGGTAGTATAAAGTTAGAAACATTAAAAGTCAGTAGATTTTAAGCTGCAATACACTGACTTATGCATTCTGATCAAGACTACATTTTTGTTTTTAAACTTCTGCATAAACAGTACAGATTACATGAACACTTCCACTATTACAAGAGACACAAAGAACAAGCCACAATTAGCATTTCATCACCTTCCTGTGAAAATATTTGTTCAATACAACAATAAGCCAGGGACTATCAGTCATACAAGGAAAGTATGCAGGGAGGTAGTTCAAACATTTCTTTATTTCGAGGTAGCAAGGGCAGTGGCTGTTAGCCTCACAGAAATCTGACTGTGCTAAGGTTAGAGGAGCATTTCTCTACTCCACTCCCAGCCTCCTAAGACTACGAGATGAAACATCCCATCACCATACCACACTGAGGGCATGCAGTGCCTGACATTACTTGAGTCAAATCACAGCTTAAGTGAAGTGGTGCTCTCCCAGCAAGGCATGCCCTCCTGAAAAAAAACAGCTACCAAAAATAGCAATAAACAGAACTATGACTACACTATATTCAAGAGAGAATCTGGAAAGGTCTACTGCATACTTCACATATCTGTTTAGCACAATCGTGCTCTAAAGTCCAGGATACATTTTACAGAATCCCGAGTTCAACAGCTTGAGTTAGTTGCCTCCCATAGCCAAAATTCCTAAAGGCAGGTACATCACCCTGCCACTGAACCCGCTATCTGACACCAAGCCATGCGATCCTTAGGTGTCACAAGCTTCTACATCTTCAGCCTCTATTTCTCTGCTACTCCCAGGCACTTCAGACAGCGAGGCTGCCACAGTTAGGCACTCAGCTGTTTGCTGAACAGAAGTTACTGGCTCTTCTGGAAGCTCTGTTTGTTGCATGATCCTGTTCTGTGGCTCTGCCTCACTTGCTGCAGTTTCTGCATCACATTCCCCGCTCTCCTTCTCTGCCAGTTCACCAAGGACTCCGTTGCTTGACTGACATAAAACCTCACTCACTTCTGTGGGCTCTGTGTGGCGCAGGCTCTCCATCTCCTGTGCAGCTGCCGTGCTAAACTGGGTCTCTTGCTCCAAGAAGAGAAGCAGCTGGTTTGCTGGCCCTAGAGGTTCCACCTCTGAATACAGGGGCTCTGAAGGCATCACAGAAGCAGAGCATGTCTCAGCCATAGCATTTGCTACCATTTCTGAAGGATCCACTATCTCCCTGGTCTTCTGCATAGCTTGCACAGTCAGTACAGACGCTGCCTCTACCAGACACGTAAGCTCAGCTGTCATAGCAGGTTGAGGACTTATTTCAGCAAGCCTAGCCCTGCCTGCATCCTCAGTGTGCTCAGCAGAAAGGCAGGGCTCAGTCTCCTCTGCCATCTGCACAGCACACAATGGTGAATTTCTCCCTATGAGACTCTCTCCAGTCTCCATGGGACTCTCAGTCCCACAGTCCTGGCCAGATGCAGTTTCATTTGTGATTTCGATGAAGCTGAGATTATTCCCTTCTTGGAGAATTACTCTAGTACACAGGCTACCCTCGCTGCCAGCCTCTGCCTGTTCATCTGCCTGCTCTTTGTCTGCAATAAGCTTCACAACCTGAGCTGGGTTTGTAACAGGCCAAGCCTCCAAAGCACAAAGAGCAGGTTTTATTTTCTCTTCTGTATTATCCACTTTCTCTTGCTGGTTGTCTGCTTGGGTTAAGCCTTTAACGTCTTCTTTCGTCTCCCCATCTGCAGGGGTCTCCAAGAAGCCCGTGGAATCCCAGGCTGCCTGCCCTCCCTTGGTCATTCCCATGGGGTCTGCAGTAGAGCAGGTCTCCATGTTCTCCTCTGCAGCATCAGCTGATGGCCACTGGTCCTGGCTCAGAGACTGCACCTCTTCAGAGCCTTGTCCGGAGACATCCAGGGCTGGAGTCGAAGGCACTGTATCGAAGCATATCGGTGTTTCCGCCGAGTTCTGCAGAATTGGCTTAGTCTCACTGGTCTGTTCATTTGTTGCCTCCACCTCCTGCTTCTTACATCTCCCACAAATCACACAGCAGATCTGCCTGCTGAAATTGCTCCCCATGTCACTCAACAGAACCTGCAAGAAAGAACAACTCTGTATCATAACTGCTTCACAACAATGCTTCCTTGTACACCAAAGGTTTCTTGGCTTAGCTCTTACAGAGGTCTGCGCACATAGGCAGCCTGCAGGGTCCTGTGCAGAAGGAAAAGCCAGCCTTTACATCGGAAGCTACTTGAGTTTCATACACCAGAGAACATCTTCCTACCACACCCTGGGCAAGTGTCATGAAGGTAGAAGTGACAAAAACACCACTGTACAATCTTACCAATTTAATGGTAAGAGCCTTGCAGTGCTAAGGCAGTTCAGACTCTGAACTTGATCAAGGATTCACATCAGTCACCCAGGCATGTTTATTAATTGGCAAGGTGGCAATCAACACCAAGGAGTAGCTGGTGTTCTGTCAAGCAACATAGTTCAGGTGCAGCATGTTTACAAGGGCAGCTCTTTCAACTTGAAGGGGAAATTGAGCTTGCACTTTCAGCTGGAGTCCCTACAAAACCAAACAAAGAGTTTTTGCTAATTAGGATAAAAGATGTCAACTGCACACAGTCTCCAACACAGAAAAATATTTTATTCTGGTTGGAGCCTCATGGGCTTATTTTCTTTCCAGGGCAGGTACAGAAAAAGTCTTTTTCAGGCTATGGGCTAATCAAGACAATACAGCCACACCATAATCCATTATGTCATGCACCCAGACCCAAGTATTTTGTAGCACCACATTTTCCAACTTCAAAGCAGGCACCCAGCCTCTCCACCAGAAGCACAGCATCATATGTGCAAGAATTGTTAGAAACCTAAAAAGCTCAAGGCATTAAGTTAAGCAAAGTGCCCTTAACCACCAAAATATTTCTGAAGTTCACGCTTATTTTCTACCTTCTTACTGATTCACAACAAAATACTTTGCTTAAGAGCCAGCATTCCCGGTACTTACATGGTTTCTTCCAAGTTTTTATTTCTAAGTTTGTGCTTTCTTTAAAAAAAAAAAAAACACCAAAAAGCAGACTATGTAAACCCTCTCAATACACAAGTACTCCTCGTGGATTTAGTTTTCCATTAAGCATTCAAGAGCATACTTCCATTAGAAGGAACCTCATTTTGAATAATAATTGCAGCATTAAAAAAAAAACCACAACCCAACATACTACCATTTTAGGACCTAAAACCACCACAGGGTGATGCCAGCCTCATCAAATTTACACATTTCCCCAATATATTTTTCTAACAATAGACACCATAATTTACTTACTGAAAACTAGAGAGCTGGACTAAAGAGCTTCAATTAAAATGGTGCCTTACCAACCTACAGCAAGCAAAACAACAGAAACCTCCCTAACACCTTCTAGACCTCAAGGTCAATTTAAATAGTACTGAGGGGTCACACAAAACCACTTCCCCCAGCCCCCTGAACATCAATTCTCTGAATCTTTAGTTCCTTCCCATTCTTGTTCCCTTCTGGGAACAGCTGTTACAGTTACATCCTTTATTTTACAGCTGTAGGTGCTTTATTGGCCATATCGTGTTGCTTTTTGTCAGAGGGTAAAGTAAAAATAAAAATGCAGCTTCTGTTTATTGCAAACGAGTGATCACTAGCAATATACTGTAACAACCCAGCGCTGTAAAGCAGGATAGGTAGAGGCATGTGCCGGAGAGTGGTTTTCAAGGAGCAGGCTGTGTCAGGCAGTTTGGGATTTTCCTTGGCTCCATCTGCCATCTCCAGAGGGAGCAACTTCTGAAGCATTGCTGGCTCCGCTGCAGTGGGAATGGGGTTGGACATCTCTAGGCTGGTCTCCCGACGCCTGTGGCACCCGTCTCACTCCCATCATTAGCAGGCTTTGAAATATTAGTACAAGGCTGATAGATATATGAAATGGAAGGGCCAACTGAGTAACAAATACAGACACGAGAGTAGCGACACCCCTTGTCACACTCAAGATCCCGTGGCTGGTGCAGGAAGAATAAGTAGCTTCCTTCTGGGTGTTTGTATTTCCTAAATGGGTCCCTGCATTTTGGGGTTCTCCTCGTGACTGTAGGCAAATGCAAACCATTTGAGAGCTCCTCTTCATCAGTGCTCAGAAAGTTTGAAAACAGGGTTATGGCCACATTTTCAGTCCACGTGGAATTTTTCCTCTGTTGTCTGTAACATCTGTTGCCTGACCAAATTGTGTCTGCAGTATTAGTCATGTCCTTGGAGATCTCACCTGAATTACATGAGAAGAGGGTGCCCTTGAGGCTTTTATGTAACTTACATTCTTTTTTTATGCATTTTCATGGTTCTTTTGCTTAGTGAAGGACATAAACACCCCAGGAGTGAACCTGACTTAGCTCTGGCTGGATTCTCTCCTTCCCCACCTTGTCTCTCGGGGCAGCCTCTGCCTTTTACAAGTTTGCCCAACAGTGGCTCTTAAACTCTTGTGGATTTCTTCTGGGTGGGCAGAAATTCAGCCTCTTCCTATAACATATTTTTTTCTGCCTCCACCGCGTGACAGGGATGCATCTGAAGGAGTGGGCATCGTCCCGGCTGAAGCCAGCACGGGGCGCAGAACAGCACAGGTAATAAGCACATTGCCAGGGCCAGTGCAGCCAGCATGCTGATACATCACTAATAAAACTAAACAGACATATTCCACTATCACTAGATAGTTGCTAAAATAGCAAGGCGTAAAAGGTGGCTTTTCACAGTTTACCCTCAGTCTTGATCGATAGGGGAGAGACACGGTGGGTAAATGATCTTTTCCAATGGGAAGTAAATATGAGATAAGATACAAATATTTTTCGGTAAGATTTTTTTTTGACAGCTTCTAGCTGTTTCAACAGTTTTCACAGGCTATAAGGAAGTCCTTAGTCTGTTTTCATTCATTTTCTCATGACTTTTATCACCTGTAAGTGTGGCTTGTTTGGGCCAAATTCAGTAAAACCTGCCTCATCAAGCCCAGTCAGGGAAAAAAAGGCATTCAGTCAGAACAGCAAATCATTTTATTAAACCTGGAACTGCATATTTTAAGCCTGTTCTCTTCTCTCAGCTCCTTCCACCTTCTCTGTGGCCACCTGGATTTTTACTGGGGAAAACATCAACCTCCTTGCAAATACACCCACTGATGCTGGCGCGTGCCAGCGATGGCTGGCATCTTGCCCCACATGACGCTCACCTGCCCTGGTGCAGGCTCTGCATGGTTGATGTAGATACAAGTTTGCATATTTAAGTAAATAGAAAATGGAAGCAAAACACTTTTACATAGTATTGCTTTAATATCAGGCAGTTAAAATTGAACAGTGATGCAGTTATGGTGTATAAATTAAAAAAAAACCAAAAAACAACATGAGAAAGTTTTTCTATTACAGAGTTGGAAAAAACTGTGCTTTGGGAGAGAGACATTGCATTGACACACAAATAGACTTCCTTGCCTTCAAAGAGGAAGAGTACAGCTTGGACTTGGGTAGAAGAGACTAGGACATGGCCATTGCAGAAGACTGAGCTCATCTTGGTAATGACAACAGCAGGGCTAGTAGCTAAAGCATTAAAGGCACAAACCACCTGGAATTGAGGGTGAATTCAGTTTGTGCACAGAAGCATCTGCAGGACATACACATTGTATATGATACAAAACCACCCAAGTGTATTTATGCACAAAACATGGGTACATATTTAGTAACTTTGAAACAATCATGTCCTACAATTGCACATGCGAGCAGGCAAAGACACAGTGCTGTCCATGGGAGAACCAAGGTAGGTCTAGTTACAGTTTTATTACAGCTACATTGTTTCCTTGCTGACTGCTGAAATCTGTGACATTTGACATATAGACACCTACTCCAGCCACTTATTTCTTAAGCACCTGGGACACGTGTTATTTTTAATGACAGTCTGCCAATTTTTATGCTCCAACATCAAGATTCAGGTTCAAGGCTCTCACATTGGCCTCGCTGGATGGCTTCCAAGTACCATCTTTAGTCTTGCAGCACACCTTGATCATTCTCTTCCTCAGGCAGGGGGGGTTGTTCCCAAGGCTCCCATTGCTCATTTTCACATTTCTTTGTGCCTCGCTGCAGCATCCCAGATTTCTGGAGTCTCCTCTCCGTACTCCATCGCAAGCTCAGCTTCACAACTTTTTGGAACTTAATGTAGTCTCAGGTTCACACAGGAGACTTCTTTGTGCACTGACCAATACAGCAGTTCTACAAATATTTCAGAGAACTGCAGAAATCTTCCTTATGCTGTATTTGTTCCCCACACTTTCAGTATCACAGCAGCAACATGCCTAGATGTTGAATCAACTATAAAAGTATCTTAACTGCACTTAATGTAGGAGACATGGGTCTCAGCTGAAGCAAAGCAGCTTCTGGAGACTAGATCAGGAATTGTTTCTCACTCACAGAGACGCAGAACCTCATGAGGATGCACATACCTGAGCCACTTCTGGAAAAGCAGTTGTCTGGTGCTTTGGGCAGGGTGAAAGGGCGGAACAGCTGGTCAAACCATCATTTTTATTGTGACACTCAACAGGATGCTGACCTGGAGAGGGAAAGATGGGGGAGAGAGCATCGAGCTTACATCTTCTCAGCAAGCTGGTTCATAGACTTGTAAAGGAAATGGTGCACAGATGAGGATCTGGGATCATGGGATCCCTGAAGCATCCAGATGATCAGGAAAATCCTTTCTTGCTCTGAGACTTAAAACCATGGTACCAAGGATCCACAGTTTAATAGTGAAGATAATTTACTTTGTATAAAAGTTGATTCTGTTCTGTTATACAAGACTGGATAGCACAAGTATTCTGAAATGGAACATGGGCTTTCCCTTTGTGGGGTAAGTAACCGTATGAGAACTTGTCTCCTCCAGCCCATCAAAATTACTTCAACAACATATTTTGACAGGTGTTTAATTACAGCAGTATTTCACCCAGCATTACATTTCCTCTTTTATTGTTTTACTAGCAGGTGGCACAGAAATATACACCATGCCTATCAAATAGAACAACTCACCATGTCATCTGCTGAAAGTTAAACACAAAGCAAAGCAGTTGAGTGTCACGCACTTCCCTTGTTTTAGCACGCATCTAAACAAGTTACAAACCTCCTGCCCAAAGCTTGGCCCACTACTTCCCCACATGTCCCTGATCATTATTTCCATTCAGTCTCTCTTCACACTGTTTCCTCTTGTAGCACATGCAAGCTATCATTTAATAATATTTTTACATCTATGTGCTTGTGACCTGCATTTAAATACAAGTAACTTCGGTTTGAGTCTTGACACATTAAAATAGTAAAATAAACAAAGAGAAGTTTCATTTTACTGGTTTCCTTACATCTTTATGCATAGTTTTGCGTTTATTGCAGCATTGAAGATACACACCTTGTCTTGCAGAGGCTAACACAGTTGTCCTGCAAAAGCTGAGTTATTTGACTGAGCAGACCAGCTATGAGGGAACGCGCTGTTGTGCCAGAGCACTCACAGGCACGCAGTACACTGACATCAGTGGCAAAAATCGCACCGTTCCGCAGCCGGCCACGGGGCACTGGCTGAGCAGCATTTTGCCTCTGCTCTGCCAGCTGACGAGACCTTGCCAAATTCAAGTGCAGTCACCTGAGAGCAGATCTGCTCTAAGAGCACATTAAGAGGTACAGATGGATTCGATATCCCCAAGCAGGGCCTGATCACCTGCCAGGAAACTGCAGCTGAATTCCCTGCCAGCGCAGTCAACCAGGCTGCCCATGGGCATTGTGAGGATGGATCAGCAGAGAATCCGCTCCCAGTTCCCACAGTTTCTCGCTCAACCTCGTCCTTCAAGCATGTTCGTGTATATTGTATTTAGTGGCCATAATCGATATTCCAGAGCTTTCAATACAGACAGGAAAAGACCACAAGCTTGATTCAAACGCAAATCAAGCCCCATCTCTAACTTTTGCTGTAACATGTCTGCCCAGCATGAACTCAGTACTCGAGCTCTGTTCACACCTTAATAGATGAGAACAAGATTCTGCATTTTGTGCCTCACATGTAGCTTGTACCAGACCCTGTTCTCACTCCCCTGTAATAACTCTATTCAAGTCTCCAGGTGTTTTGCATGCAGATGAGCAAGGCTAGCTCACTTAAAAGCTTACTGTTCCAAGAACTAACAAAGCTTGGAAGCCTAGACTGACTGGAGGAACAAACCGTAGTGAAAGCAGGCATAACTATCTATTTAGACAAATGACAATTATGGGTGAAAATAAAAGATTGTTTTCTCCAGAAACCTTGAAGCACATCCCCCACCTAAGAAATATGCACCGGACTGAGCATAAACACAGTTACAATTAGATGAAATGGCTATGAGACAATTTAGCAGTGAAGTGAAAGAAGGTATTTTTCAAAAAGGAACTGCTTTCAACAGAAATGGAACTTGAAAGCATACGGTTCAAAAAGCTTTGAAGAATCCACATTGAAAACATCTTTTCAAGTTAGAAGGTGAAAATGTCAGTTTGACAATCTCAATTAGAGAGCAATAACCTTATTACAGTTATTACCAAGGACTTTATTGTTCAGTCACTGCAAAGAGGCCACAAAAATCACAGGAGAGCTCCATTAGCTCAGCTTTTAGACGAGTCTTTTCCTTACCCCTCTCACCCCCCCACCCCCATCCATTCCCCAATGGGACTCCTTAGGCCTAGTTACAGCATCACAGAAAAAAATTACTTTGTTATGATTTGATGACTGAGACAGGTTGAAAAGGGTCAGACTCAAGTGCTACGGGGCTCAGGGCTCTTCACGTCCTGCATTGGTTTGCATGACACTAAATCTAGCCATGGCCTTCAACAACTGCATTTACATTAAAGCTGCAGAAACCGTGGAATATCGAAGTGCCTATAACCAAGTCTCAGTAGTACAGGGCTTGATGCATTAAGGAACTCCACTGATGGCCTGGAAATACAATGGATTTATTTTAAATGCAGTCATATATTCAGCTTTTAACAGACACTTGTATTACTTAATTTACAGTTTCCCAGAAGGCAGTTACTCATGTAACAAGACAGAAAAGAACCACTTCAGTTACGATACACGTCTACTAGGAGAAGGTAGCTCAAGTCACTGGAGAGATCGTCCAGTACAGGCACATGACACTGGTAATGCCATCTGAGCAACAGCACACGCACCTGCTATCATCCATTGCGCACCACATTACACAGTAATTACAACGTACTGCTATGGGGAAAGCCCAGCCTGCAGTTAAGACACAAAAGATGACAGTTGCTGTGAAAGCCCCCTTCTTTTCCAGAAAAATCAGAAAGTTTATTGAGCAGGCATGGCAAGTCAGGTACTGAGAGACTGTTAGGTGACATCCATCATCTTCCAAACACAGCAATCTGAAGCTGTGTAAGCTCGAGTCTGTCCCACTGCATGGTCTACAGTAGAAATAGCACAGAAATACAGCCCACGTGTCTCAGGCCAGCAGAGCATGCAGTTTTATAGAGAACTAAATCTTTTTTACTCTCAAACTTTTCTATGAAAGCTTATCGGTGCAGAGATCCCTTCTTTCTCCAAGGCTGCAACCTGCTGCTCAGAAATCAGCTGCACTTGTTAGCCACATTGCTATCAGAAGATGCCTTTTGTTCTCAAGTCTAAATACACAAAGAGTAGGTCTCAGTCCTGTAAAGAAGCTATTACCTTCTGGGTGTTGGATAGAAGTCACCATGAGAAAACATATACAGCAGCATGGACATGTAATACAATGGGGCATGGTGGACACCAAAAAAAAAAATCTGACGCCTAAGATCTGGTAACATACTAATAATTATATTGCACATAACTGACTCATTTAATACAACTGGGATGATCTCATAATTGTTAGAGAAACTGTCTCTGGAGAACAATTACCAACACCTATCACGATCAGCCTCATCTAAGTGAATTATGTTGGCAGCAATACAAATCACCACCCACCAATGCAGTTTCTAAATCTGTTAGGGGAGTACACATCCTACTGCCAACAATAAAGGAACTGCTAAATGCATTTAGGCTTTTTTTATTATTTATTTGTTTCTCCCGAATTACACTTATTTCTATACAACACTGATGGCTGTCCATCAGCATTTGCTCATTCACTAGAGTATTTCATGATGCCAAGTCAGGCTTAAAAATAGACTCCTATGTGTTATGGAGCTCAGTTTGGATACGATTTCTTGCACAGAGTGCAAATGGTTATATAGATGAATTTATCTTACAGCCCTCCAGCTTGCTCTTAGTTTCCCAACCCACTAAAACTGCATCTGTAATCGTGCAGTAGATTGCAGCAGGCTATTAGTTTAGAAAATAATCTGTTTATACAGTTCAGCATCCCAGGCCAACTTCCGTGCGCATGCAGGATGATACGTGGTATATCCTGACCAAACCTTTTGTTTAGCTCCTTTACATGCAGATGCTTACAGACACCAGCACTTTCAGGTCTGGCCCTAACACTCCGGGAGGGGCAAAACTCAATCCTTCAGCAAGGCAGAATCTCACAGTTGGAGTAAAAACACATTAAAGCCTTTTTGGGGGTTGAGAAGAGGTTAAACTGCCTGCATAGATAAAGCCACAACTAAGCAGCTCCACTACCAGTGAGGCCACTGTGCTGTGACCTAAATTTAATTAAGAGGTACTTCCACAGGGACAAAGAGGCTTCTGAGGTAATGCACTGTTAAAAGGGCACAGAGTCAGAAATTGGCAACAGTACTATGTCAGATAACAGCCTTATCCCAGATTTCAGACTCATCTCCTCTTGGCAGCTGTCAAGTGTCACTTGTACACACAACACAGCCAGAAGGGCTGTACAGGAGTTTTCTCCATCAATTAGATGGCACCTTAAGTAGTTTTTAGAAAGACAGGTCCATTTAGGATGACACACCTCAAACTGGGAGTAAGATACTGATGAAGTGACATTGGGAAGTAATAATTGTGCACATTTCTGGATTTGGGGTGAAAAGCTATATTTTCTTCTTCCAGGCTAACAAGAAACCTGGATGATTTCCTGACTGTCCAAGGTAAGGCAAGATACGAGCACCACTTTTTCTAATGAGGGTGGAATCCCTCCCATTATGTTACCACTCATTTCTGGGCTGGAGCAACATATGACAGCTAAGACCAGGACAGGTGCACAAATTACACCTTCCATTACATCCCACTTTTCCAGCTCTGACTCCTGCCTCTCCAAGGACAGATGTCCCTCTTAACTGTCGATTTGTGACTCTGATAGCATGACATTTTAAGGTGACTCTAATGCATTTACATTGCCTGATTTCAAACTGATGTACCTTGATTCCAATCCATTAAAAAACTCTAAATAGCTGTCACTTAAAATTAACCCAATAAAAAAGTTGGTTAAAATCCTAATATTGCCAACAAAACATCCTGTGCCTTCTTTCTCCTGTGAGGAATACTTCTACATCAGAAAGCTCATTTTTCCTTACTTACCTTAGAATGATTAGGGAAGCATCTTCACCTACATGGCAAATATGTTTTACTAAGCTACATTACATCAGACAGCAAGAAACTAAAGTGGTACACCCTTAAATGTGGTTTAAGATGGTCACACAGCTGCAGAAACCGAACCCTCAAGTACTCAAATACATTGTGATGCCTATTTTGCAATGGTAATGGTGATACAAATCATTGCCTAATTAGGCAGCTTCTAACAAACTGAAGAGACCAGCAGCCTTCTAGCATTGTGTCCTCTCTCCAACATGCTCAGCTTGCCAGATTGTTGCTAAACACACATGCTGGTCTTCAAATTTGGTCTAAAAAAACAGGTTAATCAAAAGAAATGCATGTGTTCACAGCAGTGCCAAATTCTGCAGCCAGCGGTTTCCACAATCAAGTGGTTGTATCTTTCATACTGTTAACTTTATTGTCCCTTGCTTAAGCATTTCAAAGTCAGAATTAGAAGAAAAAATCAGTAGCTCAAGCTCCAATATTCTTGTGTTCCTCAGTACAAGAATTTACTTGGTGGTTTTCAGAGTTACACAGCAGACTATAGAGCAAGCAGAGAACATATGCACTGGTTCTCACAAACCTGTTAAGCAGAAAGCCCAGGTCCTTTAAAAAGGTGTTCAACATGTTCCAAACAGCCTCTGTGACAGGGATGGTTACTTAGCATGTGAAATTAAGCATATTGAAGTCTCTAGGCCAGGGTTAAAATTCAGCTTTGGAACAAATACTCCTGTAAAAATTTAACAGCTGGTCAGCCACCACCGGAAAAATTGAGCCTCTTGCTTTTCCTGTGTCTAATCAGTAGATTTGTGCACTACACCACCTTTTCTGCGTGCTTCCTGAAATAGCTACACTGTGACCAAACATTTGCTGATTGAAAGAGTGGCCCTAACTGGATCAGCACGCTCTTCACAGATTATTGTGAAATTGTCTTTCACTGAACCACTGTATTCCAATTTCAGGTGATAATAAAAATAAAGAGGAATCCTAAAATCCCCTAGATAAACGTAAATGTACTCTGTGCTCCAGCACCAGTAACACGTTTAGCATAAACCCCACAACATCCTACTATTAGATTTTAAAATGTAACTGAGTTTAGGACTAACTGTATTGCTTGAATCCATGAAATTAAATTTGAGGCCTTGCCATTTAGATCAGGTCAGAGCCTACCTGTGCTTTCTCACTTTTACCCAAGTGTCAGAACTTGCTAAAGTACAAGAGATTATACAGATAATTTACACTGCGATCGGGGTTGCACTTGCATTATAAAAGCTACAGTAAGTTCTCTGGAGAACAACTGCACATCCAACAAAGATTACCTTTATATGGGCAAATAACACCTGCAACAATATAAACACCTTCTCAGGTAGCCCCTAATCTGATAGAGGATTACATGCACTGCAACTGCTGATGGTTTACTTTGTTTTGTTTTTCCCTGACTACAGTTATTACTATCGAGTTACTTTACAAAATGCACAAAATTCATAAATGATTGATGGTTATAGTAAGCTTTATAGAGCAAAATAGCAAATGGAATTATGATGGTGATTTTAAAAGAAAGAACAAAAAATATTCCTACAAATACTGTCATCCTGCTGAATCACTTCAACATTGAAAATTATTTCTCAGGGATGTTCCTCTCAATAGCCTGAACAGTCCCAGATACTAATGAAAACAGTAATTATTAAATGCATACACATCCATAACTGACTCTGTGCTGTAAAATTTCTCCTGTGTCATGCCTTGAGATAATAGTTTTTGCTCATAAACAGCACATGTAACTACATGGATACTGCAGTAACAGGTTCTCAGTATGAAGAGCAGCAGGGAACATACAGAAGCATTAAGCAATTAATTGGCACCGTGTGCACCATAACATACACAGAGCTTTAGATTCAACACACTTGGAAGCGACAGCTTCAGCAAAGGAGACTGAGAAAGTGGCAGTTCTTGTCAGTGCTGTCACAACAACGGAGGAAATTCACTCCATCTTTTAAAGTCATTCATTCACCCTCTGTGCATCACATGTACAGAAAAAAACCCCACTGTAATACAGATGAAAACATGCATGATAAAGCTCTTGCTATCGGGTAGAAAGTACATCTATGATAAGAAAGGTTGGGCTGTACTTCCACAGAATCAAAGAACTTGAAGGTAACAAAATAAGCTAAGCTGACAGTTTTAAATCGAGAGTAAGTTTACTAAAACCAGGCCAGAATTCCACCAGTTGAATTTTAGTACAAGGAAGTCATCAGCCACGCTTTTAAAAACTGAGGCAAAACCAACAGCTAAGCTGCATGTTTTCAAACAGAAGAGGGATGGAAGGCGGCCATAGAATTCCTGTTGATAAAAGCAAGTTTACAGAGAGTGTGCAGAGGTGGCAGTGGTAAGAAGTGCAAAACGGAGACATTGAGGAAGACTTACCAATAGAACAAAGAGGGTAACAACAAACAGCATTCAAGGGACTGGAGAGGGCTGATGTTGAGGAAGAGAAGAAACAGACGGCTTACTGTGTTCCATATAATATTAAAGGTAGAGGAAATACAAAGGGAGGTAGGCACAACTAGTGAGCAGATATTAAAGAAGTGGTACCTGCACAGTGAACGGCCTCCCAAAAAACCTCCCCATTAATTGAACACAAGAGTAATTGCAAGAACAAAGCCACAAAGGAGTCTGGACGATGCCTTTTTACTAGCAAGCCAAATGAAAACTGACTTAGAAGACATAATGACAGAACTGTCAAGCAATTGTGGAAAGAAGGGTTGGTAGAAATGAACAGAAAGAATGAACTTCAAAAAATAATAAAAAAACCCCAAAATTAAAAGGGTTCTCATCACTGTAGCAGAGCAAACCCTGACTTTTATGCCAGTAAGAATGCCTAGAATTATATGGAACTAAGGGGAGAATATAGTTGCAGCGCTTATAAACCTAAGCGAGAATTGTATCACACTTCAAGCCTGCCTTTCAATCTCACCTTGTTTGCAAGAAAGAGCTTCTTTCCACTTAGTTGTAGTCTTCAAACCTTCAACATCACTGTCTGATCATTACAAACTCCAGGCTTGGCTCACAAAGGGTTCAGCTGAAGAGACAAAACTGGGTGCCTGTGGGGCTCGTAAGTGCTGGTGCACGGCCCAGGGCCGGCGGGTGCTGGAGCAGCTCTACATGGATGGCTTTGGACTCCACCTTTAGTCCTGGTTTCAGCTGGGATAGAGCTAATCTTAGTAGCTGGTGCAGTGCTGTGTTTTAGGTTTGGCATGAGAACAATGTTGATAGGACAGTGATGTTTTTAGTTGTTGCTGGGTAATGTTTATACTAAATCAAGGACTTTTTGGTTCCTTGGGCCCTGCCAGTAAGAGGACTGGAGAGGCACGGGAAATTGGGAGGGGACACAGCCAGGACAGGTGACCCAAGCTAGCCAAAGGGATATTCCATACCGTATGACGTCATGCTGAGTATATAAACTGGGAGAAGAAGAAGAAAGGGGGGACATTTGGCGTTATGGCATTTGTCCTCCTGAGTAACCATTACACATGATGGACCCCTGCTTTCCTGGGATGGCCGAACACCTGCCTGCCCATGGGAAGTGGTGAATGAATTCCTTGCTTTGCTTTGATTGTGTGTGTGGCTTTTGCTTTACCTATTAAATTGTTCTTATCTCAGCCCTTGAGTTTTACATTCCTTTCCGATTCGCCTCCCCATCCCTCTGGGTGAGGGGGAGCCAGCCAGCAGCTGCGTGGGGCTGGGTTGCCGGCGGAGCTTAAACCACTACAAGGTGACAGGAGCAGCTGCACAGGCCCTTTAGCGAAGACATCTTTGAGATTACTGAAGAAATGTCTCTTTTACATATTTTCTTGGCCTATTTAACTGAAGGCATTGCCAGGCAGTGCAAGAAACCAGAGCTTCACAGACAGTTTATAGCGCCAGGCATACACCAGGCTGCTGATCCAGTTACTCCTCACCTGCAACTAGCCGTTAAAATGCACACAGATGTACACTTCACTTCACACTTCATCCATTTTATATTCACTTGTGAAAGAAAAGCTGTTTTTTCCAAGAGAAGGCTGCATTTAACTGAAGGCAGTAAAAAGATACACAGCAATTCCTGTGAAGTACATTGCGTGGATGCATAGAGACAACACGTAATTAAAACTGCTAAGGAAGAGTCAACTGAGGAAACAATGTCATACAGCCTCTAAGAAAATGTAAGGACTACAAACTGCAAAGTGCCAGCAGCACTTGCTGCAGAGCCGGAGCTGCAGTTACCCTCGCTGAGGCTGCTCCCTGCCCGCTGAGGGAACACTCCCTCCAGGGCTGCCTGCCGCCATCTTGGGTGCTGCTTCTGGCGGCAGCGGGGCCATGGGGCCTGGGGAGGAGGCGGGGGTGTGGGAGCGCTGCCGATTGCCTGGAACCTTCTGGAAGGCAGTGGCTGGGTGGTACCTTAAAGGGGTGGGCACAAGCAGTATGGTGGGTGCTGTGCCCCTCAGGTGTGTGGGGCCACCTCAGCACCCCTCTGCTGAGGGAACCCTGGTGGGCTGTGTGGAAGCAGCACAAGCTTGTGTATGCAGTTAAGAAATTCTCTTCTTTATGTTTGAAACATTTTATTTTATTTTTCCCTCAAGCATTATTTTTAGATTTAAGAGCTCTGCTTCTTGTTTGAAGGGTTTTGAGCAGTGGAAGTAAGGGGATAAGAGGTTAGTTATATTGCGAGTTGTTAGGAGCCTGTGGGCTGTGCTTAAACTAATCCAGCTGGGCTGCTTTTCCTGTGGAGGAGAGCAAAGGGAGAGTGTCCTAGGAAGGATTGCTGAGGTAGGAAAATATTTCTTTGAGATTAATATTAATTGGTAATTGTTACATGTGTAGTATGGATGCTTGTGTCTCTATTGTTCTGCCTTATTGATTTCTTTAATGCGTCTGGAATTTTTCCTTTCAGATTTGAGATAGGGGCTGCTGTTCCCTCGTGGAGAGGGAGGCCCTAGCTGCCTGAAGCCTGCTCAGGATCAGGTGCTAAATCAGCTGAGCAAGCAGGTGGATAAGCAAATGGCTCATGCACGGGCTTACAAAACTGGCAGCATGTGTTTGCTTTGTCACTATAAAAGTGTAATGGAGTCTTTTGTTTAGTGGGAGATAGCCTTTTTGCTTTTTTTTTTTTTTTTTTTTTTTTTTTTTATGTTGGAGTGGCTCTGGTGGAGGAGGAAAGCATATGTCTCAAATGTCTCAAGGTGAGCTGAGCCTGATACGGGGGAGGAAAATGTTCAGGTGCTGGTGCTAATGGCAGCGAGGTGCTGGGGTGGGGTGGTGATAGCTGAGAAGTAATGATGCAGTGTCAGGTAGGTGAGTGAGAAATACTCTTACTGTTCAGGAAGGAAAACAAGTGCTCTATTGCTGGTTTAGGTGTATCAGATAAAAGTCAGCATGTGTTCCTTGTCCTTGTAGGTGACTTTCCTCCATTTCAGTGCAACTGAGGGGAAAAAAATCTTAACTTGGCATAAATAGAGAGAGAGAGCACAACCTTGAAGGAGAAAAATAAATAATTCTCATATTCTCTCTCTTCTGGTGTTGCTGGAGATGGAATTTAATATCAAAACCCAGGAAAGGGGGTTGGAGGAAGTGAAAGTTCACTAAGATGAAATGTCCTCTGACTACGGAATTTAAGTGATTTACTGTCTTGTTTAGAAGATAATCAGTTCGAGTGCAGGCATGAGAGCACTGTTCAAAGATTGGAAACTGAAGTGTGACTAACCTTATCTGAGACATGAGGTAGGATACTAAAATTGGAAAATGCCTGGATATGGGTGGTGGAAAAAAGTATATCCAAGTAGTACTAGAAACAGTAGCTATTCAAAACCTGATTCTTGAAATTCTGTGAACTTAACGTGCCTGTCAAAGCCTGGCTTTAGCTTGCACTTGTGTTGAAGTTAAGGAGTAAAATTTGTGAGATGACTTTACTTATTTTGGTTCTTCAAGTTACAGGGTCATGGAGTCCCTTTGTGAAATAGCTTATGAAGTGGATTTTTATGTGTGCTTTAAAGACATAATTAGACAGACAGGCCTAGAACTGTGATCAAAGGTTTTTGCCATGACAGTAACTCCCTATTCTCTACGTAGGCCATAATTGAGGCTTATTTGGTGAAGCGGAAAGTGTCTTTTGTTCTGATCTCAAAACATACATTACAACAAATAATGTATACCTGTCAGAAGCTTAATACTTCCATAAGCCTCAGGTATTTGTGCCAAGCAACTAGCCTGTGGGCGGGCTAACAGGGTGTTATGCAGTGTAAGCAGTCACTCTTTTGGAGAAGAGGGAACTGACATCTCAAAAGTGGACTTTGCATTGCATTAACATATGCTAGTTGAGCCATACATCAAGATACAAAATCAATACAGCTTCTAGGACAAAAAGCTAGTACCATCACACAGTGTTAGCCAGCAAGGAAAATCAAGTTTCATCTCAAGAGTTGCTTATTGCACATAATTAGGCTAATGTATATAAATCTGCAAAATACTGCCTACTTTTATTAGGCAGAAACTGCTTTAATTGGAAGGTGCACTTTCAGCTGCGAGGAGTTGAAAAGCACTAAAATAACAGGCTTGAATAGCTAAAGTTCTTGTGTAACTGAGAAATCACTTTCTGTAAATAAATGAGTTCTGTGCTGATTTGTCCCCCTGTTGTGGTGTGTTGTGGTTTGTGTTTCGGTTGGGGTTTTTTTTTGCAGCTGTCACTGTAGGGTGTGAGGTTTCTTTTGCTGTTTGTTGGAAATGATATCTTACAGCTCCTTAATCAGCTTTTCATCTATCCTGAGATGCTGCTTTTAGAATTGAGAGGAGTGACTATGAAAGATGACTTTGGTCTCCGGGACACTCACTATTGAATGAGGTATGATAAATGCTGGGGACGGCATCTACGTGGGTGATGAATGGGGCATGAGGTGCTTTGTTGCAGGCTGTTTTGCTTTCATGAGCAGTGGATTCACATTAACCAGCTGAATGCAGAGGGCACGTTACAACATATGTAAAAATATGCTAAACCTTTCGATCTCCTCAGGAGGTTTATCTGGTTGCTCTCACCTAGGGTGTTGATGGAGATGAAGGAAGCACAAAGGAAAGTCCTGTTCCTAATGGAATGTAGCACCTGAAAGTATTTGGCTCCTAGCAGCACTGGCAACTGGGAGCCTGGTGAGAAGGTTTTCTTATGAAGTAGTTAATTACTCTTTGAGGGAGAAACCAGGAAGGGTATTAACCCTTCAGGAAGGTAGTAGTTGAAGAGCCTAGTTACTGTTGCAGTAACAGTATAATTGCATCTGTATTCAGGAAATGCACTGATTAAGTCGCACTGGGCGGTCATGGTTAGGGTAACTATCGTGGAAGGGCTGTGCTACTGAGAGAAAAATGAAACTAGATGTAATTGTGTGTACTAAATGTTCTCATCCCCAGAAATAAGTGAAATTATCTGGCTTTCTGTCAGAAATAGATTAGGTTGTAGGCTAAGAACGTAACAGGACTTCTGACAATCCACAGATGAAAGATTTTGTGCGTGGTTTCTTGTCTGATTCTTTGGCCTCTTCTGTTTATTTAAAAGCAACTTACCATCTATGCACCTCTGCTTTCAGCCAGTTGCTGCGGCCTTGGTCTGCTCCGGTGCAGGCAATGTGACAAGAGCTCCTTTTCATGCAACTGGGGAGCCTGAGTTTGGAGTTGCTCTTCCCTCTTAATTATTGCTTCCTTCTTGTAACTACTGAGCTGATTGTTCCATGTATATGTAGTCAAAAATAGTCTGGAGAGTTAGAAAGAAGAATGGCATCCCTATCTGCTTTGTTTTTAGAAGCTGTAAATTGGGAAACTTCCAAACGCTTGGCTTAACAACGTATTCTTCTTGTATGTGTGATAAGCTTATGTCCTTGCTTTTCAGTTTACGGCTTGAATACTGATGAGTCAGTTTTGCAGAGCTTTTAATGAAGTCCTGGTCCTTCAGAGGACTTGAGGCAAGCTGCACGTAACATTTTGCTCCCTTTATGAGGGAATCTGCAACAAATATGTGAAGGTCTTTTTTACAGGGATCTGGAGAACAGGCTGAAATAGTTGAGAGAATGGCCTTTTTGGACTGCCTTCTTGCAGTGAGGGAATGCAGGTCTTGCCACAAGTGGTTGAAGTGCTTGCTGGATCTGTGGCTCTTGATGGAGAGTTGCACCTTTTCTGGGACACAGCTGTTATACCTTGCTTTGTGCCTCCGGCTATACAACAACGAATGCTAAAGCTTGCTGCTAGTTCAAGGTTTTCAAGTGCATGATTGGTAGGTGACTGACCACAGCTGCACCTCTAGTACTAAATAACTGGGGACCTGGTCAGGTGTTGTGCCAATGATTTGTTGTTTATCTTGCCAATCTTGATCATTTCATAGGGTGATTACTGGGCAAAGTGTACACTGGAGAGCAGTTATGACTATGTAGAAACCTTGTCTTAACACATATTCCTTTTCCTTCATGCTTGCAGAGACAAGAACCAGGCTGCTGGGAAAGCTTGTAATGTACTGCAAGCCTAAGTGCTAGGAATGTTAAGCTCTTTGTAGTCAAGGACAATTTTTCCTCAATGCTAGTGGCTTTTAATTATGAATATCATGCTACAGTGGAAGGTAGGCAACAATCCCTAGTTTTAGTGTCAGCTAGCTGTAGGAATCAAGTAAAACATGAGAAATACTTGCTGTAATACTGTAAGACATCAAGTTCAAGTTGACTTTTATTCTCATCCAGATTTCTCATCCCTCAGAGTCTGCAATCTTTGGCTTGCATCTTCTCTTCCTCCCCTGTTACTGTATTGAATCAGAGTGGTTTCTTGGGTTTTTTTGGTAGGGTAGAGGATAACCATGTTAGTATATTAAGGTGTAGGCTGGAATGGAGGTTTTGAAGAGCAGGATACAAATGTTTAGATCATAGGCATACTGTTGTACCCCAGAATCATCTGTCACACTGAAAGCATTTAATGCTTGGTGCACATACAGCTGTGGAAGCTCTTGCTGGAAAGGTAAGCCAGCAGAGTATGCCTTTAGAAGGCTCCAAACAAAAGATTTCAGAGGGATCCTTTAATTTTTGTATTGACCTTTCAGGTGCCCCTTAGGAGTCAGAATTTAGTTGCTTGGTTTTAGACACCAAGTTTTACACTTGATTAAAGTCCTTGAAGCAACAGTAAAGAACAATGTTCATATTGCAGAATGGCAGCTGTGAATGAAACTACTTTGTTGTGATGAATGTTGCATACAAGTGTGGCATTTATTGACGAATTTTAATTGGCTTTTGAAGGACATTATTATAGGTGGAGACCTACATTTTCTCCTTCAAGGCACTTCATAAGTAAATGCCCATAACTATGGAGGCTCTGTACCTTAAGCAGCTGTAGTTTCAGTAAATGCACTGTATACTTTGTTCATCTGTGAATAGTAATTGAGTCCTGGACTGCATTTATAGTGCTGAGAGAGTAATACAACTACCATGATGTATAATAATGCTTAAGAGCTCCAGGGAGGCTCATTTACATGATAGTGTGGGAAATGGTCTTGCCAGGAATAAGAATTAAGAGGCTGGTATTGTGCGAATTACAAAATGGTTTTCAGGTGGGGAAAGTCTGAGTGAATAAAGTTGGGGGTGGGGTGGGTGTGAAGAGTGTAAAAACGTATTTTTTAAATTATTGTTGGAAAGCTGGGTTGCCTTTAATTTTTCTTTTGCTTGACTTGGGATAAGGGAGTTCTCTTTCCTGTGGAGACACTTAGAAGAGGCATTAAGTTAACCTTTAGAGAACTGGATGCTTTTTCTGTTTCTAAAGATCCTGACCATCTAGCTTCACTGAAGGGAATCCCAGGTGAATAACTCCAGTTATTCAGAAGTGCTGACTGTTTCCAGGACCCTTAATGTGGTCAGCTGGGAAGGAGGAATTTTGTGTAATGAGTTTGCATTGACTAGGCACGATCTCAGTTTGTATTTGTTCATCAGCTCAATGTCTGATTTCTCTTGTGCTGCTTTGATAATCTTGAAGAGTTTTAGTCTTGTCCTAGTTCAGATTTTGTGATAAAGGGCTTGACAGTCTTCACAAGCTCACTGGTACTTTGCAGTGATGATGAACAAGTGGTGCCAGGTAGGTTATGGCAGAAAGGTGGATCAGAGGAATAAGATGCACAGGTATTCAGCGATAGGCAAGGAATATAGTTTCAGATTTCAAAGTCTAAACTTGACAGTGTGGTATGATTTGGGCTTTCATATTTTCTTGATACTTATGCATTCATTCTTTCACCTGTGTCCTAGGTGTTTTCTGAGAAAGTAACTTGGATGGTTTAGTTGCACCATTTGAGTAGATTATTAGGTGGGAGTGGGGGTGGTGCAAGGGAACTTTGACTTATCTGTCAGATGGCAGCTGTCAAATGTCAGTGAAGAGCAAATGCTCAGTGCATCTCAGTACTCTGACTAATCAATGTCATGTATTGATTTCCTCTGGAAAGAATGAAGGGTGGTAGGAATGGACCAAGCACTGGATGAGGAAATGCGCTTAGAGATGAACTTGTGTGAACTTGTTTTTTTCCCATCAGTTTGCTATTGTATCTTGCATGAGCAGTACTCCTTTGTAGAAGACTGAATATGGCTGTTGGGGTGCTTAGCATGTACTGAACCTGTTTGTTCAACTTGTGTCTAAAAGATCATAAACCGGCACTGTTGCCTTTTGGGGTTGTTTGAGAAAAACCCAGTAAGTTCTGTAATTCTGCCAGCACTGCAGTGATGTGATTCCTTTCCCTTTCAGAAGCTATCAGGAAATAGTGATGTATCTGTGCCTTCAAGAATAAAGCTCTTGGGCTTCATTCCGTTAAGATAGGTAGTGTGGTCCCTGGACCATTTTTGCCTAGGTTTTTTTTGGTTTGTTTTTTTTTGTTTGTTTGTTTGTTGTTTTTTTTTTCTTTTGGAAACTGTAAGGCATCTGGGTGTTTTCCTGCAAAACTTGACATTTTCTGTGTTTTCATCTGCTTCAGTATAGGATGAGGGTTTTTTTGCTGCTATCCTGGGTTTGAGGGGCCTCATTACTGGTACAGTCCTTCAGGTGCAGGTGTTCCCTGTTCTGTATTGGAATGCAAAGAAGAATCACTTTCTAGGTTATTTTGTGTCCTTAGTTGAAGCATTTGAGTTCAGAGTGCTCTGAATGCTTTTGTTTATCTAACTAAGTGTGGAACTTGGGTAGTTAAACATTCTCTAAGATTAAAAACAGTTGCACTTTTGCTCCCTGTTTGTGCTTTCTAATTTTAGTGTAACAATACCACAGAACAGTTTGGTCACTTTCAGCAAGGCTATGAGATGGAGGAGGAATTTGAAGCAAAAGTGAAAACATCTCTTGGTGCAAAAGGCAATTGCTCTTTGCTCTGTCTGAATAAACTCACCTGTTTGGCCCTGGCAAAAACCTTTGCCTGAAACATAGTAGAAAAATTTGGTTAATTGGATGGGTGGGGTAAGAAGCTCCTTGGGGAGCAATGATGCATTGTAGAATAAGGGACAGAGTCAAGATGGCTACATTGTTTTCTCTTGAAATGAAGAATTGCAGCCCTCTTATTTGTTTCCTTCTTGTTTGACTGTATTGGAAAGAATTTAATGAGTCTGTGGACTTTATCCTACGGACCAGTCTCTGGTATTCTTTCTGCACACTACTGTTCAGATACAGCACAAATTTTTTAACAAGTTGTCATCTGAAATGTTGATGTAAATGCAGAGGGTTAGAGCTGATTTTTCCAAGTACTCCCAAGCTTCATTTAAAATCAGGAATCTAAGGGTAGGTATTTACAAATCTCAATTTTTCAAGGCTCCTTGTGTAGCTGGAGAGACAAGCTCCTGTAGGAAATTATTTGCAATAGTCCTGACTTAGATTTGGTTTCTGACTGCAGAGTTTGCATCAATTGGCTTCTGTAGCTGAAGTTAGCCCCCGTGAACGCTCCCAGAGGTGTGCTGAGCAGCTCTGAGCAGCTGATCCATCAGATTCATAAAGCATACTGAGATTGTGTGAAAGATGCTACTGGAAAGCTAAGTATTACTATTGTCTTAAGTTGATGTTGGCATCTCTGTGTGTCTGAGGGGAATGCATTGTTTGAGCATAAAGTGACTCGGTGGTTTTCCTGCCTGCCCTTAAAAGATTGCAGCTTTTACAGCTGTGCTATCTTTGTTTGTAAAAATATATTGATCCAGCAACATCATAATTTTGAGATATGACTTGTCTCATTAGCTAGCAACTGGAAGTTGCTGTAGCAATCCAGTAAATTAGTGTAAATACAGGCAGAGGTAGGAATTGCCATCTGGCCTGGCAAGTGGCTGATTCAAATGTTTATGTGGATGTGTCATGATGACAGAATACCAGGTGCTTTAATCAGGGTTGCTTGCCCATATGCATTTAAACTTTCATGTGTGCTTGGGCATGTTTTACCTGGAAGAACCCCCAGATTTTTATTACCTGTATATATTTGCTATTGGAGAGCAGCAAGTTTTGGAAAAGGGCTGTTACCTGAAACATCTTGCAAATGGAAGACCATTAGGAAAAGGAGACTTGAGTCCTTGACAAGCTGAGGGGTAAAACACTGGAAAAGTATTTAAAGTTTTACCAGGATGTTGTTAAGCCTTTTGGTGCTTTGTTCCATGCTGTACTTGGTTGGGTGAGAACTTCTAATGTCATCTGCCATTTAATTCTGGGCATTCCTCTGCCCTTCAAGACTGTTCTAGTTTCTGTTTGGTGGGGTACTGTGTGTAGTGGTGTGAAGTTAACGGATATTTCCAGCAAATCCTTTTGAAATCAGTTGTATGTGCTGTGCCATATTGCTGTAGAAGAAGCCTTTTCATGGTTGGAAAGCACAGGTCTCAAGTCTGAGCCACTTCTAAAGCATTGGCTGAGAGGTTGTTTTTTTTTTTTTAAGATGTTTAAATGTACCAGTGCAGCAGTCTCCTCTTGGTTTCAGTGAGTGGTGAAGCCTTGTAGTTTACCTTGTGTCCTTTAGTAACCAAAAGCCAATAAAACACAGCCCAAGTTTTATGTGGCATGTCACACAGTGGCAAGGTTTGAGATGCTCTAGTAATCTCAAGATGACTTCTAACCTCACTGGGAACAGCAGGGTGAGACATGATTTGAGGTGTACTTCCCTGTGCAAGTATTTTTTTCAGCTGTAATAATTGTCAGTATCATTGGGTTCAGCAGCAAAACTGCTCTCCCATGAGGCCATTACTGGAAGGGAATGTACAACTAGGCCCTTAGATAACAGTCAAATGAATATTGCTATTGCCTGAACTGTCAAAACTATCTACCAGAATCTAGACAATCTGCTGCCCAATTGATGGATTTACTGTGGACAGAAGGTCAAGAGTCCCAAGATTTGTTTGTGGGGGTTGGCATCTCATAGCCTTGGATCACTTGAACAAGCTCTGAGGTCAGTTGCAGCCTTGCTCTTTGGGAGGAGGTGGCAGAAGGATTCTGCCTGTGGTTCTTTGTAGCCCATGCTTGAACCAAGAGATTGTTATTTCACATTGCAGTGACTGGGGGCTTAGAGTGAGAGGTCACTTTCTGATGCTTGTTGTCACAAAACCATTTCATGCTGTTGCTTTCCCCTGATGGAGAGGAAGAGCAGGGTTAGGCTAGGCTTGCAGCTTGCCGAAGTATTTAGAGCTTCGGAGGCTGTAATTCAGCAGGTAGCCAGTGATGAAGTTGTGTATGCAAATGTAATAGCTTAGAGATACTTTTAAACGTTTATCACTCTTCACAGCCACCCATGTCACTCTTAACAAATTTTTGACATTGTCATCCTTTACATTTTGGTGATGGGAGAACAAATAGCTGGAGGTAAGTGAGGGGAAATTTACTGTATTTTCAGAAAGCAGTTGGGGGTGGGAGGGAAAAGGCAACTTTGTCATCTCAGCTACTTCTGCCTGGTGTAAGGTAGTACCCCAGGATAACTGGGGTCTGCTCCTGGTGGCTACTAGCAGAAGTGTAGCAGGCCATAATCAAACTTTCCCCTCATCCCTAGTAGCTGAATGCTGATGGGGCTGCACCTGAGCTGATGGTGCTGGAAGAAGTAACCATGAGTATGCCTTGCAGCAACTCCAAGCTTGTTTGGGAGGTTCATGTTTTCATGTGCTCTAATATTGCCAAAATGACTTGAGACTGTGTGTAGCTGACTCTTGGTCTTTTCATCTTATTTTCATGTCTACAACAGCACTGTGCCATTCAAAGCATCAACACTGCTGAAGTCAACACAGGTCAAAAGCTAACAGGGTTGTGCAGCATACTTGTGCAGTTTGTACTCTACAAAACAGGATTAATGGCTGCTTGCCAGTTGTGACACCCTGCCAGACAACCCGCATTACTGGTCCTGTGCTGTGGCACATGCTAATGCCTGCAGTGTTGTCTACAAAGGGCAACAAACAGTAGCCTCCTTGGGAAATGGAGATGGGGAAAGTGTAAGGTCTGCCAGAGAGAAGGCACTGCTGACAACTCTGAACTGACTGCTGAGATGACTAAAAGAACCCAGGTAATGTTACGTGGAAATCAAAGTTTAACTTGGGTTGCCACATATGTAGAGGGGCAGCGTAGGGTAAAATGGTGCTGTTCCCACATCAGCTTTGTGCTGCTGTGAATTTGGATGCGGATTTTGAGATGGGGCAGAATGGTGATGCTAGGAGGTACCTTACAGGTGAAAAAGCTCAACTGTTGTTTTCTAACACGTCTCCAGCAGAGAGCCTGCCAGCCTCCTATATACCTTTCTTCTCAGGATTTGTGGTGTATGGGTAAGCTGGCTGGGAGACTTCATGCTGCTCGGGCGGGCAGTCTCTGAAACAAGTTTCTGGTGTCAGGCTGGCACGGTGTTTATGCCTGTGGTAGCTGGGTAGGGGGGGCAAATGGAAATATTTTCTCTAGCTGACAAGTGCCTGAATAAGCCAATCACTATACAAGTGAACAGCACTCATCAACATTGCCTTCTGCTGTACTTTGTTAATTGGATTGTACAAACATCCCGTAATATGCGAGGTCTCTTTTCCTACTGGGTTTCTTAGTCTTTCAGCTCCCTTTGTGTTTTTCTCTTCTGAAACTATCATATGCTGGGATAATGTAGATCTCTTATTTTGACCTGATCTGATGGCTAAATTCTTAAAGGGCTTGCCTGAGGTGAAATTAGACAGAAACTACATTCTTCTGTGTTTAGATAGCCTTTTCTTAGTTGTAACTGATTTATGGTTAAGGCTAAAAGAGAATAACAATTTTCTGAAAACGCTATTAAGGGGTGGACAGCTTTGTATGAGCATACCTTGCAGTGGTTGTATGAGCATCGTAGAACGCCTTTGCGCACTTAATATGGGGTTGGGAGATAAGACCTTATTTTGTAGTCTTTCTTTTTTTTTTCTTTTAGTTTTTTTCAGTGTCTTGCATGAAATAGTGTTGAAAATTAAAATTACAGGTGCATTTGTAATGCACAACTGTAATGTGATCAGTAGTAAATAGATACTTCTTCTCCAGGAATAATATGGAATATACAGGTGTAATGTTTGCCACCACTTCTGACCTTACTCATATATGTTGAATGTGGCTGGTGTGCATCTCGGTGGGCTGGTGCTTGCATGTGTATGAAACTTCCCACATAGCTTAAAATTGTGGGTGTGTTCATCGAAGTACAGTAGAAGTTGGGCAAAATAGGTGGTTTCTTCTCAGAGCAGTTTGTTCAACACTGACAAGTCATTAAGTGACAATGGACCTGTTGAAGAAAAAATACTTATTTGGGATGTGAGCAGTCTGTGCCAGATGGTCCCAGTTTATCTTTGCGAGCAGCCAAGAATGCTGCATGAGGCACAGGTTAGTTTGGCAGCCATGTGAGAGGTGCCTGTACCTTGGCTCTGTTGGGTTTATGCACCACATCCATACTTAGTGCAAGTCTCTTGAAGGCTGGTTCTGAACCAGGGGTGCATCTGTGTCTTTTTTATTTTTTGTTAGAAACTATGGATATCATAGCCTGGGTTGCCTTGCTCTAGAGTTGTCTAGAGCATGCTGTGAGCTACACACTGTTTTGATTGATGCGGATGGTTTAAAGTTCCACTTAAATGAATTGCTAGAGAGAAGGTTCTTGTAGAGTATGTATGGCCTTCGTATTTGTGCAGTGATTTTCATATTGCCTCTGATGGAGGATCACAACTTCGAAAGGCAGTAAAAAAGGTGAGAGCTTTATTGGTTTTGAGGGGACGTTCTTTCTCGGCTGTGCTGGAGCAGACCTGACTTAAGCCAGAGGTTCTCTTTGGGCCTTTTATATATTCCTTTAAGACCTGAAAGGATTAATTGCTGAACTATTTAGTGGTGATAGGTAGTGGTCTTGCAGAAAATAGCCAGCTTTGCTTATAATGTGCTGAAACACATTCTCCCAAAATGTTGCAAAACCAAAAAATGCCAGTCTCCTTGTTAGCTAGGTCAAGTAATAACAAGTAGTTTCTAGGCATAAATGAAAAACTGCAGATGCTAAACCTTCATTATTATTCACACAAACCTGTCTTTCCTTCTGCTCAACATTTAATGGTCCGGTAAGCAGGACAGTAGCATCCTAGAAAGAAGGCAGAGTCATCCCAGCCCTCCATTCTTTACGCTCTGTTGAAGTGCTTCTATTAATAGATAGGACAAGGGCTCCTGTCCCAGTCTCTTGCTCTCTCATTAGCATGCTTTTAGTTTTTCAACAGAGATGGCTGATGTGCTCATTGGACCCTGAAGGATTTGTTCCATGTCAGATGCAAGATGTGGGTATAAACAGAAGATATGCCTCAAACTTACAGAAGAATTCTCACAGGGATGATGGTGAAAAACAGCTAAAGATATGTTGGTGTCCCTGTCTTGCATACCAAAGGGATAGCCCATTTCATGGTGTTTTTTGCTAGGATGAAGCAGTTATTGGTGGGGTTTTTTTCAGGTGGAATGGTTGATCCTCTCTTCAGTTTTCCAGTTTTAGTGGTAGTGGAGAGGCCTGCTGTTTGAGACCAGAACAACAGAAATAGCAGAGCTGTTGTGGAGGTAAAAAGACTAAAGAATAAAGATCTGTAGCAGTTCCTGCAGTTTATCTTTTTTCTATGGAGCGGGAAGAATTGTTCAGTATTTGCAGTGGTGCAGAAGCATGAAAAGGAATTAACCTGAGCATTTTATTGTCCAGATCCTCATCCAAGGATCATAAAAAATTATCCAAAGGTGAATTAGTAATATGTCTGTTTATAGCTAGCTGAGGAAGCAAATGTGATGTACTGCTAGGTCTGTGGGGAGAAGAACTGCTAGATTTAAAGTGAGTGTAAGGACTGGCCTGCTATGTAAGAATAATTTGGTGTCTCATACTATTTTCTGTGTGTCTGCTGTTGGCCAAAGGACTTAAGTATTGTGGAAAAATAAATCTTAGGTGAGGGCTGGCAGGAGTTCTCTGCAATTACAAAGTTTTGTTTAGGAACTGCACATGACTAGCTTTTAAGAATGCCACAAATTAAGGAATATTCCTGCAGGAGTGGATGGAAAATGAAGTGTTTCATATGTTCTTAAAATGGTGTTTTGAACTTCCCAAATGATAATTATAATGCATTATTCAGAAAGTGCTTTGCAAAAAAAAAATAATTATCTTAATTGTTAGTGTGTCTGTTCCTTGCAAAATTATTAGCTGTCAGTCATAAATGCTATTATTTTTCTTTGTGAGCTTAGGACTTGCTCTAATTAAGAACTGTATGAGACTAAAACTAGCTGTACTTGATGGAGGATTAGGGCTTTTGGGCATGCTGTGCTTACCAGGTCAAAAATGTGGTTGACAGCATGACATAGGGCTATTTTGTCGTGGCGGAGCCTGCAAACGTGTGTGCATGCTAGAGAGCCCCATGACTACATGGGCAGGACTGACAGATAGTGGCACCAGCAGGGGAGAGTTTAGAATTGAATTACAACAAAGCGGGGAGAAAGTATTTTTAGCACTAGCTTGATGTTTCTCATTGGCCTTTTGGAAAGGGAAGATTGGCAAGAAGATCAAGAAATGGTTTTGTTGCTGAAGCAAGACAGCTGTGGAAAGCTCAAGGTCAACATTTTCTTTACTTCCCTGTCCCTGAAAAGCAAAAAGAAACCTCTCGATCTTCAGAAATACAAGGGAGGTGACTTCTGGGTTAAAAAGCAATTGCAGAGTTTTCAGTTGGATTTTGTTTTGAAAGCTGATTAATTTCTCTTAAAGTACATAAAACTTTGGATTGCAGTAACTAATGTTTGCATTGAGGAGGAAAAAAAGCGTATTGTGACTGTAGGCTTATAAAAAATGTTACATTCTAATTGAGGCTTAGGTCAATCTTATCTACGTACTTCTGCGTGGAAGTATGGATGAAACTGCAAACTTGGTGTATGTGGGGACACTTGAAGCAAGATGGCGATGCTACTTCTCTGCATCTGGGGTAGACTCCATGCCTTTTGGGTTCTTTACATTTCCTATTACAATGTAAAGAATGTGGACTATGAAGAAAAATTCTCCAAAATCACAATGTGAGGTCTAAAGGTTGATGTTCTCTATTCCTGCTTAGTGAACTGTTGTCTTATTTTTTGGGCATCTTGTTTGTCTTTGGTCTTGTCTTTGTTAGATTTAGCTAGAAAGTACTGCTGCAAGGACAGTATGCTTTATGGCAAGCTGTTTTCAGAGCTGCAGCAGTAGAACCTGCTAGCCCAAATGATTATTAGACTATGTGCCTGATGAATTTCTGTAGACAAAAAGGGAGAAAATCAGCCTTGAAGGCTGCAAAAATATATCTCTTGATTTTAACATGTCAGTTGTAGCGAAGCAAAGAGGTCATAGCAATAGCATGAAGGAGTAAGTGTTACAGGAATGCGGGAAAGAGGAGCTGGTGATAAAGGATGGGGGAGATGCTGAGGCAAGAACTACAGAGAGGCTGGGTGAATGGGAAGGGAACTGGTGATACAAGGAAGACTATTGGGAAGGTTCAGGCTTTTTTAGGAGTGGAAGCTGTTAAGGGCTTATGTAGAGGAAATGTCGGACTGTATGAGAACCAGCCTGAAGGGGCCAGATTTCTACCTTCTCGGGACCAAACTGGCTTTTGCGCAAAAGGTTTCTGAGCATGTGTTGTGCGACAGATCTGAAGTGATACCTCTGCTTTACGTGTGTACTACATTGTATAGCTATAGCAGAGGTGATATATAAATTTTCTGCTCTCATACTTTCTCCTGAAGTTGCCTTCCCAGGTTAGAAAGCAACTCAAAACTTGCAGCTTTTAGGCATGAAAGGATTCACTCCCAGTCCCACAGGGCCCAGATAGGCTAACAAGTCCAGTGCTTTTATGTAGGCTTATGTACAAAATTCTGTACAAAGCAGCTGCTGTAAGGACTTGGAGCTCTCCACGGAGCTGTATTTCTTCTCAAGCTGGTAAAGTAATAATGTCTTTAAAGGGAGTAGCTGTCAGCAAGCAAGCAGACTGTAACAAAATAGGTCGATATAGGAGAGGGACTCTGTTGCTTATGCCTGAGATGAACCTCTGGTAATGTGAAAATGTTTTTCACTCTTCTAGCCTTGTTGCTTGTTGTCCAGGTGTTGCACTTTACAAGTGAAAGAGACAACTCATTTTACTGCTGGGCCTTTTTGTTTGCACTAGGAAGTGAAACAGCTGGGAGGAAGCTCATTCTAAGCTTTTACACAGTGTTCCTATGGAAACTGTCAGCTCTCCAGCAGGTTCTCCAAAGGGCACAAGCTGTGGATGCCTCTGAGTAATTGTTATGTTCACATGCTTCTGAAACTTATCCCTGGACACCAGCAGATCTCTGAAGTGGTTGCCTAGGTGACTGCATTTTCCATGTGGTGGACAGGAATAGGCATGTTAGCAATGCTAAGCAGTGCTTTTTGCAGCTGATGCATCTGTTGGTGGAGTATCTGCCGAAATCTTGGGGCCATAGGTCCCTGTCTGGGGTATTCTCTTCTTAATGGAAGTTCTTAATGTCTGCAGAACTCTTTAGGGGCTTGATGTGCTCAAAAAGTTTTGTTTATGAATGAGGACTTAATTACTTCATGTCCTGAGAAATAAGAGGCACTTCACAGGAAGTAATTTGTAAGTTGGTCAATAATGTCTCTGCTGTCTTGAAAGGGTTAAATGCTTGTATGAATACCAAAAACCTTATTTTGTTGTGACACTGTCAAAAATGGTGACGTATCTGGGACTTCCAGTGGTGTGCAACAGATGTTGGACCCTTTGGTCCAATAAGCTGTTTTTATTCTGTTAGTTTTCCTCTGCTGGAGTTGATGCTGTCAGAGTTCCATGTGTTTATGGGTCAATATAGATGTTGGCTCTGAAATATTTGGAGAGATTTTTCTGAACACAATTACCTGTTGTGGTGTTCTGCTGCTGTATGGAACTGCACAGGTGTTGGATGTGAGCTTGAACGTGGAGCAGACTTGATAGATGGTCAGCAGTGCTTGGGCAGAATGAATGTATGATGCTGTCATCACTATGAGCTAGTATTTCTAGGGGGTTTTGACTTCCAGATTGCAGCTGCACTTCTGTTGGGGCTATCTATGCACAGAAATGCAGGGCAAGAGCCTAGAAGTATTTCTAGAGGTGACTTTAGTCCGTGCTAAACAAACAAAAATCACCAGCAAGAATTTTTGCTGTTCATAGGCTGTCTGATATGATCTCTACTGCATGGATAGATTTGTATATTGAAGTGAAGCATCCAGTAGGATAAAAACCCATGGATGCTCACAAGGAGTATAAGCTGAACTGGAAGGAAGGAAAGTGAAAAGACTGCTCTTTCCACTAAAACTGCAGCAGCAGTTTAGGGAGGCAGAGTGTGGTGTTCAAAGTTCTTGACCTTGTATATTCATTATTGTATTCAGTACTGTATATTCATTACAATGACTATAGGTACCTCGTCAGATGTTTATTGACTTTTACTAAATTTTTTCAGTGTGTTTGGGAGCAGCACCACTTGGGTACTGTCTGCGAAGGGAAAAGTGGGAGGGAGGGTGCAAAGCACGTCAGCTACTGAACCAGAAAACAAAGGTTGTCTTTAGAGGCTTGCCAGGCACATACACAGAGCTGAACATTTCATTTGTAGATATCCCCATGTGACTGAGTTCCCATTACATCCCTAAGAGGCTTCTGAGCATTTTGAGATTGGAGGGAAAGGAACAGAAGCCGCAACGAGAGCGAAGGCAACATGTCTTGTTACTTCATGAAAGACTATGCATTGATCCAGGCAACTCCAAGAGGTTTATAGTAATTCATGCAAGCCTGTGCCGGTTGAATTGCCTGAAGGCACTGAGGGCAGTTTGATCAGGGTAGTGTTTCCTTTCCTCTGAAGAGCACCAGAGTTCTGGTCTATTGCTTCTGCCTGCAAGGGCGTGCTGGAACACTGCATGTCCATGGTCTGGTTCTGAATAGGAACGGAGCTTCCTGTTGAGAGATGAATATGACAAGAAAAATAAGAAATGGCTATAACGTGTTGCAGAGCTGCCAAATGTCTGTAAGCCGTCTGTGTGTACAGTGTGTGCTGGAATGCTTTTTCCACTGATGCTGGGATGAAATGTGGGAACTGATGCTCTGAGGAAGTGTTGTACCAGCTCCTGATGTCTTTAAAGAACTGAACAAACAGGAATAGATGCTTTTGGTGGAGTGCTTTTAAACTACACTGCTGAGGTGACTGGGCTTTGCAGTGGGGGTTGCAAGAGGTCGGAATGCTTTTAAAAAGATGGTTTTGGAAAAGCTGCATGTATTTTAACAGAGTTATTAAAAATGGGGAAAAGTTACTTGCAGTTGGGTAGAAATGCAAGTTTCTGAAATTAATTGTATGAGCCTTAAAACTGATCACAGTTTAAAGGATATTGCTATAAAGCAGTTGATGGGCAGTCCCATTGAATTCCATATTGGCTTCCTTCCTAGGGATCTGTGGGGAGCTTTCTGTAAAAGGCTTAAGGTGACAAAGCTGCTTGTAGCTTCTGTGTGGAATTGCAGTGAAGGAGAGCCTTCAGAGAAGTACTTAAATGTTGGGAGTTGAAGTTATTCAGCAGCTAGTAGAAAATGCTGAGTGATTGGCCCAGTCCCTTGCAAGTTCTAATATTTGGTATGAATCACGTGCTTGGTATTACCAGTGTTAATAAATAAGGGTGCATACTTCTCAGTTGAGAGCTGAAGCAGTTTTACAGCTGCTGTGGATTGGACTGGAGAATGGGTTTGTAGTTTCTGTGAACTTACAGAGGCTACCTTAGTGCAAACAGCCTTTTTTTTTTTTTTTTTTTTCTTTTCTACTTTATTCAAAGAAAGAATCTGTTACATGTGGCAGCTGAGGCAGCTTCTGTATCTTACACGTGGCTGCAGACTGTAGGAATTGCATCATCGGGTTTTTCCCTAAGGTGAAACCTCCTTCTGGTTCTCCCTTGCTGAGGGTCAGGCAGAGGAGTGTGTTTGGACAGTGTCTGTGAATACCAAGTTCCTAAATTGGAGTGGAGCCTCTTGCTGATGGTTGGCCTTCTGCAGGGGAAGAAACCTAACCTTTTAAGTGATTACTTTTCTAAGGTTCTCCTTGAATGCCCTTTTGCTGCTCATGCTATTCTACCCTTAACCAGTAACTGTTAAAACAGTACAGTCTGAGGAGCATTTTTGAGGCTACTTTGTTCAGTATGGGCCTTTCTTCAAAACTTCATTGGGGGCTGCCTCTCAAAAGTGTGGTTTTAAGATAGCTGGCTTTCTGATGTTCGTTAGGAGTCCTAGGAGGTACTGAAGGGTTTGCATTGTGCATTGAAGGATTTTTGGCAGCAGGGTTAGACAGGGTTCCTAACCTTTTGTCATATTTTGTCCCAAATTCTTCATAAGAAGTACTTGCAAAGTGGTTCTGTAGTGAGATGCTTCTAACATGGATGCAGTTGTTAATGGTGACCCTTACTGACAAATAGGAAAATTGGACGCTGAGTTTATTCCTGTGGAGTTGCACAAGGCTTGGATTAAGGCCACCAGCCTTGGCTTTTGCGTACCTTGACTTCATTGTGCAGTAGGTGTTCGTCCTTTGCATGGTTAAAATGAGTATGTGCATGCGCTGCAGCAGGGAGTCGGCTGTTAAACCTGCGACAGCGAAGGGTATGTTGGTTGGGTTTGTATAAGCAGGACTTGCATGGAGGGAGGACTGTCCTTCTGCCTTTTACTGGCTCTGAGAGAGCTTAGTTCTGGCAGGGCCCATTAATTTTTAATTTAGTCCTCTCTATGCTGCACTGCTATTGTGGTTTATGAGGACATTATGTTGAAATGAAGGCCTGTAAAACAGAATTTTAAAGTTTGAAAAAGGCACAGTCATTATACATAATATGCAAGCTGAAGTAGAAATGAGGGGGTATTTATAGTACAGCTAATATTGATTGTTACTTTTGTGATGTCATCCTTTACAGGTCAACTGAAAAGTAAGGTACAATAGAAGCCAGAAATCCCTAGATATTAAACATATATTAATATGAAATCTTAAAATGTTTAATTTCAACTGCTGGGTTTGCTTTTAAAATGATTTCTTGTATCATGTCGTTGATACAGCTTTATGTTATTGTGAGGAAGGATATAATTTGTTCCCACTACTATGGAAGCCCGTGTACTTTATCAAATTCAGAGCTAGGAGGTCCAGCTCTCTGAAAGTAAAGAACGTACTGGAAAATAACACTTTTTGGTTAGCAGTGCTGCTGTTAATCCATGAAGTTATTCTTGCTTTGTGCAGATACATATAAAAAATGCTAAAGGGTGGTACCCTTTCCCTGCCCTAGGCTTTTTGCCATAAGTTGACAGGGATTTGGGGAAGTCTGGGGAGATGAGCTGTAGCCTCTGTGCTTTGGGGACAAAAGTAATTCTAGGCAGTAAATATTGCATTAGACCAAGTAGGTAGCTCAGACTTTCAGGCTTCTGACTTACTGTGCTGGATTACAGGGAGAAGTGGAATGGATTTTGGTCTAAAGCATGGCTGGGCTACAGGAAGAGCAGTAGTAAACTTCTTGCAATCTTGCTAGAGATAATAGATGCCTTCTAACTACTCTTATCCAGTACAGACTGAATTGCAAAAGTCTTTTTTAAAGGATCTGTGAGCTGGGTGGAAGGAAGCTGTGGTGTGGGGAAGAAGCTTCAGTATTTTATTATCCTTATTTGCTGTGGTTTAGGTCCTCAGTGCTGTCTGAGCAGTCAGCTGACAGCTCAACTCTTTCATAAATAATTGCGTAATGATTACGCTTTGAATTGCTGAAGAGGAGAGCTAATGGAATAAGAATTTTTAAGATATCTGTACTTTGTGTAACTAGAAACGCACACGGTGAAATTCTGATTGCTTTGGAGCTAGTGACTTTCCAGGGCTTCAGCCTCTCATGCAGAACATGCAAGCTGAGAAACAGCTTATATTGAAATATGCTATTGAGCCAGTCCATTCTCTTCATCTGAAGATAGCATTGGATGAAGGACAAGGTTGGGGTTTGTTTTCTATGCCTTGACATGACGAAACAGTTGACTGAGTAAATAAGGAGCATTGGAAGCAATGCTCTAGAACTGGCTTATGTGTTTGTAGGCACGCTGAAAAAACAATTTGACTTGTGACAAGACTTGGTCGTGCACGCTACCCGAAGAGCTCAGCATACTAACCAGCTCCAGCTGTCTTGCTCTTGTTCATGAAAAGGTTGCTGCCACACAGGGTGACTGATTTGGAAGGCTCCTGCAGCCTGAAAATTGCAGCATCTTAAATCCCTGAAGCTTCCCTCCCTCAAAAAAACACAGAAGATAATGAAAAGTTGATGAAGCACAGGAGGAAGTTTCTAGTCAGCAGACTGCAGTGGTGGTGAATCGGATTTGCACAGCTCACTAACCTCCTAAGTGTTTAATAAATCCAAGAGATCTGTTCCAAGGATAAGGTGGCCCTGGTATCTAACCAGACAGACTCTACCTGCTGTCATCTTTCTTAATACTGACCCTGCACAGCAGGACCAATTATCCAGCTAACAAAGTGGAGACAAGTGTCTCCTTTTGTGCCACCTTGTCCCCTGAGCTAAAGGTATCATGGTTGCCATGGCAATACTGCTTCAGATACTGATAGAGTGGTTGTGATTAAGTGACTGAGGATTGGGTATGTAAGGTATGTATCCTCCTTTTTTTATATTGATTTTCTTGGTTAATCATGTGATCTTGCATTGACAGATTGAGGAATTACTTGCGATGGTAAATTGGCAAGTTGAAAATGTAGTAGATCCTAAAGTCACATTGGTAAATGAGTTGCTGTGCTGGGTAAGATAGCTGTGCATAAATATCTGAAGCAAATAAACCCTCTTGCAGCTGTAGTGCAGGGGATGCATTTTGGGGTTTTCCTGCAAGCTTGCTTTTTAAGCTGTCATACCTCCTCTGTGCAGGTGGTGTTTTGGGTTTCGGTCTAAGAATTCGTGTATATTGCTCCTGCGACTGCTGCTGGCCACAAAGCTGTAGCTCTAGACAAATGAATAGTTACGAAGCTGAGATCTTTCAATGAAAGGGTAACTGGGGAGCCGATAGAATCAGACAATTGATGTCCTAATTGGCTAGCCGGTGGCAGGAGGCCCAGCTGGCATCTCAGAAGTGATCTTGAGGATGAGCTGCTTGTTTCTCCAGGTGGGGTACTCCCTATGGAGTGTGTATGGACACGCTTTATTTTTGGATAAGTTGGCTGCTTGGCCCGTTGGCTGGTGACCAGTATTTCAAGTCCAGACTCCTGCTTTGGCTTGGTAATTGAAAAATATTGGACTAAAAGGCAAGTCTAAAGTTCTTAACTTGTTTTCACAGCCCAGCTGTCCACATGCAACTATGGCAAGGCTGTAAACTTGCCTTCTGTCAAGTTGACTTGCATATGAGAAAAATTCAGTGAAATCTGAGGCAAGTAGAAATTGCTTAGAAGGAAGGCCTCTGCACCAGGTTCAGGATCAGCAGCCAACCTTATTTATTGATACTAACTTGTTCAGGGATCTTGAGAAAATTCTGTTGCAGCTTCTTGCCTTGGTTTGCTTAGTCAGTATTAAAAATACTGACTGACCTTGAGTCACTTAAGTCTTTTTAATATGTTACAAGCTAGAAAGCATTACAAGTACTATGGTTTTTCTATTTGTCCCGATGTTATGTAGAACTAGCTTGTCCTAAACCAGGGTAATTTTCTCTCCCCAGAATGGGCATATTTTCTGCAATCTTGTTCTTTCTTTCTTTCTTTGCCCTGTCAGGCCAGTGATTGATGACCATCTCTGTTCAAGCCTGTTTCACGTGGCACAGCAGTTATGGCAGTAGTTATGGGTCAGAACAAAGCTACTTGAACCCCTGTGTTTTGGCCAAGCTCCGGCTGAATTCTGAGAAGGCTTCAGTTCTGTAGGACTGGATCGAAAGTGATTTATTAACTTCTGTATGAAATGGCATTTGTGCCCTTCAGTGATGTGAAAAATAGCTTAGTATAGCTGTGTGAGGGCATGCACCTTGAATGACAGCAGGCAAGGTGCTGATTTGCATACAGAAGGCAAAAGTCTTCACACGGTGTGGATAATGCACATTGTAAAACAGCTCCAATAACATTCACTGCAGCCATGAAAACAATTTTACAGCAGATTAAACACGCTTAGAAAAAAGGAAGAAATAAGTGAGGAAGCAATACTGACCCTAAATTAGGGTTTAGTCAGCAGGAAGAGAACATAAGAGAACATGTTTGACTGTCATCCTGTTTGGTTTTACCCCAGGCCAACTCTGTTCTGTGTTAGTCCATTTTGTTGGGGTACTGTTTGAATTGAGAAGCTTTACTGCTTTCTAAGATCATGCCTGTTAACGAAAAATACTAGAACTGAGATGAGTATTAACTTAAATAGTGCTTAGAGGGCAAGTCACTTGTTCTTGGAGAAATAGTTGTTCAGTGGATTTGATTGTCTTTGTCACGTCAGCCTGTGAGAGTGCTTGAGAATAGTGGAACTGGGCAAAATGACCTGTTAAGACACCTTTCAGGAGATCGTTTGGACTGTTTTCACCAGCGTACTTGAGGTGTGTTATCAAATGTGTGCTCTTCCTGTGCACAGCTTGGAATCTGTCAGGCTGAGTGCTGTTTGTGTCAGCAGTTCAGGCAAATGCTGAGTTTTGATCCAGACATGGTCTTGAATAGTTACGGACTGCAGGAACAAGAGTCTCCTGTGCTCAAAGCCATCGTTAAGTTGTTAGGGGATTGTAAACTCTGTTTGTGGAGTTTCCTGGATGATGCACCAAATGCTGTTTTTCCCCTCTAGTGGCTGAACCATGTAGGAAGCAGGGGCCTATAATGCTAGTGGAGCAACTGCTCGGGTGAGAGAAGCCTAAGCTTTGCTGAAGACTTTGAGCAAGTCCCCACTGTTGATTGAACTTGGGAGGTCAAACACATTTGCTTCAGCTGCTTGACTGTGTCTATAGAATTTCCATTAATGAGCAGTTTCTTCTTGACTTTACATGTGTGTGATGGTTGATTGTGCAGGATTATCTTTCTGCAGCACACAGACACCTGCTAAAAAGGGAATAATTTTGTTAGAAGTGAAATCTCATCTGATCGTTAAACATGGTCTGCTTACAACCCACTTGTCAGCTCTGCTTAATTCAGCATGCGGGTCTCTGTCAGAACTTCTATTGATTCATTGGGATTGCTTGGCATCTTTGTAGATATTAATCTTGTATGTCTGACAAGAGTGGGGCTATTTCAGAAAAAGCAGAGCTGGTCGTAAACGCTACAGGCTATGGTGTCTAGTTGACTTTGCGTAGATGCCCTGACCCTTCTCCTGTGAGCCTCCCCATGCCTGTATCGGTACTACTGCATTGTTCCACAATAGCTGGCATGTGATTGCTTCCTGCTGAATAGGTTTAGGACAGCTGTGCTGTGTTTCAGACTCTGTGCTGGTGACGGTGGATGGGGGTTTCTCTTTGACTTGTATACCACAAGTGGGGAGCTGTGTGGAAGAAGAGTCTGGATTTTGTGTTAACAGTGAGGGTCTGGCAATGGTGCATTAGAGCAAATAGGCAATTTGTTACACAAAGCTGCAGACACACAACTGTCAACTAAGCACGTTTTGTGTGCCATGGAACTAGTATGGCAAATACCTTGGTGGTCTGTGTAGGGAAGAGTTTCTTCAGTGAGGACAGTGTGAAGTGAGATGTGGGGCCTGTAAGATGGGGCATACTCACCCTAAGGTGTCGCTTGGGTTAGCATGGAGTGAGCATAGCAAGTGGGGATTCAGCTCACTTGAAGCATGTGATTGGTGTGATGTATCTTGCCAGCTTGAGATGTATCTGAGTAATGAGCTGCCTTTAGTCAGGCTGGTAGCCTGTGGCAGTTGCTTCAAAGGAAATACTGCTAGCGATACACCTCTACCGACTTTTCTAGCCAGTTAAATTAATGCATTAAGGTGGCTGGTCTGGTCTGTGCCCTTTCTTCGGTAAAAACAAATGGCTTCAGTAGCTCTTGAACCTTTCATGCCCGTTCAGAGAACTCTCTGCCCCTGTTGCTATATGGTGCTGCTTTTTGGAAGGCATGCTTGGAACAGCTTGTGTATACATCAGTGCTGCCAAACTGCCTAAGTGAGGCTAGGATATGGGAGAGGACTGGTGGAAGACCTTATTTCGGAACCTTGCTTGTGTGCTTGTAAATGGAGTGCTTGCCAATGGATGAAGGTGAAAGGTTGTCTGAGACATGAGAAGGTGCATCCCTTGTTAGTGCAGGGGAGAGGTACTCCTTGCTGTAAACACATTGGCTTGTAACTGCGTTGGGTACAACATGTCTGTGTTAATCAGCAGACTTGCTCTTCTGTGACAAAACCGTCTCCGTCTTTACATTTGCATGCATTTATTCGAGGACGTTTGTGGTGGGAGTACTGCAAAAGTTAACTCTTGAAGGATGAGAAGAGGTTAAATGAAAGTCAAGAAGCTAATTCTATCAAGATCAGCTGGGATTTTCCAGTCTGGCAGATTCATTACTTCCAGAAGTGATAACTGATTGTATCTGAAGAGGTGAGGGGAAGAGTGATTTAGATCGTGTCCATTACCTGTCAGCAAATAACGCTGCATACAGCTGTAAGGAGTGAAATGTGTAGATCTGACACTGTCTGTAGCTCTCCTATTTGACTTTTCAGTGAGAGCTAGTATTTGTGCTTACACATGTGCTTCAGGAAAATTTCAGTTACTGTAAGTTTTTTCTTAGTAGGGAGAGGAACCTGTGAAATGTGTACAGTGAGCATTTATGGATAAGGAAGGCTAGTAGAACAATTTGTTACATAGTAAACCTTACTGCAAAACACCTGTCCCTGTGGTCTTTGAAAAAACTGCCATGAGGCAATATTGTGCTATGTTAATCGCATTTCTGTATGGCAAACAATTTTCTGAAGTATTGTTTGAACTCTTAACTCAAAGCAAATATATATATTTGATCTGAAAATAGCTGACAAAACAACTCCAAGTTTAACTCTTATTTCCCTGTTAACAGAAGTCATATTGCTGTTAATTAGCTGTGGAAACAGGGGGAATACTGATTTGAGGAGTCTGCTTTCACTCCTCACTGTGTGCTTATATAGGTGTTTAGGAGCTGATGCTGGAGGAGAGGGATAAAACCTGGGAAATTCTGTGTAGTTCTTGTATCTTAGTCTTTCTGCCTCATCCTCAGAATGCTGAGTAAGTTGGCAGAGCAGCTAAACCCTGGCTAGAAGAGCCATCAAAAATGTATGTAATTTCCCAATGGAATGTGTTTATCAGATTACCCAGTAATGGGCACACAAGTATGCTGCTAGGTCTGGGTAGGGTCAGTCATGAACAGTGGTAATGGGGAATTCAGTGCCTCCAGCTAGTTCTTCAGCTGTGGAGTGTCCATGGTGTTGTATGAGACCGTTATAACAGAGGCCATTTAACTTCTCTACAGTTCACTCTGTTGTTCTAGTGTGTTTTTCTAGTTCCTGTTTAGCCTTGGTGGTTTACTTCTACTTGCCAGGTCTTTGAAATTTGTTTTGTGGGACTAGACTCTTGATCTGCGTGTGTTAACAACATGGGCACTGAGCTTCATGTAAGATGTGTTGAAAGCCCTTTCTGGCCTGTCTTGGCCTGTCTGAGTCTAGTTAGTTAGGAGCTTAGATGCAATCCAGAAAACTGCACTGTCATCTGAGGACTGATGGGACTTGCACTGGAGCAGATACATTCTATTTTGTATGAGTGTTCCAGCACCTGTGGATGAAACTTGCCTCCCTACTCTTTTATAAGTCAGATTTCTGTGGTAGCACTGTGAGACTGATTAATAAGTAGGGCTTTTGAAATAGTTTTCAAGACTTTTTATGGGAATAGCTCTCAACAATCAAGAGAGAGATCGTATTTTGGTTGATTTCCTAATGAAATAAAATGCATAGTATCTTGTGCTGAGTGTTTTGAGGGTGTAAAACTTGTTTACAATGTGTGAAGCTTGTTATGTTGTATGTGCAGTTTTTCTTCAGCAGTGTTTATGGACTGAATATTAATAGAGAAATAGCTCTGAATAGTAGATGGCGTAGTAGAAAACACTGTCAGGTTTTGGAGGAGCATACATGGGACAACTCTCTTGCAGAGGCCAAAAAAAAAAAAAAAAAAAAAAAGTTAGTAGCTTCTGGAGTCTGTCAACCTATTAAAACGGCCAGAATTTAGGGTAGAGATTTTATCAGTGCAGTTCAGCAGGAAACTTTCTCTTTAGTCTTAGTAGTCTCCCAGGAAATGAACTTCCTAACTAGACCTCCCACTAGATTTTAAAATACCTGGCATCTATTCTTTTAAATGTGACTGCTGGGAACATGAGGTTTGCATAGTAAATTAGAGGACCATGCTAAGGGTTGCAGATTTGGGTCTGCACTGTAGATTCTTACTCTTACAAAGTAGAGCACTGACAGATGTGGCAGCAACAGGTGAGACAAAGTTTGGCTGTTAGGGTTTGTACGTGCTTTTTTGCTCATCTCTGAGGCTGGATATTTCTTGGCAGGAGGGATCAAGGAACTAAAAACCAGTGGTTGCTCTGCCTTCCTGAATCTCCTGAGCTCCATCATGTGGAAGAAATCGGCTGTTGCTGATGGAAAACACTGTCTTTGTACAGCAAATTCCTGGCTTGTTGTTTGGAGAGGTACAGGTGTACTGTTCATTTGTTATTACTGTTACGGTGGCACTCAAAGGGAGCATCTGATCATAAGCCTGCTGGGGTAGAAGTTGTGCAGAGATGGACAGGGTGGCCC
>JAVJGJ010000036.1:2431771-2450579 GCA_035590215.1 Microhierax caerulescens | reverse complement strand
TTTATGAAAATGGTCATGCTGTGGCAGGTGGGCAGATCAACTCTGCCGTGGGGCATCCAGATAGGAATAGTTACCCGAGGAAGAGGGGCCTCCATCTTTTCAGGAGTGATGTGCTGAGCTTTGTCCTTATTACAGAGGAGGCTCTCTACTCTTGTCTGAATGGAACACAAAAGCACTTTGCTACTTGCTCCATAATTCATTAACTGAGAGGAGAAGAGACAGGGAGATGCATTTTTTTAAGTGGGGGGTGGAAAGGGGGTATCTTGTGCCACATGGCAGTACTGAGGCCCTTGAGGGGAAACCTGACTTTGTGGAAAATGTCCCATTAGCATTTTTAACTTGAGATGCTGAAACTTAAGTCTCTGAGAGAAAAAAAGAAAAAAAAATTGGTGAATATTTCATGGGCTGGTTTGCAAAGTAGCCTTGTGGTGAAGCCTGGATCCCTTTACAATGAGGCGAGTGCTGCCAGGACTGTTCTGCTGGAGCATGCTCCTGAGGATAACTCCTTAGTTGTCTTTGAGGTGCACTGCCCAGATTCCCCATCTTTGACTGAAGCATATTGGCATACTGAAAGTGATTTAATATTTAATACCTCTTCCCTGCTGCCTTTGGATGCTATTAGCACAATGTGGGATAAGGAGAGAGTGTTTTAAGAATATGTAAGTAAGAAGCAGTTGTGCTCTTGCCCTTGGGAGTCTTTCCTAACCACAGCTGGTAAGCCCACAGGAGTTCCTTAGCTGACCACCTGTTCTGCACTTGCAGTGCAAACAGAGTGCAATGTCGCAGCACTTTCCAAACTATCAAGCTACAACGAGGTCTTTTACCATCTCATACCAGCACACTCTTCATGCCAGTCCCTCTGCTGCCTTCACCTCATCAAGGGCCCATTCTGTCTTCTCTTGCTTCTTCCTCAGCTGCTCCCTCTTCATTGGCTCTCAACCCCTTAACTTAACCAGCCACAGCTGCACCTTATCCACATCGACCAACCCGCTGCCCCTGAAGCCAGCCCACAGTTGTATATTATCAATGCTAATTAACCCAGCTTCATTCCACTACAGTGGAATTACTCACAGTCAGTGAGTAATGTTGAGAACTCTCTTTTCGTCAGGAGATCTCAAACGCTTGGAAGAATCAACTGTATCTTGAGGTGAGATTAGAGAGGAGTGATCACCAATTTGGTGATTACAAAATGGTATTACAGAAAAAATGGCATTACAGAAATAAAATGGATGGCAGGTAAGAAGGTGGTGGCTGAGCTGGGGAAGGTGTTTCCGTGCTCTTCAGCCTGTCATATGGCTGTTACTGTCTTGCACTGTAGAATGGTGCTGTGTCTATGCACAAAGGGTGCTACGTATCCTGTGTACCTCTCAAAACCAAATGTTTCCTACAAGTTATGTTTGAACACACTATGTTTGTAGCTATACCTGCTGTGGACAGTAGTAGTGACAGTTGTAGAGGTTGTTGTTATGTTAATGTTGGGTTCTAGCCAGGAAAGAAGTTTTTATGCTTATATGTCAGTAGAGTTGCAACAGTAAGACCAGAAAGCAGTGAAGGTGGAATGAATGTCAGTAAATTCTCTCCTGAGGCGCTGCTGAAATGCAGATGTAAGTCTGCTCTATTGCTAATACAACTTTCAGCAGTAATAAGGCTTCGAGCCTCCCGTTCAAGTTACTAATCCAGTTTAAGACTTTTTAGCTCAAGAGATCTTGTACAGTCCTAGTGTGTGATAAGGCAGCTGGCAGCTTTGATGCTTAATGTTGATACCACTTTCTTTCAAAATACACTTGCAATAGAAGGAGTATTTTTTAAGAGAGGGCTGTTAGTATTAAACTAATTACTACAAGCTCTTTATTGCTTACTCAAGAGAAGGGAAGGTGTGTCTATGGGGGAATGACCAGGGTAGGTATATGCACCTGCTCTTGTGAATGAGGAAAGGGAACGGCTCAGAAGTGAACAACTGGGCAAGAAGAATGGGAAACCAACAAGATATTTCCTGATTCAGTAACTGAAGTTCACTGTTCTTGACTAAGATGGGTTTTTCTGTGTTTGAAAATGTGAGTATTAAAGATCATAAAAGCTAAAAGTTCACTTTCATTTACATGCAGGTAAGTACCTGGTTCCACGGCTAGTGGCATGTAACATGAGGAGCATGTGGGAGTGTTGCATGCTGACAGAAGCTTGGTGGGCTTCAGTGCCTGTTTCTAGCTGCAAGATAAATGTGTAAAAACTAGACTACCATGTCTGGTAGCACTTGCTTTCATTACTAGGAGCTGGCTGTATGTTTGCTATAATGTGGGTGACTGGAGGACAGGGCACAGCAAAGCAATTCTGTAAGTTTGCATGAGACAGGCTGTAAGGCACAGAGCCGTTACAGTGGTGTGAGTGGTTGTAGCAATAAGGTAGGAAGATGTTCAGATGGTATGCAAGAAATATATTTGTCTAGCCCTAAGAGGTGATATAAGCTGCCTTTAGTGGTTGCATCTTCGAGCATTGAATGTGGTTTGGCCTCTTCTAAAATTTTATTGTCATTCACCGATCTGTTTAGACTTCTTCTGAGATCATTTATTGTCTGGCTTTCAGTGTTATTTGGTAGATGTTGCAGTGCTGTGTAATGGGTAATAGCAACTGTGTATGTGGAGTAATGTTGTGTGCTGTCAGGGGTGTTTATTTTTCTTATTTTTCAGTCTGCTTCCTGATGTCTTAATGAGCTATGTCATAGTTTGCTTACTGTGGAATTAAATTCCCCATTTACCTTGCACATGCTACTTGTGATTTTTTTGACAGATGTCTGCTAAATCACTGTTAAACAGTTGTTTTCCTGTTTTCCTAGTGAAGTTTAGAGCCTTGTTGAACCCTGACTTTTCCAATGAAGTCACTAGAAAGGAGATTATTTGAGGGGATATGTGGTTAAGAGAATGACATAGGTGTAAACAAACAAGATAAAAGGCAGACCAGCCGGTTTTATCTTTCCTGAGTATCTGAAGGACAACTGAGAGCAATGGTACCCAAGATACCAAATATCACAAAACTAAGGATTGGATTTTGGGGTTGGGAGCACCAAACAAGATGGTCTATGCTGGTGGCTTGTTCCAGCATGGCAAAAAGGAAACATCATACTCTGGCCACATCTGGCTGGAAAGTAGCTCTCTTGAATATAGTATGGTTTTGTAACTAGTGAGCCTGAGTTGTTTGGCAGAGCTGAGGGGGATTTATTTACATGCAATTTTATTTTCAGACTTCTTTTTACTGTTTTGACACCTCTTGGCAATATTCCTAAGTGCTTAAACTGCACATTACTGTGAAGAATGTTTTTAAGCAGCTACATGTTTAAATTGGGTAAGGCTTATTTACTGTTTGACTTCTGGCTCTGACAGCATTTATTTCTTTAAACGATTTCTGCTAAATGAGTTATTTTTCAGTTAGATTGAGCAGGTTCCCACACTTGCATCTTCTTTTCCATTTGCATTTTCTTTCTGTCAGTGTCAATCACACAGCTCCCTGGGTAAAGGATGCTTTTAAAAGTCAAATGTTGCTTGACACAGTGTGTGTTGTGGAAGGGGTAGAAAACAGAAGGCGGCTGAGGAGAACCTTGCCGCTTTTGCCTGTTGACTGACTTAAGCAGCTGAATGAGAAGAACAACTATTTCATTTCACCCTTTTGTTTTCTAATGAGTGAGAATGTGTAGGCGTTGGCCCAAATAATGGTCTCTCTAGAAAGATGCTTTAGGTTGCCATAGTTAATAGCTCTAATGCAGTGGGCTTTTACATGCCTGAAATCCTTACTGCACAGTGCCAGTGATAAAAATGGAGTTGGAGGTGTTGAGGCTTCATTTGAAGGGCTGATGGTGTGTGCTTACCTTTGAGCTTCTGACTCCTTGTGCCTTGTGTGTTCTGATGTTGAATGCCTATAGAGTTCTGTGGGACTTCATGGCCTTGGAGAGATGAAAATACTTTAAGACTGATTCTCTTGATTCTCTCTGACCTCCTCTGGGAGTCTAAAAAAACCCAAACAAAACAAAAAAAAAAACAACCCACCAAACAAACAAAACCAAAAAACCCCCACAACAACAACAAAAAAAACCAACCCACCTATTTTGTCTCTGAGCTCTTCTTGCCTTGGATGCAAGCTGAAGAAAGGGTTCTTGCTTAAACAGCTCCAGTGTCACTCTGCATTTCATGGTGGGTAAGGAAAACCTGCTTCGGTGAGCTGCTGGGTTGGCACAGCCCCTGCTCAATGTAGGTGCTGTAGAAGTGTGTCCTGTGAAGCTGGGCTCTGTACTAGGTGTGCAAGTAGCAGCAGAAGACCTGACGAGAGAGATGGTTTTGCTTGTAGCCAGGTTTATTTATCTATCAGTAGATTATTTTTTATCTAAAGAAAAACTGTTGCATTTTTTTAAGACTATTTCTCCCCAGTGTGCAGTGAGGACTTAATCTTCCCACTAACCTTTCTGTTATTGTAAGCTTCCTTTGCACTTTATGAACTGAATTCCTCTATTCTTGATTCATTCAGATCTGTGTCACTTTCTTAGCTCAGGCAGAAACGTACACCTAGTAAGTCTCACTTCTTAAATGGATGAAATAAAACAAACTTGACTTCTCAGTACTGTATGGGAGATGGGGCTAGTAAATTGCTTGCTTCTGCCTCATACCAATTATTTCCAAATACTAAGTGAAAAATACTGCATATCTAACAATGGCGTGCAATCTTTTAGCTTGGGGTAAGAGAGACACGTGCTAGCTGTTGAATACTTTACTGTCTTATGCTCTACTGTAACCTCCTGCATAGTTTTTTCTCATCCTTGGTGTCAACTCTTTCTGTTGTGCTTTGAAACACTTAAAGTGATTATTGGGCTCAGAAGCATTTTGAGATAAGGCTGGGGCACTTGGGGAGGCAGACAGATAGCATTCCAAGTGCCTTAAAATGAAAGAGGGTTGACATGATAACAGACCTGCTACCCTCTTTAGGGGTGATATTGTCTGGTGGTGGCTGAGGCATACTTTCAGAAATGTGTTTCTGATGATCCCTGTTTTGTGTTCTCAGCCAGAATATCTTTACAGCTTAAGCACAGTTTGAGTGTTGCTTGGCAATGCATTTCTACCACAGCATTTTATGGATCTGAGATCTTATAAAGCTTTCTAGGCTGATCCCTTGCCTCCAAAAATCAAAACTTGAGCAAAGGAAAAAGGTAGCTTTGAAAAGGTTCCACAAAAGCAAGATCTGACTTATTCCCAAGTTTGTTGGAAGAGAGTTAAACTTCATACAAGTTTGGAAAGTTTTTAAGCAGGGGATGGAAGGTAGGGGCAAGTGCTCCTCTGTGGTGATGATGTTGGGATTGAAAGCTTGGAATTGGTGTGTGGCAATTCTGAGAATTATCCTCTTAGACCTCCCAGTCAAGAGAGGATTCTGGCCTAGACCTATCTTGACTTGCACGTGAGGCCAAGTCAGAGCAGCACAGCTACCCCCTTCCTTCTGGGTTTCTGTAGTATAAGAAGCTTTTTCCATTAATGAGCTGTCTGGCATCAGGATGGGCCAGTAGAAAACTCTCAGAAGTAGAACTTGCCTGGATCTGGGTGGAGATGATGCCTGGGCTTTGGAATAGGTAACTGTACATGGCAGCTGCTGAAGGAAGACCCTGTAGGTAGTTTGTCCTGAACTTCTGTTTCACTTGTTCCTGTGGTGCTTTGGTTCTGTGCGGTTCTCAAACACTGCTTTAGCTGTTACCTGCGAAGCTGTAGCGCTGCCTTCCTGTCTAGGGCTCCTTGCTTATTTGCTTAGGGGTGCTGTCGGCTCTAGTGAAAGAGCCCTGTGAAACTTCAGTCAATAGTTGTCCATGAGGACTCTGGCAACCTCCTTGGGAATTATTAACTTCCAGGATGTGCTATCCTTGTGGTTAGTCTGTGTTGCTCTTGGCTAGCTGACCTCTAGAGTATTTATTCTTTTTTTTTTTTTTTTTTAGCCCTGTTTCTTATAACTGATTCTCAGCAGTGTTTCTGACCTGCAGTCATCGGGGCATCTTACCAGTTCTGAACTGTTACTTGCTTTTCCTGACCTGCAACCTTCCTTGTCCTTCCCAATATGTGTATGAGCTTAATGGGACCTGTTCAGTCTGTGAATCTTGATCTGCTGAAGAGCCAGCTGAACTTGGAATCCTTGCTTTTGTGGTCAGTTTGCAGTAATGGAAGCTGGAAGTAAATGTCTCTTAAAAATGTCTGGACAGAAAGTGAAGGATTTTCTTGGGTTTGTTTTTTTTTTCTAGCTGAGAGGAAGCAGTGCTGGGCTGGCGGGGGAGCTGGCCATGTTTATCCGTGCTTCAGACTTCTGCTGTTTCTGCAAGGAGGCATTTAATGCAGAACCCTGAAGTGTTCAAGTAATAGTTCACTCATGCTGCTTTTGTCCCATGTGATGGAGTGAAGGAAAATACTGGTGCTAAAACTGTTCAACTTTAGAGCAGTTTTTGCCAAAAGCAGTCTGTCTTGACATATTTGTGTCTGCCAGTTGAGAGATATGTGTAAAGATAGGGGATTGATTTATGGGTTGTTATATCCATTTGGGCTGTAATTGTGACTTCCTATTAAAAGAAGTGCTGCCTCTTTAAGACTGCTTTGTGTAGCAGAAGCATATTCATACCCAAGTTTTGAGCTAGGGAAGTTGTGCTTCTTCAGTAATTGAAAGTTTGCTTCCAAACAATCAATAACAAATGTCATAAAGTACCCATCTATTCAGAGAATTAATTGGAGATACTTAGGAGAAATTAATAATGAATGTTCAACTGAGAGTTCCTTTTTAACTTTGCAAGAATATCAAGGCAAAGTAAACATCAGAGAAATTATAGTAAAGCAGACAAACCATGTGAGGAAAATCAGGTATGCAAACCAGAGAACTGCATAAATCTGCATGTTATTAATTGGGAGAGAGTTATTGAAACTATCATGAGCTGAATATTAAGTGTAATGAACACAAAAATGAAATTAAGAGGTGCCAGCGGGGGGAATGGTACAGTGTATGGGAGGAACTATTGCAGACATCCTTCAAAGGATTGTAGCTTTTCATGGTGGTTGGCAATATATGTGATGTGTGTAATACTTTAAATATATACTGTTTCCTGTATATGCAAGACAAAATGTTCAAAGGCTGGAATAAACAGAGCAACTAACTATTGGAAACATCTATAATCATGCAGCTGTTGTATTTTATATCCTACAAGCCAGGGTTTGTCTTGAGGAATTTTAGTTTAAAAGCAAGCCAGAAGGTGAATTTCTTGCCTCTGTTTATGCTGAAAACAGATTCTTCAGGATGTGTTTTAAACGTCATTCCTGCTGGACTTTTTGAAGTGTTTCAGGTGCTTAAAGCACTCCTAAGGATTTGGTGAAGGGCTGCACCAAATTTTATGAACAAGGAAAAAAATTACCTAAAAAACCTACCTATTTGAAATTATGTGGATATTACATTTTATACAGATTTTAGAGGATCTCCTCTTTGAGTTTGTGATGATCAAAGGCATAGAGTGTGTTAAGTGGTTTAGGTAAATCAGTTATTAGGCCTGGATGTATAATATTTATTTACTTACAGCTTCATCTCAGGGCTTTGGTAGAATTGTCAGATGTAGGATGCCTTAAGTACAGGCCACATTCTGTAGCCTTCACATATGCAATGGTTATCTTATATGTTGTCCTGGTATTAAGTGTTCTGGAAATACTTGAGAGCATAGGTGTTTGATGGTAAAATTCTTAAGATGCAGAGTTTGACTGAGTCTTACAACTCATTTTTTTATTTAAAATTGCTCTATTGATAAAGTCAATTGAGATCTCTGATCTTCATCAACCTAGCCAAGGAGTTAGCTAAAAAACCACCAATGGAAGCTCAGGAGTTGTTCCTGTAGCTTCTCTTCATATATTGCTTTCCTTTCTTTTCCTTAAGGCACAAAGGTGTTTACTGCAATGCTTAAGGACTTGGATTTATTTCCAACCCATTCTGATGTGAAAAACTTGCATTATTCATAAGGTAGCATCTTCCAGTTTATGATTTGCAAATAGAGCTCTTCAGATGCACATTGTGAGGTATTAAAACTGTAGAGGAATTATAGAGGACTGTATGAAAAGTTTATTTGTAAAAAGTTTGTATTTATTTGTAAAAAGTGATGATTGGTAAAAGCATGAGATATGAATTGGTAAAAAAAAAAAAAAAAAAAGAAAAAAGGGGGAATTGAAGAATGAAGATGGGTTAATTAGCATTGATAATATACAACTGTGGGCTGGCTTCAGGGGCAGCGGGTTGGTCAATGTAGATAAAGTGCAGCTGTAGCTTGTTAAGTGGTTGAGAACCAATTAAGAGAGCAGCTGAGGAAGAAGTAGAGAGAGAGGAAGAAGCAAGAGGAGAGAGCATGCCCTTGAGGAGGAGGGATGAGGAGAAGGCAGCAGAGGAAATGGCATGAAGAGTGTGCCAGTATGAGATGGTAAAAGACCTTGTTGCAGCCAGCCACAGCCAGTTTGGAGAGTGCTGTGACATAAAACTACTTCTAGCTTGCTATTGCTAGTAAGAGTCTGTGAAATTGGTCCTACATTAGTTCTTGTGTGATGAAGTTAGGTGATGGTCTAGCCTTGCCCTCTGCAAGTTGAACAAGTGTTCTGTATTACTGCTAAAATCAGAGTGACTGAGGAGATGAGTAGTGAGCTTCATGAACAGTGTGACTGGGCTGAACTTGGTCCCCTGTGTTTGCACTGCAGTGAGCAGGTTTTGGTTTGAATCTTGCTGTGCACTATACGTATGGATGCAGCAACTGGACTTCTGTAAAATGGTGACTGTCACATAGTAGGTTTTAGGCTTGTGCATAGCAAACAGGAATTTACGCATGAAGGACAGGAGAAAACTTGCTCTTATGTGCTCGTGGAAGCCTGCAGCAGAGCCTTGCCCTGTGCCTTAAATACAAGACAGAATCTTTGGCTGTGGTGACAAAAGCCTTTGTTTTATGCTGAAGTGGGATCTAATTACTGTAATAGCTCTTCTTGTTGTGTAGGAAGATAGTAGTTCTCATGCCCCAGAGTCTGTCGTCATCTGAGATGCTGGGAGATGGCCATCTAATATAATGAGTTGCAGCAAGGTCTTCCTTGCATCTGAGGCTGAAAGTATGTCCAGAGTGCCAGGGAAGTCTGGAGAGAGTTGTGTCCCATAGGTGCTCTTGGTTTTCACAATGCTGAGCCCTGTTGGTTCTGTCTGGCTCGTAGCAATGCATCTTGCGAGCGTCTGAACCACCCTAGTTTCTGTATTGTCAGCTGGTGGGGAAGATGTTGAGTGTCACACCTTTGGAAAAACTTCTTATATCTAAAAGTATGAAAATGGCCTGCAGCTGTTGGTAGTGTACCTTGTTGCAGAAAATCATTGAGTAGTAAGGACAAGTGACTAAATCAGAAGTTCTGATCCTGTGTCTGGTTCTGTTTCATTTTGTGACCTTACATGTGTTGCTTCCCTTTGTCCAGTTTTCCTGTTTTTAAAAACTATTCTCACTCTAAAGTGCAAAAATTGTGATTGGAAAAAAGAATGTAAGGTTTAACTACATTGCAGAAACATTGAAATAACGTATTCTAGGTTCTATGATTTTGAGTATCCTCTCTCTGTAACAAAGCAACATAGGAATACCCTAGAGATGCTGTTGACCAGATCACAGTTATGCTGTTCTTGGTTAATGGCATCATCTCCTTTCCTTGATGTTAATATATTATTGTGTTGCACAGCTTGCCTGTCTCAGTGTTCAGGCTGTAATTGTCACAATGAATGCAATGCGAGTAAAAAAGCTATTTAAGGAGGTATAGTGCAGCAAAGTACGTGGCAAATGCCTGACTTTAGCAGTCTTTCGTAACTGGTATTAAATCTCCACACAGTATGTATGCTTTTCCAATTAAGTTTGAAGTATTGCTTTTGTTCTTCTCAAGCATGTACCTAAAAAGTGAACTTGCCAAATATATGGCTTGACTGAACTGTGTAGGGAAACCTTTTTGGCTTTGTGCGTTTCCCTGGAAAAAACGCTTTTGTGAAGAGTATTATAATTGATTAAACAGGAAATTAATGTGTGGATATGTTACAGTAAGTGTGAAGAGATTAAATTTCTGCTGTCTCACATTTCATTATAAGCTTGAAATATGACAGTGTTAAGATATTAAGGGAAGTGACATCAGGATTCATGAACAGGCCTCAGGGAGGGTGGGGAGTAGATAAGGAAGAATCCAGAATGGACTCTTCTTATTAGCATTATTCAGTTGTGTGTTTGCTCTCCCGTTTTCTTTTCCAGCACTGTCTAGCTGCTTATATCCATATTCGGTGATATAAAACTTAGACTGCTTTCTTTTGACACAGACCCTCATTTTCTCTGATTGCAATAAGCAACAAGGCAAATAACTCAGTAGTTTATTGGCTAGATTTCAACACTTGTTTTGCATTTGCAAATTGAGTGCATTACAACATTGTCAGATTTATTGCTGCCTTGATATTAATGGTTCAGAATGGATATCCTGCCTATTGCTCTGTTTACTTGTGGAAGTCGCACAGCTTTGGGGTAGCATGTTAAAAGCAGTTGTGTTCAAAGTTCAGGTTGAAAAGGGATGATTATGCAGAGAGAATTTTCTAATTGGATACCTTGTTGTGTAATGACTTCTAAAAGAAAGTACCAGGGAACTAATGGGAAGAAGTTGGAATACTTTTAAAAATAAAACATTTGAAGTGGAGTGTCTCTGCTAGTGAAATTGTTCTTCATGGAAAAGCTTTATGTATATCCAATAGGAACAGCAACACCAGCTGAACTAAGTTGTGTTTCTGCAGGCTTATGAGAGCTACCACTCATCTTCTGAGCCAAGCTTTTCACCCATGTTATTAGACCCAGCACTGTTTTGTCTTTAAATGTTGCACCAAATGGCACAGGGGGTGCTAATCAGTTTTGCAGAATGATGCTGAAGTGCACTCAAACCTTAGTAGAAAAAGGTAAAAAGCATGTACAAATGAGGACAGGCACATTCAGGTGTAGGGAGAGAAGACAATGGTAAGTCTGCAAAAGAAGTACCGGAATAAAGATAGGGGACCTGGTAATCAGCTGACAGTGCTGTCAGGTTGTCTGTGTATCAGGATATCTAGTTGCTGGTTGTTCATGTCAGTCCTGGATAAATGTGTCTCCAAGGGATTGTGCATCACTAGTGGCGCCTAGCAGCTGGTATGTATAACCAAGATGAGAAATAATGAAAAACTTTATCCCATAAGTTCAGAATGATATATAAAATGCAGTTGCAAAAATGACTGCCTGTCATCTTCAGTGATTCATTTTGCTCTCTGAATTTCAGGCATTAAAAGTAATGTGGAGGTGTTGTAGCAGAACTTGAGCTATCATTGTGCTGGCGACACAGCTTTGAGAAGGTGCCGCTTGCTCTTTAAAGGCTGCAGACCTGGACCCTTACTGTGCACATTCTCCTGGGTGAATGCAGGAATACTGCTGCAGCACTAACTTTTGGAAGAGTTGAAGTGTAAGAGGTAGAGCATGTTATATAGCAGCCTGCACTATGGATATGAATTGGAAGCTGGAAGTTTAGGTGCTACCTCCATGTACCCTAATTTTTGGTCAGTGGCAAGAGTTGAGTGGATTTTGCAAGAGTGGTGCTTTCTACAGTTCTAAGAACTGGCTAATCACTGAAGAAATACAGGATGGTATCATCTCTGAACATGTGATACTCTTCTGCTGCACAGTCAGAATTGTACAGCTGCAAGTCATAAGAGTTGCTTTGGTTTTCCCAAGAAGAAGTCTGTTTACATTATGGGGAATTGTATTTCCTTCATCTTTTTTTTAAAAAAAGATGAGATCCCATGCTACCTGTTTGTGAAATACTTGGCTTTTCTTCAAGCTCTACTTTGGCACTGAGTGATTATGGCAAGGCTTCACCTTTCTGTTTCGGCTCTAAATGTGTCTCTTACATGTACTTTGGTATCCCATTTGTAAGTTTCCACAAAGTGAATAAAGACTTTGCATAGTATTTTAACATGTATTGCTCTTTTCCTTCTAATAGTTGTTTCTTGCATGGTTTAACTGGCTAATATGCCTTTTTCTATTCTTGAACTGTAGAGATTTTGAATGTCAGCTGATCCCTTCAAATGGCAGTCTGCTTGAGATCTGGCCTCTGGCTTCTATGCTCGCTCTGAATGGAGTCTTTAATGCAGTGTTAGAGCTGAGTGAGTTTGGCTTTTCCCCCTTGACAACTTGCACATCTTGTTTTTAAAAATCATACCAGGAAGCACAGAAATACCTTGGGGAAATACGGCTTTCTGAAAGAAGTAAGACTTTGAAATAATTGCATTTTCTGTAGTCTTTCCTATTTCTGTTAGAAGTCTATTTTCTATTAATGAGCATTAGTGCTTCCTGATCTTAAAGAAAAGGAATGCTATTACAAAGACCATGAGCAGGTATTTATTATGGGCTGGTGTGGGCTTTATATCAGGGCTTCACGTTCCAGAGAAACCTACTGAAGAGAAGTTGCTCTAAAAGAGTTGTATCTCTATAAGTTAGTGATTGCAGCTTCAGATGGATATGTAGGCTGAGGTGAAGGTAAGGACAGTACACCTAAGCATCATCTGTGGAAGTGACTGAAATTCACTGCAGTAAGGCTGGAGCTGCTGTGCTTAGAGATGTCAGCCTGACTTGATCTTGAGTCCTTGCAACAGGTGAATGTTGGACCTGGGAATAAGACTCCGATTTCCACAAATGCAGGCACTGATTAACTGCACGTTGAGGGTGCTAATATGCTTGATGCTAGACTCCATTTCATCCCAGTCTTTTCATAGCAAAACACTGTAGACCTCACTGGTTTGTGTAAAACTGCTCCTAGCTTGGCTGTGCCAGAGAACTGTTTGCTCTGCAGTGAGGAGATGTAATATAAAGGAGATCGGGCTTGTGTTCCGCTTTCCTGATGCGCTGCAGTCTCCACGGCATTGGATTGCCCTTGTGGAAAGTAGGTGACCTAGTAGTAACAGTCCTGCGAGACTATTTCAGAGCCTCTTGCTCAGTGTTCTCCAAATCCCTTTGCTGAAATGCTGGAGGTGCCGGCCTGCGTAATCCATCTGTGGGCTGTCTTGCTAGAGGTGAAACAAGGAAACAAAAAGCTTTTAACTGTTCAGCATGCTGCCTCTGTTACCCCTGTGACCCTCCTGTAGCACCTAATGTGTTTGTGAAGAGAGAGCTGACCTGGGGCTTGTTAATTAGTGTCCCTGCTTGAACTGAGTGGCTGGCTGCCTGCTTGTCAGGTCGGATAGGCTGTAAAATCAGGCAGAAAGTTCTGCCTTTCTAATGAACTGTTTAAAATGAGTACCAATTAAAGCATTAAACAAGCTCTACTCCTTAAACAGCCGGACATTTTTTGTTGGTGGTTATTAAATTACAGTTGCAACAAAAGAGCCATCAGCAGGGACCTTTTGTAGTGCGGTGGCGTTACTTTTGGTTTGCATTAGCCGAAACGGACAAGAGAGGAAATAATGGCTTGTAGAACCACGTAGAAATGGCATGATTTCCCGTTTTGTTGTAAGGCTTAATGTTAACTGGACTCATGTTTACAATTTCTCAAAAGAAAAAGCTCAGTCACAGGCAGCTTTTGCTTGGTTTTTGAGTTGGAAGTGGAAAATACCCTTAAAAGTAACAATGTGACAGTTTTTGAAGACCTCGTGTAAACTCGGAATGGCTGAAGCAAGTGTTAGCTTGTTGAGCTAAACTTGAGCTAGGTGTTGAGCTAGGGTGGTGACCTCGGTTTGGCCGAACCTGGGATTCTGTGCTACGTAAAAGTGACAAGCTCACGTAAACTATACTTATGCCCAGCTTGTTGAGGCACAGTGTACAAATCTTGGTGCATGGTATGTGTGGCTTCTTTCTGTGTCTCTATATGGCTATTGAACAAACTCATGACTCCCCTAAATACTAGCATGTTCCTGTGTCTGAAATGGTACAAGAATGTGAAATTTTCTGGAATACCATGCACCACCTTGGAAAATTAGGCAGTTGATAAGACAATGTATGCTGTTAGCACAAAAGCTATAGGGAATACACTTGAAGTTAAACCAAATTCAGTAGTGTGCGTGAGAAGTTGTTCTATGTGTGGTAATTAAGCAGTAATTGCTAATTGCAAAGCAACTTATTTTGAATGCTCTTGCATCAGAATGTTTATCAGGGGTTGTTACAATGCAGGTAAACAGACTGGTTTGTTTCCCTTTAAACTTGATCATCTGGGAATATGTTGCTTGTGTGAGAGTGATTGTTTTATTATTATTATTATTATTACTTTTTTTCTGTAGCTCCCTTTACCCCAGTGTTTATTTGAAAAAATGAAAACAACTTAGAAATATGCATCTGCACAGAGAAAGTAATTTTAGATAAATAACAGAACTGAGGTTTCCTTTCCTTTGCTGACATGCTATCTCTGAAATAATGGACAGACTAAATGCTACTAAAGCAGAACGCTTAGCATGGGCCTTTAGTACTAAAGGAATTGATTATTGTAATTTTTTGTTCTCAGGATTGCTCAGTAATTTGCTAATGCTGCTCCAAACACAGCAGTGAATCTGACTGCAGCAAGGAAATATGACCACATTCTATTTAGTCTCTCTTCGCTGGTTAACGGTTCATTTGCAGTTGATTTTGGCAGTTCTTTTAATTTAAATTTTACTCTGGGTGCTTGTATTTTCTCATTTATCAGTCGCTGCATTGTCCTTACACAAAACCATACATTCATCAGCAAATGACTGCTGTTCTGTTGTAGCTGTGGTGAGAAGCAGGAGCCTCCTTTAGGACAGGTACTTTGCTGCTGTTTCCCCTGACTTCTGTGAGCTGTCTGGAAGTCCAAACCTTGCCTAGAGCCATCCAGACTTGCTTAAACTATCTATTCTGAGCAAGGGTTTATTCTGTGTTTTGGGTGTGACTCTGGAGATGAGATGTACAGAAGTCCATTGGGAGGGTTTGGGCTACCTGCTTGTAACATGGAGAAGCTTAAGAACTTGGGGCAAGATCTTGATTTCTCCTTCCCAACAGTAAAGGCAAGAATACAAGCTTCTACCTTTTCAGCTAGATCAGCTTGATGATGTACCCTCTTACTATTGTGCAAATCGTAGTTTATTGAGCTCATGGACAAGTCTATATTCCCTCCTACAGATGGAGAGCAGAGAGTTTTGAGGGTATTTTCATTCTTTTTCCCTCAGCCACCTGGATTCTGTCCTTGGTGTGAGTGCAGCACTTAAGTGAAACTGTACAGGTGCTCAAGTGTTAGTGGTATAGTACTGCTTCGTGAAGTTGATGTGCTGGGATCTTCCTGGCACTGCACCCTTTGTGCACAGGGAGTGCAAGAATAAATCAGTAGCCTTATTCTTCCCTAAAAGAAGAAATGCAAAGGTTAGGTTTCCCTGCTACATGATGATCTCGTGTGGTTTATTCTACTAAGATTGGATTATTCTGTATTAGCTAGAATGCAGAACACTTGCTGAAAGGAGAGATGCTCTTTATTTTCTTTGGGCTCCTTACTGCTGTTCTTTCCCCAGCCACTCTCTTCTTTTAATGATTGATAATTGTTCTTTTTGCCTTAAAAAGATGGGTTTCCATACCTGCTGTGGCATTTAAAAATACAACATCTCTCTTCTGAACTTGTATTGCTCTTGTTCTGATGGGAGTTTGAACTGTAATTTTCCTATTCTAGTGTATTTGATACTGAAATAGCTTTTGGGCTGGTGGCATGCATCTTAGTGTTCAACCAAGAGACTGAGGGAAATACACACACCTCCCTGCCCGCCCGCTCTGAAAATGATTCTCTTGTACCTCTCATCAGCTACAGTTCACTTTCTTGGGGTTCTTTCCTTGCTAAGATTTCACAGACCCAGCTCTCAAACCTATGTATTTCTGCTTTTGTCTCAATGTGGAACTTTCTGAACTGTCAATTAGGCTGCAGTTCAGTTTTATGAAGGGTCTCAATTCTTGACTTTCTAATGATTGTGATGTCAAAAGAAGTTAGAATATAAAAACAAGCAATTAAAAATGTAAATTGCCATGGCAGCCTAACCATCCAGCATTAAGGCTTTGATGCAAACTGGCACTAAGAGAAGAAATGCTTCCCATCCGTTGAAGCATCACTCCTCTAACATTATCATCTACTTCAGATTTTACAGGAATCTATGGCATAGCTAACAGCTTTTCAGAAAGTAACAATTACTGTCAAAAATGAGCTTATTTTTCTGTTTCTTATGCTGCCTTGACTTTTTTGACATCTTCCTTCCTTCAAATACCAACTGCCTGACAGCTTTTCCAAATTACTGCCTTTAAAGGAAGCAGGTGATTTTGTGTGACTGTAGTCTGGAATTCCAAAAGTTTCCTTGATTTCAAAGTAGCCCATTTAATTCTTTGTCAGTCACCAGTGTGAAAAAGGAGAATAGTGGCTTCCTAACCACCTAATATGTGATATAATAAATTTAGAGCGGAGATACTCTGATGCTGTGTGATAAGTACGAGGTATGCAAAACCTTTGTATCATGCTAGCATGATAAAATTGCTTTCTTAACGCTTTCAGCTCATAATCTCCTCAGATTGGACTTCACAATGCATACATTCTTGACTTTCTTTAAATAGGCAGCAAGTTATTGCTCCCAGAGTATAAGAAGTCTGTCTCTTTCTAGATAGTCAGCAGCCATTTGGAAATAGAGCCCTTGCGCTGGTTTCTTCCAAATGACACGGGAATGCAGCTTTTAGCAAGTGAAGCTTTCCTCTGTTAAGAGGCATTCCTTAAGGAGCACGGACTCTCTAGGTGGCAGTTGGCTTAGCTGGAGGCACCGCAGTAGTGGCCTCCTTGCAGTTCCTGCTGTAGTGACCTGTAGATTCACATACCAAGGGCAGTGAATCATGCTGCCTCTTGCTATAACCTACAAGTCCTAGAGAGAAGATGGGATTCAGTTTATTTGCTTTGAGACAATGGCAGAAAGTCTGATCCAGTAATGTAATGCTTCTGACAGGAGGCTTCTGTGTAGCCTGCATGTGTTTAACTTGTCAGCCTACAGTGATGTTATATGCTACATATCGTGGGATTTTTCAGTCTTGATCAATGATGAAAAAAGGTTTCTAGTTACTAAAGCACTTAATGTTTCAAGGTTTGGTTTATTGAAAACACTATATCATCTTAGTTTATGAGCCAGCAAAGAATTTGCCCAGTTGGAACAGGACCTGGCAGTAGGTGATGTCCTTGGATATGTGTTGGGGGGAGGGGCAGTCTAATGGCAATCCATTGAACTGACTTCTGATCTTTTGTCAGGTTTTAGTGTTGCTCGATGGCAGGAATCTCCAGCCATACATCTGTGGCACTTCTGTTCATTGACAATTTCTTCTTTCCAGATGAGTGCCCTGACCAATTCGGAATGAATTGCTTTAACAAGGCTTAGTTTCTTAAGGCTTTCTGAGCACTTGATAAAGATATAAATTGTCAAATGTAGTGTAGTTATAATTCAGTTTGCTTGCAAGCCCTCTTCATGTGACTGAAGGCATACAGCGTATCTTTGCTATGCTTGTTTGCTTGATTATTAACTGGAAAGATTTTTTAACAAACTGTTGCTGAAGTATTGCCCCATAGAAATGTGATTCTTGCTATTGTACTTCTGTGTCCTAAACTAGCTCGTATTAATAGGGGAGTATTGTTAGCAAGAAAGGAAGGAGACTCGTATTTGAAAGGGTTGCTGGGCATGAATAATGCATTTATTACTGTGTGTAATCTCTAGAGGTCTCTTCCAGCCTCTGGGGTTCCTCAGTGTTTGTTGGTGGTTCTTGTTGATGCTTTTTTTCTGGAGGGGGCACAAAAGTCCAGGTTGTCTTAACTTCAGTGTAGTGCTGTCCTTCAGACTGCTCAGCTTTAAGGAGTTCTGGCAGTCTCAGTTGTGCTCTTCCTCTGCTCTCCTGGCTATTGGTGGCCCAAACAATAGATCTGTAAGAATGAAAAAAGGGAATTTCATTGGCTTTGTCCCTTGATGCAGAAGATGAGCTGTAGTGTTGTAATGCCCAGTGGATATTTTTTTTTTGTAATGAAAGAATAAGGCAGGTGTTCTTGACCTGCTGAGCTGATGTTTAGTGTGTTGATGTGTGTGAAATTGTCTTGTCAGAGAAAAGATAACTCTGATTCTTTTTGAGATGTAATATCACACTTGGTATATCAAAAACCTTGGTAATTTGATAAAAGCTGCCACCTCGATCTCATAATCATCATCTGCTATTTAAAGAAACTGTTGGAACAAGACGCCTGCTGCATGTTATTTGGTGTCTTGTGGGAAGGGATGTTTATGGCTGGCACAACCTGTTGAACTCAAGTAGCGGAAACATTGTGGTTACTGTTTGCAGACAGCATCCTCCCTTCTCCATAAACTCACGTCTCTGAATTAAGTGCCTTGGCCTGATGCAGGTTAGAAGAGTAGAGAGCACTGTGGATGTGGGCAGGGCTTTTATTGTCGTCTTCAGTTACTACAAAATCACAAGCTGGGATGTATGGAGCTGAAGAGCATACGCTGAATGTGGTGGTATGTCACTGGGAGTTGGGGGAAGCAGTGGTTAAAGGCTACACGAGTGACCCGTGGTGGGTAGTGTAGGTGAACTTTCAGGATACCTCGTATAGCTATTGGGAAGTCAACTTTGATTTTAAGTTAAATGCTTCTGTTGAACACCCTTGACTTCAGAGCAGAGGCCAGTAGACTAGTCAGTGAGGGCGATGCTTCAGGAAATCAAGTAAAATCCCTGTCGAATTTCCCTGGGGTTATTTCCCAATTACACTTTAGAACCTTT
>JAVJGJ010000036.1:2363072-2431762 GCA_035590215.1 Microhierax caerulescens | reverse complement strand
GAAGCTGTCAGAATTCTGGTAACAGTAGAAATGTGCATGAGCCCAGGGGCTTGGATTTGCCTTTGATAGTGGAGTGTAGTACCAAGTGCAGGGTTTGAGAATAACTTATCTCCTTATATAAAGTCTTGCTTCATTAAAATCAGTGTCCTAAACCTATCTTTCAGTGCAGTATCCTTAATAAGGAGATTTAAAAGTGATAAAATGTAGTCATCTAGCTGTCCTCTGAAACAGTGTCAAGCTCTTCTCCTCCAGATCTTCCTAGCCCTTCTGTACCTTGATGCATTTGTCTTGTCTCAAGCAATGAGCTGAAAACACTTAGACATATAAGGAACGCTTCTCAAAAGAATTTGTCCCACTGTAGTCAAAGCTATGTGAGCATAAAGTCATTTGCGCTTGTGAAGTAGAGTATGTTAGTCCTGCGGGAATGGGATGCGTGCTCTTCTGGGGGCACTAGGCACATCAGAACACCAAATCTACTGCAGCTTGCACAGAAACAATACTAGTAGTCTAACGTGATATATTCAGGCTTAGGGGCTGTTCAGCTTCCTCATTCTGGTTCAGGACTGTCTTTAGTCTAACAAGACCCTCTTGGATTTGTTCTACAGGAATTGGAATATTTCTCTAGTAGAGGAAGTCTCACTTCACCCCCTTCCCACTATTCATCACTTCTGTGAAGTGGGAGCCTTTGTTTTCTTTCATTTAAAATGTTTTTGTGGCTTGCATGCTGTTGCTTTAATGGGATACAAAGCTGTCCTGCTTAGTACTTTGTACTCCAGCTAAGTCTCTGTAAAGTCCTTTAAAATAGTTTGGTCAGTGAACAGCTCAGTCAAGCTCTAAGCCTATGGAATAATTATTACCTGGCTATTTTTGCTAGCCCAGATAAACTGGGAAAAAGCCCAGGGGTCAACAACTTGGCTTTAAATACATACTAAAAATTATGTTTTAAATGTTTTCTTAGATGGTAAAAGCTGACTTAAGTTTGTAGGAGTAATGATCACATCAGATAGAGAAAACACCGAGGTTGCATGTTGTTTCTAAGGCACTAAGGGAAGAGCTTTTTGTTTCTCTTCAGACCCATCTCATTAACACCATGAAACTTGGCTCTGCCAAAGTTGAGAACTTGATGTACGTTATTTTACTATCATCCTGCTTTAACCATGCTGTAGTGAAAGGTGTGGCACAGCAAGTTCTGAGCCATGCAGTTGACTGATTCATTATATGTTGGGTTTTATTTCACTTTTCTCTGGGCAATTCCCTCTGCTGGAAAAAAAAAACCCAAACAAACAAATACTTGTTTGTCTCCTTAGACTTAGAAGAATTACTGTTTTAAAGGGGTAGGTTTTAGTATTTTGATGCTGACATGTTTGCAAGAAGCCTATTAATCAAAGATTATTTCTAAATTTGACTAGTAAATGTAATACTAGACTGATTCTTTTTTTCTCTCTGATTCTGCAGTGATAGTATTATAAATCACGGAGTTTTCACTGGTTTTCATGTTATGCTATAAATAAACCCTTAACTTCAAAAAGACCAAAATGTATATGCCAGGTTTTAAAAAAGCAAACAAACGCAACCCAAAAAAACAAAAAAAAACCAAACCCACAACCCAATCCTAATCCTAGGTGTATGAAAGTTTTTTGAAACACAGATTTTTGGATTGGATCCAGCTTCTTAATATTACTTGAAATGAGGCCAGTCATGGTGCTCGATGGCTAAGTGTAGGACTTAGTGCTACTTTTGGGCTCACAGCACCCAAAACCAGAAACTTGGAAGTGTGTTAAGTATCTTAAAGAGGAATTTTGTTTTAGGGTATGAAATTGAGGTCTATAAGGAACATGTGCAGCAGAAAATGATGAGGTCTTCTGGAAATAAGCAGCTATATAGGGTCCAGGTAGTTCCCTGTAGATACTAATCCTTCATCACATACTCCACTAGTTTTCCACATTTCTATCCACTTAACCTTTACTTGGCTCAAAATGTAGAGGTTAAAGCAGTAACTTGCTAGAACATGAAATCCTAATTCACATTCAACTCGCTACCTTTTGGTAATGTTAATCAAACTAATGATTTCCACTGAACTTGCCAGTTTTGCTCAAGCCAACAAAATAGAACACTGAAGACTTCTGGACGAGTAAAAAGGAATGCTTGAAAAGGGCAGCTTAAAGAGCAAACAGGATGTGGATAGGATCCAGTACCTTGCGCAGCATTAACCTCCTTGGAAAGTGAGCATGTGTTGCTGGTTGTGTGTGCTTGTGATGTCCTACAATACCAAAATAGATAGCCTCAAGTAAAAGGTAATGGAAGTCTTGGGACTGTGTTTTAAAATAGCTTTTCACTGAAGGATGCGTGAGAGAGAAATTGTACCTTGTTCTAAAGAAAATAAGGAATGAGAAATTTAGGGAAGTTAAGTTTCTTCCTGGGAGAAATGTTAGAAGAGATGGAGAGGATGTGGATTTTCATAGTGATGACCTTTAACTGCCAGCACATGATGCTGAGGCAGCAATTTTAGATGTGTAGTTAAGGGCACACAGCTTCTAAGTGCTATCTCTTCATGTGTGGAGGGTGATAAGACTGTAGTATAATGTAAGCAAAGCTATATTGAGAGGAGGCTTAGCTAAAATAGATTTCCTACCCGAATACATGTTCAGAGAAATAATTGCTGTAATTTCTTAACAGTTTCTGTAAGGAGAATTGTGTGTGTGCTGGTGGTGCTTCCTAGCAATTGGCCAAACTTTGCACTGTGGCTCTTTGTTGCACTTCCCTTGTAAGCAGACTGGTTAGTTCACAGCTGTTGATACTGTGTTGTTTTTAAAGCAAATTGATGAAGCTGTAAACACTATAAACACTTAAGGGATATTCAGTACCTGGAAGTTTACCATAATAATGGTGGCAGGAGACAAAGAACCAAAATTCTGTTGTTGCAAGTTTGTTCATCCTCCTTCTGTCCACCCTGCTGGGGTGAGGCTTATATGACTGCTGTGCATTGAGGCTCTGAGTGGATGTAACTTATGTCTTCCTTCTGGGTTCAGCACAACGTGAAAGGACTGGAATTTCAAAAGCAATGCGTACTGATGCACTCTTCAGTTGTAATTAAGGTCTTTAAAAAAGTATTCATTTATATAAAGCCCTGTAGAGTTTAGTGGAAAAACATAGCTCTCTATAGGCTTTGATATGGTCTTGGAATTTCTACAGCAAGGATGTATTGTATTAAATTTGAAAGTCTTGCAGAAAGACTGAAATTTTCCGTTAAGTTCTGTAAGGCACTACAGTAATGCCTCAAGCTATTGACTAATCTTGGAAATATTACAGTGCATCCTTTCCTCAGGAGCTCAGTTGTTGTCTCTAAACAGACGGTGCCTGAAGACCTCTGGACTCCATCCCTAGCCTTTGAGAAAGGATGAGTTTTCACTGAAGGAGGGCTCTGCTCTGCACTACACCAGTTCACGATGGTGGGTGGCACTTCACTTAAGGCAGGGGTCCTCAAACTACAGTCCACAGGCTGGATACGGCCCCCCAGGGTCCTCAATCTGGCCCCTTGGTATTTACAACACACACACACACACACACACACCGGGGTTGGGGGGAGAAACCAAGCAGCCACAGATGACTGCCTGCCACTTAATCCACACACCGTCCCCCTGTTTAAAAAGTTTGAGGACCCCTGACTTAAGGCATGGCACGTTGTAGTGAGCGCTTCAAAGAAGAGTGAGAAGAATGCAGTTTGGCAAATGTCCTGACAGAGGGCACTTGTGTGTGACTATTGTTTTCAAAAGCTTATTTGAATTTTGTGGGAAAGAAACATGGTTTGCTGATGGGGAAATACAGTTAAGGACTTTCTTGGACTTGAAAGAGCAGTAACTGTCACCATCCCCTGAGATCCTCTACGAACTGTGCTTGCGTGCAGCTATGAAGAAGTACGGAACACAAATGATCAGGTGATAGACCCTTTAGTCGCTCTTGCTGTGGGTTACTTTCAGAGTAGTGACCATATGCTTAGAGGCAACATGCCTTGGTGCCAGTCCCCGGAGCCTGTGAAGCCCTGCTCGAAAGAGAACACATTCATGTTGCTCTTTCTTCCTTGTTGCTGTAACATAAGTGCTGGTATAGATAGTCAAGTGTGACACTTCCAGGTGTGGAGGCTGAGGAATAAAAGCAGCAGACATTCTGTGCTTTTCCTTGCTTGGAAAATGTCAGAAGGCAGTGCCAGTTTGGAGATTCGATAGTGCTATAGTCTGCTGTGCCTCTAAATGAATCACAAAGGGAAAAGCAGGTTCAAAGCCAAACTGGTTTTCACGACAGAAACCACAGCAGTTGGTGGTACTACAAAGAGTTTTGGCTGTGGTCTACCTTCATGGAGCTTTTCAAAATCTATGCTGAATTATTTGTGAAGGCTTAATCAATTGAAAGAATTTCAGACAAGGATGGCACATACCGTACAGCTATCAGTATTGCCTGATCTACTTGACTAATTGTGTGTGTATCGCTGTCCTGTTAAATGAGGATGGAACCTGGAGCTGCAGCGTGGCAGATCTTCACTGGCCTTACTGCCACCGTGCGCAACAGCGTTCAGCTGCTGCCAAACAAGCTCATTCTGATCAAGTTATACAGCCCAGCTAGATCAGAGCACCGTGCTACAGGAACATCACTGCTCTGCTCCTGAGACTCTTGGCTTCTATCTGTACAGTGTTGTGATTCCCTCTTAACTTATTCTGAGTTCAAAGGGAGCATCTGAACTCTCCGTTGTGCAGATAGACATGTCAACTATATCCTAGGTAGCAGCAAGCTTGGTCCCGGACCTGGATTTCAGGTTTTGCTTGCTTGAGCACTGGGAGAGAACTCCTATGGAGTAAGCTGAGGAAAAAACAGGGAGCCTTATCTCTTAGCCAGCTGCTCAGCTGGCAAGCTGCAGATGTCCCCTAAGAGGGATGCTCTTGGAAATTTCATATGCAAACAATAATTAAAGCAATAAATGTTCTGAATACAAACTCTATTTAGAGCTGGCTTTGGAAGGAATTTTTTTTTTTCTACTGAAAGGGGGATGGGGAATGGAGAACAATAAAAGCAAAAACCATCTTTTCACAGAAAATCCTGTCTGAATAACATTGTGGCTTTTAAAGGAAAACTGAGCATGGAAGTCCTAAACACAAAATGCCTTGATTTAAGTGGAATTGGCACTCATTTTTTAAATGCAAACAAAATGGGTAAATATCTAGAGAAAACAAGGATGTTGGTTTCAGTCCTTTTTCTCCCTACCAAAAGTGTTTCACTCTGAAATTTTTCCCAAAGTATCCTTTTTCTTGAAGTTCCAATAAGAGAATCTAGCATGTGATTGGTGTTCTTGGAAATTAGTCAGTCGGCCTTTCTAGGTAAGCTGTGTGACTTGCAGTGAGCCCAGCTATTGCAAACTGTCATATCTTCCTGGAAGCTGGGTGTGATGATGTTAGCAGAACTGTAGCACTTGCAAGTCTTTCAGGGCTCAGATTTCCAAACAGGGATATGTCGTGAGGCAGAAGTCACATCTGTAAGTTTTGGGGTTATTTTGACTCAAAGTATGTCAATGAGGAGAGCGTAAATAAGTAAAACGCAGAAGAAAGCAGAAGTCAAAGGGGAAACCTAGGAATTTGAATCAGACTGCAATAACAAGGCAACTAATCTAACCTGGGGGTTAAACAGTCACAACACTGAAAGGTACAAAACCAAATACAACTTCTCCATGCTTTTCAAAAAGAAAAAACAAGCCTACATTTAGTTCGCTTTAAGCAAGATGAATTGTTCTGAAAAGGTGTGTTTGGTTTTGTTTTTCTAAGAAAAATGCAGCTCAAAGGGGGAAGGATGCAGGCTAGGGTTAAGTGGGTACTCGATCTGGTTTTTATAGTAAATGTGAGGCTAAGGGATGAAATCAAAACCTTTTGCAACAAACTTTTCTTTCTAATAGTGAGCTGACAATTGTTTCTTTGCATTATATGCCAGTCTGTCCATTCTGTTTGAGAGAAGCTAACTTACTACCTCAAAATACACAGGAGCTGGTGAGATAGGCTGTGACAGGAGATGCTAAAGGGCTTGTTTGACACAGCTGTTGTGACACTGCTGATAACAGGGAAGCTCTGGTTTAGCATAGTCTTCCCAAACATAGCAAATAACCCAACAAGAGAAAAAAGTTGCAGCAGAATTAATTGCTACCTGGAAAACAATTTCATGCTAGGCTAAACAGGGATTAAAAAAATTGTATGGTCTGGTTCACAACCGAGCCTTGCTTTTTAGAAAGAAGGGGAGCAGAGGTACGACAGTTATCTCAAGGTGTGACTATGCATCTGTCTTACAAATAAGACCATGGGGGGTGTGGGCCTGAATTAAAGATCTGTGGGACAGTTAAGGATTAAGCACTTGGCCTTCTGCAGTAGTTTCCTGGGGATATATGTAACTTGAGTGAGTATGGGAAAGGAGGGGTAATGGAAGGGTATCAAGAGGGACTGAAAGGGAGACTATACTAGTACCTTGCAGATAAGGATGTAAGGCAAGGTCCAAATGTATACACAAACACTTAAAGCTAACTTATCAGCTTGTTCTCTGAAGGGTGGTGCAGAATGTTTTAGCCTGTGACTGAATGTTTCTTCTTTATAATATGCACTCTGGTATTTAAAGGAGCACACAGTTTAAAGAGAGAGACTCTTTAAAATGCAGCACTTCTGTGGGTAAAATTGTCATTGACAGAGTCCACTTTGGGGCTGTTCTGATGCTTGCTGGATGAAAATAGCACTTTTTTTTTTTTTTTAGGGGTTTGAACCTCATGCATTTAATCAGATGCTATAGTGAAGCAGATAGCAGATGGAATTGGTTACTTGCAGAAATGTTTTGTTCATGTTGAGTAGGAGGCCCTTAAGTTAGGGAGTTCTGGGACTCTTGAGTTCAGTTCCTGCTGTGCTGCATGTTCTTTGCAATCCTAGGCAAGACACTAAGAGGAAGATAGGCAGAAGCTTTCAGTGTTGTACCCTACAGCACTGCTGCTTTTGGAAAACAATTGGTCATTTAATGGAGCCGAAGCCACTCAACTCCAGGTGACTTTTGCCTGTGATTTAAGGCAAATCCTTTAAATCTTGTATAAAACCTGTCGAAGTATGACTGTACGTTGTAAATGCCAGAAGGGTTAAGTGTGTGTCTTGGATAGCACCCCAAAAAAAGTTTGTCCTTTGTTTACATAGAATGTGCCTCAGTATCCTGGGTGTAACATACAGTCCCTGTCCCTGACCTGCAAGGCCTTTACACTGGGTGATGTGAGAGACACTGTAACTAAATGTAACAGCTCTGACAATGTGCTAGAAACACTATTCCCTGCCATATGATCTTGATCTTTGCTTCTTTTAAAGTAAGAATTTTTCAATGAGAAGTACTGGAACTTTGAAATGGATGTGTTTGATGTCTCATTTTACAGAATTTTTCCAGCCGGTTTCTCCATTAAAGTGGGACCAGTTGGAAATGTGTTCCTTGTTTAAATGTCTCTTTTTAAAGCCTGCAAAGTGCATATTTTGAGAAACTTAAATGTGCTTTCAGTGCAGCTTCCTGAATGACAGTGACTCAACAGCACAGAAGAAAACTGTCATATGCAGCATAGCCTTTGTTCAAAGGAATAGGGTATTTTAACAATAACTTCAGAGCTGTCTCTAAGGTAAGTGAAGAGGCTTCATATTTTCAGTTCCCTATAACGAGACTGAATGTAGCCCTGGAGACTGTGCTTTGTTGCCCCTGGAAGTAAGGTTGAGATTCAGAAAGTTGGTGGCAGAAACTAACAGAAGTGATTGCAGTGAAAAAGAGGTCTGAATTCAAACACTTGGAAGAACAATCTGTCCAACTGGACCAGCCTTAAGGTCTTAAAGTACTCTCTTCGTGATTGCTAAGGCTTTCTGACACTCTTACAGAAAGTAAAAGATTAAGTGGTTATCCAGGTTTTTAAGCTTGGAAATGAGAAATAGTGATTTTGGGGCACATTGTGGAAGACAAATCAGTAGTGTAAATCTAACCCAGTTCTTTTTCTGCTCTTAGAGAACAATTCTAGTTGATGCAAAGCACCTCTTTAACTCAAACTGTACTTTTGCAGTGCAGGCTGTACAAAGCTTCCAGGGATAAGTAAGCATCCAAGTATCTTTGTCTAGAATTGCAAAATGAGTCCAAGCCATAGACTGAAAAGACCCTGAAATCAGGATCCTGTGCTGGTGCATATTAGCTTAAGGAGGCTAAAGGCAGTATTTCCTGACAGAGGTTTTGGTTTTAGTAAATGTCTTTTTGTCCTAGTCTCAGGGGAGTGGTACAACAGGACACGAATGCAGAAACAAACTAACAGGGCATCAGTTGCCCAAGGACACCCCCTTTCTTCAGTAAGTGCTTTCATGCTGCTGGGCTGTAAGAACCTGTTAGGAGGTAGCTGAAGAGCCGAGTTCCGTGGAGCTCCATGTCAAACTGTGTTCTAACCTGTTAATCTGCTGGTGTCTTAGAAGGCCAGACTCCGCTCTTGACTCTGTGGAAGAGTATATAAATTACAGTCCTTTGAATTGTTGCCATTTATGTATGGTGAGGAAACTTCCTCAGGCATACCTGGGATGTGAATGATGGTGGTACTGTGATGATCTTTGACAAATGCTGTGCTGCCTGAAGCATTGTAACGTGTTCTGTATCTCTGCATTTGGCCAGTTAAACACTGTGTGCATATTTAATATTAAAGTTAAATTCCTGGTGGGATATGACTGGCCTGAAGTTTCTCCTCCTGGATGGACATGTTTGTTTCATCTATCGTCTCCTGTCAAAGCTGTTCATTGCTTTAATTTGAATCTGAGGATTCCATTAGGAGCATCTAATTTTTCAGTACTTCAGATGAAGAGACTGAGAAATCGTTATGAGTGCCTCTGGGTTATGTGAAGTCCCTTAATATAACACTTGCAGCTTTTGATAAGTTACCGGCTGATGTTTTGAAAGGTGGTTTTTTTTTCCTTGTCCAGATTTCTTTTCAGTCATTCCATATTTTGTTGCTGGCACTCACTTCAATCTCTTTTTTCTTCTTTTTTCTAGGCTTTGGCACTTCAGCTCCTAGTTTGGCCTTGGAGACTTCTAACATAGTCCAATTTCCTGAGCTAAAACCTTTAGCAGGGTCTTGGCAGGGTTTAAAGAATTATTTCTGCTTCTGCATGACAGAATTGATCCTGATCTCAAGAGGATGTACTTGGCTTTAAACTTCCCTCTTCTCTGGAAGAAGAGACTTTTTCGAAGGGACAGGTGCCACACTTCCCAATATTTAAATCTGTGATTGTGCTATTGCCTTTGTTTTGGTACCTACTCCAGGACGAAGTATGATTGTATTAGTTAAGAATACAAGCAAAACATAAGGGGTGTGGTGGGAGACACTGAAATAAAACTGCAAGTCTGAGTCAGCAGCTACTGCTGCTTTTCTGCTGTGGTAGTGAATTTGTTTTCCAATAAAATGCAAGGATAGGGTTTCTCAAAAGAAGATCTGGTGCTTTAGGAGCCTTTGAACTTGTGCTTCTTTCTGGGCTGTATGCCACTTCATGCTTATACATAACTGCAACGTCTGAGTTACCTGGACTCCTGGTGTGAGGCTTGCTTTGTGCTATTAAATCAAATCAGTTCCACCTTTACTCCGCTGATTTCTTGGATAGTCCTGTGATGTGACCACATTTTCCCTCTATTCTGTTCTCCTGTACCAGGTTTCTATCCCTGTTGTAAAGAAAAGGGGCATATACGTACACAATACACATCTGCTGTCAATGATGGTGTTTCCAGATGCATTTAAAATGCTGCACACTGTAACCAGCCTATGCTATTTTATAAAGAGTCTACATTGGGGTAACGTCCCTTCCCAATAATGGAAATATTCTTTCACCAGTGCCTAGATGCTTATGTATTTACAAATATCTGATGTACTTTTATAAAATAGCTGTATGTTTGGTTACACTCTAAATATTCCTTTGCCTGTGTTTTGCCCATTGTACCCTATCTGTGTTGAATCCACATGTGGACTGCCATATTCCAGTATCTCCTGTGATGGAAGTTAAGCAAAGGTGTTTATGGGTCTAATTTTTTAGCATTCTGCTGTAACTTAGTCTGAAGAACTTTTCAAGGGATGCTTTTGGAGATGCTTCACTTACTCTTCTGCTACGTTTTTTTTGTGTGTGTGTTGTTTTTTTTTTTTGGGGGGGGGTGTTTGTGGGGGTTTGGTTTTGTTTTGGTTTTTTTTTTTACAAACTCTCCAGAGGGTTTTTGGGGGCTATCGTTGCTTAAAAATAAAATCCAAGCCAAAATGCTTCCTTTGTTTCATGCTATGATTCTGAACTGGTTTGGGAAATGTTGCTTTATTCAAAATGAGTGAATATCTACAGGGAGAGGCTATAGGTATTGGGGGTTTTGATTTGTTTTATTACTGACAGCAATAAATGAAGATCCAGTGTTGTACTACAAACACAAAATGAGAAAGGTCTCCTGGGATACACAAGCAGGCAACAGTGCAGTAGCATCAAGTGTTTTATTATCTCAGCCTGATAACAGTGGGGATGGAATTAATCCCTGTGCCTGGGATTCACACCTGACACTTGGGTTGGTTTAGCCCTCTCCTGATCCTAACCTGTCCTGGCTTCTAACATGTTCATCAGCACTGCTCATCTTGCTTTGCTCTCTGTGCTCCTCTGTCAACCTCTGGGCACTGTTGTGTCAGAACTATAATGCTGATTAGGGCTGCCTAGGCTTGCCTGCTTTAGCTTGGACAAGATATAGCAAAGGATTGGGGTCCTCGAAGCTTGCTCAGGGACAAACCAAGCAACTATCTGTGTCCACAAAGTCTGAACAGTGTAATTTAGATGGTTTATAGTGAAGCTGTAAAATCCCTGTGTTGCTTTTCCAAAACGTCTTCCATGTTGCTGGTCTCATTCCAGCCTGGGACTGCCCTGGCATACAACAGAGCTGTACCAGCCCTATTCATAATTCTCTATGCTCCTCAGAAATGCTTCTCTTGGTCTCTTTGGCAAGTGCTCTGCACGTTTGTCCTGCTTCCTCTAGCTAATTTCAGCACTAGCTTGGTTTGGTAGCTAAGCACTGGCCCCATTCCTCTGGGTTCATTTTCTGTAGAGTTTACAATCCAATCATTCTGCTGAAGTGAGAGGCAGTATTGCTAAGTCAACATCAGTGCTTACATTTTTGTCTATTTATTTACTTCTCGGCAATGCACAAAACACATTTGTTAAGCTACCTCCCCCTATGCCTTCCAGCAGTGTTGCAGCAGTGGCAAAGCTTTGGAATGCATTAGCTGCTGGGTGTGATTTCAGATGTCCTTTTTGACAGCAAACCGCTGATGTTAATCAGGCTCAGGACCTGGAAGATACCAAGAGTTATTGTTGCTGCTGGGCGCAACAAAGTGAAGGGTTATGGGCAATGGAGATCAAAAGGGACTTAACTTTTGCAGTCTCCTTCTCACTAAGGATAATACAAAGAAATAAGAGGTTTTCAGCAGTGTCTCACAAGAGTATAATTTTCATTAATTGCAGTATAATTATGTAAGCACTTTAACAAATGCTGCTGGAATCCTCTCAGGGTGCAGAAAGCACCAACAGAGCTATTTTCTGTGATGAAGCAGGCTTTATGAAGTTTTGGAAGCGTCTGCACTGTGAAAATATCCAGGGGCAGCCCCGGGCTGTGTTTCATACGTGTACATTTAGCAGAGAGAATCGGAACCTGTGGGAGAGCACACTGAGGCAAGGGTCAGTCTGTTCCTGCCCAGCGGCTTTGGCTCCTCTCACACTATAAGTATTTTCTACAAACCTTTGTTGAAGACAGGGTAGTAGGATAAATGCCATGACCTCTGGTGTACAACGGTTAGCAAAGTGTCTCAAGTTGGATTTGGGGCAGGGCAGGAGACTGAATTATCTGCTTTATAGGTATAGAGTAGACCAAGTATGTCTCACCTGTTGGAGAGATATTAATGACTGTTTTTATTAACTTTTTTACTTAATCTATGAGGACCCGTGGCTAAGCTTTTCCCAGTTGAGCCTCTTTGGTTGAGTGCCTTTATCTTTGCTGCCTCTGACACGCTGTGTTTGGATTTGAATGCTGTAAGGTTCTGTTGATACAGCAATTTTTTGTTGTTTGTCGCCAGTCCCACCAGTCTCTTTTAAAGTTGAGTTTAATGTAAGCGGGTTAGGTGCTGGGTGTATGCGGTATTGTGTGAAATCTTAGCCCTGTAGAAATCCAGGAGTGTTTTGCCATGGGTTTCTGTAGACCTATGCTTCCCCACCCTTGTTTTCTGCCTCCCCACCTATCCCCATTGATGCTTTACGCTCCCCTAATCCATTGGCTGCCTGTGCTGTGTCTGCTGGGGGTGACTGGGAAAGCTGTACTGCGTCTTAATCTAAACTCATCTTGAAGGTCTTTGTGGTTTTCTGTGTCGTACCATTTAATTTCTCTCTCTGTAGTTTACTGCCTTTGTGAATTCAGCATTTAACTTTGTAAGCTTAGCAGGGATAAAGTTTAGCATGCAAAACAGCATACGAAATAAAGCTATGGTGTAGTTTTACACTGCTGTTTTATGCTGCTATTTCTCGCAGAGGGGGAAAAAACTTTCAGTTACAGGGAAGGATGGCTCAGTGTTGTGCATGTGTCAGCACCCTGGCTGTGATGGTGCTTACATATATTTAATGTGCCACTGAATTTGGTTGTCTTGTGGTAAATCTTATGGGTTTTTGTTGTCGGTGCTTAGCTTGCTCCAGTATTGTATGACAGGAAAATAGCCTCTGTATTGCTGCAGTATCTCTCGGTATATCTGTAGGCTTTGTATTGGCAAGTGTTGTTATTTTGTGGTATTCAGCCGTGTTTTTCTCTCCAAGGTGTTATTAGATCATTGGGATGCACATACAGGGGAGTACTGCAGCAGCCCATAAGCCCACGGTGAATTATGCATGTGGTTTACGGGTTCATCAGAAGGGACTTGCATAGTCGTTTTTTATGAGGGAGGTGTGTGTGTATGTGTATCTACACGTATGCCTGCATGCAAGAAAGATACAGCCCTGACTTTGCAGCTCTAAAAGCAGAATTGTAATGTATTAATCCACAGGCTTCCGAGTAGTGCTATCTGCATAATAACAATGAGAAAAGGAAGAAAGGAGAGAGGGAGGCAGATGGGAGGAAGCTCCACCCTTAGCCATCACTGTCATTCCTGCTTTTTTATTAGACAAAGTGGTGGCTTTAAGTTGAAATGTACTTGCTGTTTCTGTATAAGAACCGAGAGGTTTTTTGATTCAAAGTCACAGATATTTTCCTTTGTATGGAAGAGGAATCTTTATAAGCTGTTGGTACTACTAGAAATTACCGCTATACAGGTAAGTAACAAAACTATTCCCAATGTGGCTTCTGACTCCTGCCTCTTGCCCAGTTTTGAGCTTTCTGTGCCTGCTTTCCTCGCTTCCCCTCGAAAGACTTGATGTATGTGAAATGAGATGTGCCGGTTTGGGTGTGTGTATATTTTTCATTTAGAACATGGATGTTTTATCAAGTTTTATGCCTGAGGAAAATTGCTTATGTGGAAACAGTAACTCATTTCAGGGTGAGTAATTGTAGCTTTCTGCAAAGTTCTGAGTCGGTCCCATCCCTCCTAGCACAGTCGCCACAAGAGGACCATCTCTCTGCCCTGAGGTAGGTAGTGCTGCCATTTACACACCCGGGAGTTTATTGCTATTGGCAGTGAACTGAGCAGAATGGTTTTTTGGTGTTCAAATCAAGAAAAATGGTGCTTTCCTGTTTTGTGAAGGACTACTAATATTACAGGGTTGACTGGTTTCTTTAGGACTGACCAAACAGTTCAAGAAAAATAGGAGCTTTTTCAAATACAGTCAGGTCTGCTGAAGCAATAGTCAAGTCATTGGTGGAGAGAAGATGAGCGTGTCAGTTCTGGAAGCTGAGCTATTTTGTATCCCAGAGGAATGAATATGCTGATACTTGGTAGGCCTCCAGTGCCTGCAACTGAGAAAAGAACATGCCTATTTATTTTCGTTGCTGGAGTCGCCTTCACGTTTCTGTTCCTTGCGTCCAAAAGCCTAGATTTATAATTCAATCTGCGTCTATTTGTTTCTTGACAGAAGAGGATGAAATAATAGCAAAGCTCTGTTTTCTTTATAGCCAGGAATAGATAGCTATGGCTTACCATCAGTGTAAACTGTACAGGATTTTGTGATGTTTCAGATGAATGATGCTGCTGCTGCTGTATGAAAGTAAATCGCAGTGTCCTGGAGTGAGTCCCAGGTTATTCTGCTGTTTTCGCAGCAGCTCATTTCTGTAGCGGTGCACTTGAGAAATAAGTCAGGCCGGATCCTTCTTTTTGCTAACATCAGGAGTCACTGTGGCAGAGATGGTGGAAGGGGGCTTATTCAGAATTGGTGCAGATCCAGTGGATGTCAGAACCTGTTTTGGGAGGTTTAGGGTTCAGGACTGGGGGGCCTCAATGGGTTCATGCTATAGTAGTGGGGTGCGTGACATACAGCAAGTCAGTGGCCCTCTTAGAGCTCCGGTTTGACTGATCAGAGGAAGGACCATCTTAGAGCCTGAGGTCAGTACTTCATCCCTCAAGTGAGTCTGCAGTTAAGTAGCAGATCCTTCTTTGCCTTTCTCTAGTACAAGCCACAGGAGTGAATTTGACCTGTGAGTTATCTCTGCATAAATCTGAGAGTTCTATAGTTAATTAGGAACTGGAAACAAGGCAAAGTGAATCTAACAGTTTCTCTTATCTTTTCTGCCTTCTACTGCATCTTCCATCTTTCCTGAACTTTCTGAAGTACAAGGGACAAGCAGGTCGAAAATGGGAAGAAAATTAGAAGCGCTTGGCCTGGTGCCTGCCTTTACACTGTGTTGATTAGGTTTTAATTGGCAATTCTTGTCTGTAATATAAGATAATTGCAGAGATTTCCACGAATTGTTTGCAGAATAGGAAGAAACAGACACATCTGAGTTGTACTGGAGGAGTTTAATTAAAGACTTGATAAAGTGCAACAGATGGTGCTTTGCTAGTTAGGAAGATAGGCGTGAGGCCTCTTCGTAGACATTCAGCCATGATGGTTTCTGCTCCCTACTGGCTAGAGATGCTCTGGCATAATCTTCCATTAGGGGCCTCACACAATTCAAGGATAACGTGCACTTCATGTTCGGGTCCAAACTGTGAAGGTCATGATTCAGTGAGGTTAGGCAGCCACAGAGTGAGATCCCTTGTGTCCGTGGCAGGACTACCCTTCCCAACAGGAGCTTTGCTGTCACTGACCTCTGCAGTTGTTCCGTTCCCTTTTGAAAGGCTTGCAAAAGTGAGAAGACGTGTCCATAGCTGTACAGGTTTCTTTATAGACACTGCAGTGGCATGGATGAAGAAGGATCTGTTTGATTTTTGTTTTTTTGATAGCACTGCTCCCCAATAATTTTGTGTGAGTCAACAACCAACACTGGACTGGCTCCTGGACTGGGATTATGTCAGTGTGAACCCTGGAAGATGAGGGGGTTTACTGTTTCTGAAGTCCTCACTGGTCTCTGGCTTCTAGGAAGTTACAGGCGTAGCAGAACAAAGAAGAGGGTATTGTAACTTAAAAAAGAAGAAAAATAATCTTCTCTTTGCAGTCTTCACTACAGCAGGTACCAAACCTTGCATTTTTCATGTTATTTTTAAAAGCGTGAGAGTATATTGAAAAAGAAGCTTATCCTGAAGTTGCATGTTCATGAAATGGCTCCAGGATATGATCTGCTTGTTTACTCTTGCAGTAGAACTATGATTTCTGCTTGCTCCCCAGCACTGCTGTAGCTTTGATGAAATTTAGCTTTGTGCATCTTCAGAGAATTATCTTGGAAAAGGAAAAAATAGCTAGGAGGTAGTGGATATTACAAGGGAGCATCCTGGTTTAGGAAGAGTTCATCTGGGTTTTCAAAGTCAAGGAAGAACCTGAAATTGCAGAACAAGTAACCAGAAAACAGGGAATATTTCACATAGATGTTGAAGGAAAAAAAAGAAATTTGTGACGCTGCAGGATCCTTTTCATGGGGTCATCTCATTGGGCAAGCCAGACAGATCTGCAAGATGATAAGCATACTTTGAAGCTCCCTGCCTAGCAGATGCTTGGAAGGTATGCTTACCCCACATTTAAATGAGTTTTGTCGCTTTTTTAGCTTTGGTAATGCTGCAGGGGAGTTTCCATGGGCTTAACTCTTTGGCTGTCTTTTCTTTCTGCAGCTCGGTGTTCATTTCAGTTCAGGCTGTTTTGGAAAGTGATTACCTGGAAGGGATTTGGTTACACTAGGCTTCAACAAAGGCAACACTGGATGCTCAAGAAACATTTTAAAGATAAGCCCTGAGCTGGTTTTGGGGTTTTTTTAAGAACTCCTTACCAGTCCCCATGGCTAATGCTTTGAGTTGGCTGATTTTGTTCTGTAGCCTTAGGATCATCCTGAGAGGTGAGTGGGTAACTTTCTCATACAGGCAGACAGCTTTTTGTTTTGGTTTGGATTTTTAATACTTTTGCCTTCTGAAAGCTATAGGGCATTAGAGATGGCAGTTGTTTAGCTCATTCTGGTCGTAAACTGATGAACATGGCTTCTATTCTTTCAAAAGAACAATCTCTTTTAGGCATTCGTTCAGGGAGAAGACAGGTAGAGAAGGTGGGGGGAATGCATTCACCAAGAAGTTTTAATTTTCTAAAGAGAGGAAAAAAAAAAAGGTGTCAGTGTTTTCAGGTAACAATATTAATAGTACTACCTAAATGCTTATTTGAGTATGGAACATACGAAAAAAAAAACCACCAAACCTGCAACTCTCCTCCCCACCCTGCACCCTCATTTTTTGTTGTTTGGGCACAGGCACAGAGAGAAGCCCTTCATGAGGAACTTCATGTGGAATCCTTGTAGTTACTGTAGTGAAGCTTACTTTTTAAAAAAAAGGAATTAATTAGGAAGTGTGGCATATAGACTCGCAAAATGGAAGAAAGAAATGTGGAAAGGAAATAGTAACTCTGCGTTTGTTCCATTCTTTAAGTTCAGACTTCAGGTATCTTACTCTTTGTTGAGTATTTATCACCTTTCTCTTCTAGAATGTGGGGGTGGGGGTAGCAAAATTTCTTTTACTATGTAGACTGAATAACTGAAATAGGAAAAGAAGAATCTTGGTTGAGATTACACAGCAGTGCAGTACCTCCTTCATCCCTTGGCTCTTTCCATCAGACTGTGCTGTTTGCACTCTCTTGAAAACTTAGGTTTTCAACTTTCTGGCAAACAAAATGTGACCTTTTCAAAAGATGATAAAGACACAGAAAGGGCTCTCTGCTACCTATAGAGGGTAGTTGGTTTAGTTTGATAAGCATCTGAAATTAAGATTTCCCCCAGAATTTTGTGCTCAGAATATTTACCTAGAAACCTTAAGGGAACAGATTTTAACTCTGGAAAAGAAACCTTTCTTTAATTTGGCCGCCATAACTTAGGAATGAATGTGGTAATGGATGGAGAAATAGTGTTGACAAATGGGAAGCCCAGGAAGTTAGGTTTATTTCCAGCTTTGGTACACTCTGTGTAGCTTTGAGAAGTTGGCTAATTCATGTAAGTGTAACAGTAACAGTGATAACAAGGAGCTTATTTGACTGTGGAATGTGAGATTTTCCAATTCAGCTTCCTCCTTCACAAGATAGGCTTAGAATATTTACTGTTTCTTTTTTAGTAACTGCACTGGTGTAGTTATTAAAAATATAACTACAAAGGCAAAGCATTGTTCTCAATAGTAAAAATTATCATATAGTAGTACTAATGCCATTAACACCAGTGACAAAATTGTGCAGAGACTACATTATGGTATAATAATATCTGGTCATTTAGCTTATAGTCTTGAATGTTTGTTCACTGAAACTTAAATTTATTTCTTTTGCTCTTTTAGGGACCTCTTCCCTCTCACCAGATTGCAGTATAGACTGCCAGACCCACTGTCTCATAGACTGCAGGCAAGGACATTACTACACAGCTGGCAACTGCTTGGAATGTCCGACGGGTTTCTAGTATGTCTCCTTTCTTCCCTCCTGTTTGCAACTTATATTCCTGCAATAAGAAAGTTAGACATTTGGGTTGTCATTTTTACATTCAGAATATTCTGAGAGCTATCTTGTAATGCAGATAAGGAACGTGGGGCATGAGGCATAGATGAATATAGATGAATAAACAACTGACCAGGAGAACCACTGTCTTTAACTTAAAATGCCATCTAGGGCTTTCTGCATCAATTGGCAGTCACAGCTCCCCCTGAAGTCAATGGGAATGATTGTTCTTTAGCATGGCAGTCTCAGTAAAATGTGTGACAATGTCTGTATTTGTGGGGAATGTACGAAACTAAACTCCCTTTGAGGTTGCTCAGGACAGATTTTCTGTGTTGTGTGTTTGTGTATCTTGTGTAGTGTGTGTTTAGGAGGGGCAGGAATGTTACTTGTGTTTGTAGCAGCAGCAAAGTCTAGGCTGATTTTCAGCTCAAAAGAAAGAATAAGAGGTGTCTTTGGTCCCCACAGTGCAGGGAATCCTCCCCTGGAAAATTCATTCAGTGTCCTGGCTACTTACTGATACACCAGTCAGAAAACGTGCTGTAAGCTGGCACAGAGTGACGACTTGAGAACAGAGGAGTCTGGGTACAAGGAACAGTGAGCTGCAGGGGGCTGGTGGTTGCGTTCTGGGTGTGCCGAACCCAGCGCACAGACTGTCAGCCAGCCTGGGCTGGGTTGCAAGCAAGCCCTCGACAAGCCGTTAGCAGTTGGAAGGCTGTCCTAAACTCTGGTGTATCGTCGCCAGCATGCTCTGTCTTCCTCACAAGAAAATCGTTAAGACTGCTCTCTCTGGCACACATGACTTACTGTAAAAGAAAGTGGAAATGGTCATTGTGGAGTTTTCAGGCGCAATCTCAAACTGGATTATGAAAGACAGATTTTGTACAAACTATCTTGAACCCTACGTTCATGTTGCCACACCTTTTACTGCAAATTCTGTCCTTGCGTGCGCAATCCAAGCGATGCACCTTGAGCTCCGATATGTGTGTTAGAACCCTCTGAGGTTCTGGAGGGATCTGATGTGAATCCATGTTTCGGTGGCTAAAAGAGAGTTTGTTTGAGCCATCGGCGAGGGGCGATGTTCCTGTAACTATACAACAACCATACTGGCTGGTAGGGGATGGAATTCCAAAGTGGAAGAATTTAATTTTGTAACTTCATAATTTTGGATACAGCTGCCCTGGGGGTCGAGCAGCTCCAAGGAAATGCCCGCTGGGAACATCCAATGAACTGACTGCTCAGACAGACATCACGGCCTGCCAGGTAGGCGGGAGGCCAGGGGAAGGGAGCAAGCAGGTGAAGTAGTGCTTTTTGCCTCTACTCCCATGTATTTTGAATTATCTGATTTCAGGTTTCTTCCCAGACTTTGCAATCTGCTTTGACATTTTTTTTTTTAGGCAGTTCCTGCACTCTCTTTGGCTCTGATGTGGCTCAGAGAAAGGAGGTTGTCCATGTAGACAGCAAGCAGCCCTCCCTTCACTTACTGTTTACACCACTGACAGTAGAAAGCACGTGTTGGGAGCTCTGAAGAGTATGTAGGCCAGATTTTGAAGCCGATACAAGATCCTTTTTTTCTGGCACATGAGCTGAGGGTCTCTGAAACTGCTGTTTTGTATTATTCATGCAAATAATACGTTTCTGTGGATCTGATGCTCTTTGTGTTCTCACTGCAGGTTTGTCCCAATGGCTATCTCAGCCTAGAGAGCGGAGCCGGGTGCCGTGCGTGTCCGGATGGCTATTCCTGTGATCCACGTACTGGTGTGCAGAGGAGCTGTGGTCCTGGTCAGTATTCACCAGAGGGAGAGTTGGAGTGTCGGGAATGTCCAGAGAGATATGTCTGCCCAGATGGACGGAGCAGACAGGTACAGAATGAGTCTGTTATTCTCTGAGGGCAAATTTTCATTCTCCTGGACACGCAGGGCCTGAATGTGAGTGCGTTGTCAAGAGAAGACAGGCTTCCTTGGTTTGATAGTAAGATAGAGGGCTTCATCACAGAAAAGCATTCAAAACACTTCAGTGGTATAGTAGATCTAAGACCTTCTACAAGTTGCCTGTATTAAAAGAAATAAATATTTTTCATCTAAATTCTGAGAATGTTAGTGCTCACATTATCTGCCACCTCTAAAACTTTCAGCTGAGGACTCAAAGAAACTTGGAGTTTGAAGTACCATTTTGACTTCTATAAATTGCCCCTGGAGAATAGAGCTGAAGCAATGCAGGGAAGGGAGGGGGCAGAGAAGCAGGAAGCACAAGACAGAAGGCAGAACGGGGCTTTTTCCTGGCTCAGGCCTCCTTGGGACACAGCTTTCAACAGGAATGGCCATTAGACCTTCTGGTGGTATGAATCTGTGTTTCTTCCCCTTAGCATTGTTTGGCCGGTCAGCAGCCAAATCCGAGCCGCACTCATTGTGTAACCTGCACTCCTGGTTCTTTCTCAGCTGAAGACGCTGTGCTGTGCCAGCCCTGCCCAGCAGGTAAGCACATCTCACAAGCATCTTCTATTGCCAGTAAAATATAGAACTTTCAGAGACTGAAATGACACTTTGCTCTGGTAAAACTTGGCGGGCAGTATTAGAACAGAGATAGGGTCCCCGTGTTACAGTAAAACTGGAGGCTAAAAAATAACTCGTGAGATAAAGCAGATGTCATTCAGAAGAATTCACAAAAACCAGAGAATGAAAATGAAAGAACACAGAGAATCACAGCTTGGTTTGATAGTCATCGTGCTTGCTGGGTTTATGGGAGAGGTCCAGCTGATGTAGCCATGGGCCATAAACTAGTATGTCTGAATGTGCAAGTGTTGCTGAGCAACGAAGAAAGCTTTTGCTTTCTCTTTCTGCACAGAAAGCAGCTCTCACTCCATGATTTTTTTTAACTGATCATCTGTAAAATTGATTCTCACACATTATAGCTTCCTCCACTTCAGGACCTTGATTCACTGGCTATCACAAATGCCCATTTATAGTGGCTGCTGTAGGCATTAGGAATCAAATAAGGGCACGCTGTGATTTTCTTAGCTAATTTCTCTTTGTGTTTGGTATTCTCAAAGAAATCCAAATAAGCCCGTGTTTAGGAAATTGCAGCATGCCGTCATTGAGGGTCTTACAAATTCCTCACTGAGATGCTGATGCAGAATTAGGCAGCAAGGGAACAGACTAGGAGGGACTAGGGTTTTGTTGCAAAATGATTATCTTTTAAAATTCTGACAGGCGTGGAATGTCATTTCACATAATTAATTAGCCAAAAACATCCATCAAAGGAAATGATGGAGTAACTCAGGAAGCCATCCTAAGTTACATTCTATGAGTATTTGGGAATAATCCTGATACAAAAACCAAAAGCTTTGCAAGTGCCCAGGCTGGTAGCCTGTGTGCAGGTCAAGCTGCTCTAGTACTGAATGGCTGCTTGGCAAAGTTCCCCCATAAAGAGAACATTTTCTGCAGCATTAAAATCCTGGCATGTCCCTTATACATCCCAGGGAACGAGGGATGAGCTTAAGCCTAGTGAGGATTTGGTGGCCCAAGGTTAGCTTTCTGTTGTGCTTGTTTCCTGTGATAAAGTGTGTGGTGCTTTGGTATCCCGCCGAGGCCCTCCACGTAAATTCTGTTCCATTCTTCAATACAGCCCTTGGTAACAGGAAAAGTTTGGTGCTGCAGGTAGCAGCCACACTGCCAATAATCCCCTCTGAATACCCTCAGACTTTAATTCACGTTTCCTAGCGCACCTGAACCCTAGCAAAAAGGCCTTGCAGGGAGAGTGTGGTGTACCTGTCAATTTGTAAAAGGATGCGTAACGTCGCTACAGGGATGCAGTTTGTGATCTGCAGTCCCACCGTGCTTTCCTCTCTCCTGTAAGCCCTGTATGCATGTGAAGATGATTTAATGAACAGCTCCAGGTGCCTCCTGCAGAGTCACTGAACTCAGTAACTTGATTCTTATGCCTGTAATTAGAATCCCTCATTAAATAATGAAGAGTTCCTGTATTCTGGGTACCTTACGTGTTGTCCAGTAGAAGGAGAAATGGAATAGCTAGAGAACCTGCTGGCCCAAGATCTCAGTGGTTTAGATCTAGTTATAATACACATGTGAGAGAATAGAAGAGGATTTCTGTTATTTTCCAGTACCTGGGGTCAGGTACAGCAAGTAATTAATGTCTCACAAGGTCATGGGAAGTGATGACAGTTTTGTGGTTGTGTATCATGTTACACTTATTATTTACTGTGCTCTGTAGAGGGCCAGGGAATTAATTGTGGCTCCATTAAAAAAAAAAAAAAAAGTATTTAATAAAACATCAGGAAACGCTGGCCTCTTTGGACTTCTGTATTTATAAACTGTACTTACCAAACATTTGAACAAGCAGACAGACAAGCATTTTAGAGCATGGATTTTAGTGACAGATTTGCTACTGTATTGTTTATAGTACAAGATCAGCCAAAGGCTGCAGTCAGGTTTCACCTCCAGTGTATCAACCACAAAACCTGGAGAGAGGAAGTGAGAATCTCTGAGTAGATGATGAACAGGTTAAATATATGCAGAGTATCCCACCCTGAACTTCAGTGCTTCAGTGTTAAGGTTTAGTGTCCCTTGTGTTCTTAAATCTGAGCCCAGTCGCAAAGCCTTACCCTCCTGGTAAGGAGTTTGAATAGCAGCATAAGCAGGAGAGGCCAGAGGATTCCCTGTGTTCTTTTTCACGGTTTGACTGACTTTAATTATATATAATCTGTGTACTTAGTATTTCGTGCCTGTAAATGAAGTGTCATGGCTATGCTGATACGTAGCAATATCTTTCAATATAGCAATGGCACTTTCATGCCACAATTAAATCCTTTTTTCTTCTTTTTCTTTCTGCCCTCCACCCCCACCCACCTCCCTTCAAATATCCGCTGGAGTTTAGTAAACCATTTGATAATCAAATTCTACAAAATCTTGCTTGGAAAGAGTAATTAATTCTAGCTGGGTATGAGCATTTCATTGCTAAATGTGCAACTGGCAGAAACATTGTAAGTGAAAGATGATGTATTGAACTGGGGAGACAAATGTGGTCCTTAACAGTAGCAGGAGCACTTCAGCTGATCTTCGATGCCCGTGATCTTGGAGAGAGCAGAATTGGCAGAGAAACAGAGAACATTTAACTCTAATGATGCTAACTAATAAAACTAAGTTGAATTTTTAGCTTGTATTTCATACAAATTTCATTTGTATGTTTTGAATTTTAAAATGTCATGATATATTAAATATTTGAATTTTCTTTGCCAGCTCAGTCTTACAGAAGGAAGAATCATTTTTAGATGGGAAATTCATGAAAATTTGTTTTTCAAGTCTTGTCAGAATTTCTAAAACATAAAAGATATGGGCTATCTGTCATGTACTGCTTTTAAATAAAGTAAGTGACCGGCTGTTTTGTTCCATTGATTATGTCCATGCATCTCTGCTTACATTGCAGTACCAAGCACAGCAGCTTTGTTTGTGTTCCTCAGCTGAACGTATTCTTGGATAAAAAAAAAAGTAAAAAAAGTCAAACATTTAAATGGCAGCCTTCAACAAACAAGAGCGAACTGAAATGCTAGATCTCAAAGAAAATGTTCAAAATTAAGCAAATCCAGAAACAAATGTAGAATTCAGTAGCCCCCTTCCTTCTTTTTTTTCCCTTTTTTTTTTGTTTTTTTACAACTTGCCATAAATGCATAAAACTATTTGTAAACTTGAGTATTTGAAGTTTGAGAATGTTAGTGAGTTTTGAAGCTTTCTTTTTTTTTTTTTTTCTTTTTTTAATTGGTTAGCTTTAGTAGAAAGTGATGCTCCTGGATTTCTGCTTCTTGAGCTTCATCTTTTCTCAGTATAAACACACAAAAATCCTTTGTCTATCTAATGCAGTGACCTTTTGAAAGTTCAAGTGCTTTAAACACCTTAAAATGTCTGTGTCTGGAGCATGTTCCTTTGCTTCCTTCAGATAGCCCTTACCCCAAGTGTGGGACAATTTCGGTGCTCACATATGTTGACTTATGAGTAAGAGGCTGGAGCTGGAGGGACAGGTGTGAATGGTTGAGGCTTATCTATCTTTGTTTTCACCTATTACTCCATTTTGCTCCCTGCTGTGAAAGAATTTTGTGAAATGCAGTCTACTGAAATGGCCTCCTTTCCTTTCAATGAATCTGGCATCTCATTGATGTTGGGTATAAAACCCTTTTAATGTGTAAATAAAGAAAGTGCCCTTACTGGCCAGCAATCACATGCAGGTTCTTGGCTGTCTTCATCAGCAGCGCGCCAGCTTACGAGGGGGCCATCCTGGACGTGGCCACTTTTGAGTGTGCAAAGTCTCTGGGAAACTGTGTACTGCTAGATCACCTAACATCTGTTTTGTTTTAGGACACTACTACCTTAGCTTTGCCTTGAGCTTGTGCTATGAAATTCTTTTTAATTGAATAGTGCTTTAGCTCAGGCTGAGTACCGTGCTGACACAATGGGTTCTCCTGTTTTTACTTCGGAGGTCGTTTATATCCTGCCAGATCAGAGCACATGAATGTCTGCCTTCAGGGTGCAATGTTTGTACACTATGATATGATTTAGCCAGCAAATACTTGCGGTTTCCCATTTCTCCCCCACAACGGGCACATGTCAGCATGCAAGAGGCCATCACCACTCTGAGTCTGAGCTGTCCAGAACATTGCTTCTGAACTACATGTTGTTTTCTTCTTCTCTCTAGGTTACTCCTGTTCTGATGGACTTTCAGTCCCTCTGTGCCCAGCAGGAAGTTTCAGGCCCAAAGAGGGACTTCACACACGCAGCAGCAGCTCCACATGCTTGCCAGGTCTGTGTCGTAAAAGATCTTTGTTTTGGACGGTGGGGGTAATGACTCTTACTGTAAATCACACTTTAAGTACATCCTTACAAAGGGTCTGACAGTTAACAGTACTTACTTACTAGGCTCTGGTTTAGGCAGTCCTAGAGCTCTGGATGAAAGAAACACCCGTGGCATTTCCTACAAGTCACCAGGTTTGTGGTGAAGCGTTCAGGAATTACAAAGCTGTTACATCCAGCAGTGCTTGCTATCCACTTATTGCATTGGAACTGCCTTTATGAAGATGAACCCTGGTATTTAGATCCCTCTGCAGCGATTTCAAAGAAGCTGCAATGGAGGGAAGAGGTGATTACTGTACTTTCAGTAGAAGGAAAGAAAATCAAGGAGCAGCATGAAATGATGTGCTAAAGTCACCTGACGGGCCAGCTGTGAAGCCAAAGTCAGCGGCTGGCCTGTTGTTAAAGCTTATTCAACTTTGCATGTGAGAGGCTTTTTTTAGCGCTATTAGTCAACTTCAAGGAAATGTGTTACGCTGTAATGCAGACTCATTTTCAGGCTCTTTTATGCATGGAACAGGAGTAACATAATTAAAGCAAGTTGACAATATTCTTTCCCTTTGGGAAAGGAGTTCTTTAGTTGTATGTGTTTGAATCAATCACAACAGTCCCCAGCCCTTTCTTGCAGCAAGGGGAAATTAGGTTACAGATTAGGCAAAACTTTTTTTATTGTAACAGTAAAAAACCACTGAATTTTATGCCTTCAGAAGCTGTAGAAGAGTTTTTAAAGGCCCTTTAGAGTTTTTAAACAGCCAAGAAGGTGAAGCAGCGTGTAATGTCCTGAAACACGTGCAAGGAGTTAGGTGCAAGGCTTCTACAGATTTCCAGCTCTATTTTCTGTGGTGTTTCCTTCTAAATGTTTTTGGGTTGGCCTGTTTTTCTAATTCCATAGAATTTTGTTTTGCATACAGTAGGACTGAGTCACCTAATGAGTGGGAAACCTGTTGGAAGTGACTAGATGTTGTGATTTAGTAATGAGTAAATTAATGTAAAAGGACAGAATAATAGAGCTTTGTTAAAATCTCCTCTGCTACTAAATCTTTGCTTAGACATGGAAAGGGAGACCTGGCTTTCTGCTACAGTAATCACATGTTGCTGCAGCTAGATCTGCCTGGTTTTCAATGTTTCAGAGTACCTCAGTGTCTCTCAAGAGTATACAAAATGCCTCTCTGTCCTTAACAGTGCTGGACAAATAGGAAAATAGAGTCAGCAGGAGACTGAGGGAATGAACTCAATTCACAGAAGTAAACTTTGACCCAAGTCCAGAACGTTTTGTCCAGGGCCACAAGTACACTGCTAGGAACAAAAACCTAGAGTTCAGATGCTCAGTCTCCCTTTACATCTACTGGGCTCTTCCCCTCAGAGGTACATGTGCTAAGAGAATAATAGTCTCCTTCAAATCAAGCCATATATTTTTCTACTTGATATTTTCTTTTCTAGCAAATGACTCAGCTGCTAAAGCATCTTGACTATTGAATGATGTGGTGGTTTGTTGTTTTGGGGTTTTTTTTCACTCCCCAGCTAAGTCAGGGAAATTGCTGCTTTCCACCCACTTCTGAAATTAAAACCAGAAGTACATTTACATGGTGCAGCAAGGAACAAACCTCACATTTCATCAAGATGGTAATGTTCAAGAGACAGGGCCAGTGGCACCTGAACAAACACTGTAGAAGCTGCAAAGTAAATTAGAGTTTAAATACTTTCAGTTTAATAATGTAAGCTGCTATGCTATGCCTGTACTACTTTATATAATGATGTTGTCAGCTCTCCTAAGGAACACTTGACAAAGGTAGGACAATGCCTGCAGCATAATAGGCAGGGGACACATGAATAAACTCGTGACAAGCCATAGAATACTTCAGGTATACAACCATGATGTAGATGATGACTCGTACGGTATTAGCCTGTGTCCACCATCTGCACCATGGTGTGTTAGGTGTGACACGCTTACCCTTCAGTGAAACCAAGTTTGTCTGCCTCACATTTATCACAAAGTACATGGGCTAGCCTGGTCCTGCAGAATAGATAATGTGATGTAAATCCGTGCCCTGACTGATCTCGTATGAAGTCTCCAGGCAGCCACGCTATTAAATCTGATCTGAATTCCAAAGGGAAGCAGCATCTCCAGAAAGTCAGACGAGAAATGGAAATTTCATGTCCCAATAGCCAAGTGGCATGGATTCTGGTTACGTGAAATGGCAGTCCTGCTGGATTTGCTGGTGGTGCAGATCCACACCACGAAGCGTTTGTCAGCTTAAGGCAATTTTTAAATGGTCCCACAGCTCCATGAGGTTGCAGCCCCCCTCAGGTGTGTTGATTCAGCTGCTGTGCTCAGAGCTGTGGAATTTTATAGTCTTGAGAAATGCAGATCTTATTGTATTAGTGTTTTTGAACCTTGTATTCATCTATGCTCAGTGGAGTAAATGTAACGGGGAAATAATGACATTGTTCTGAGGGGTGGCAATGAGCAAGTGGGTGGAAGGCAGGGAGACAGAGAGATAATCCTTAAACTTGCTTTGCACCATGAGGAATCCTAATCTGGACCTGTCTCTTCAATCTGTAGAGGGGGAAGCCTAGATTTTAATGAATCCTGAAGATTTGGGGGTGCTGTGAGGCTCTATTCAAGCCTGCAGAGGCATGTACATGCTGGTGTGTGCTTGAGCCTTGCCTTGATAAGCATTTGGAAGGCAGCAGGGGTTCAAGCAGCAGGTACTCTGGGGAGCCATCATCATCAGCCAGTATTTTCTCTTTCCCCTGAATTTCTCTTTTTGCTTTGTGCTGTTGAAAGGCTCGACTCAGGAGGATAGCAACTACTCCTGTGCTGAATTTGTGTTTCCTTTTCATCAAGTTAAACATTTGGGGACGTGTTGTAATGAAATGCACTTTCTGAACATGGTAACACCAGTAAGGGATCTTTGTTTTATTATGTATTGATCTTATTAGTGTTTCTTTAAGTTACAATGCAAGCATCTTTTGTTTAACATATGGGATTTTAGAGATGATCACAGCCCAGATTGTTTGTTATTCAAGCAGGTATCCATGTGTTTGTACTGAGTGTATCTCCAGTCTTTGAAACCCGTTCGTCTCTCTCTGTATTCAGAATGCAAACATGAAAACAGCTCAGCTTTCATGGAAACCCCAGGCTCTCTTACAACTGAGACCTATCGTGATTATTAAATATACCTGTATCAAAGTGTGTTTTAAGGCTGATGTTTATGTTTATTTTTTAATGTATCTCATTTTGTGTGTTATGGGCTCAGAACACAGTCCAGATGGTGTTACTGCTTCCGTGAGCCACTCAACCGCAGTAACATTCAGCTAATCCAATACCACCACCTTCTGGCTTTGTAGTAACTTTATTGTTTGTATGAATGAACCTCCATCATACTTTCTCGCTGCAGGTGAAAGCGAAGGAATCGTGTTTTGTAGGACCCTCTGTCAGCAGGTTACGCTCCCTTTGTGGACCTTAAACGTCTTCTCCTCTCTTTAGGAATTGGATTGTGTTTGAAGTGCCCTGCTGGATATTTCTGTCCTGCTGGAGCAAGTTTTCCAGTCCCATGCCAGCCAGGTACATACAATCCTCTCCAAGGACAGGATGAAGACACTGATTGCAGAGCCTGTCCAGCAGGGAGAGCTTGTACTCAGGCTGGCTTAGCCCAGCCAGACGCGGAGTGCTTACCGGGGTAAGCCTTGGTTGTTTTCTGTGCTTCTATTTACACCTGTGCGTACATTTTGTCTCCATTGGTTTTGCTTTGTGCGTAGGGAGGTGCAGGTGGCATCCTCTGCTATGTCAAGATTTTATTGCAGTTTCTGGTGAATCAGCGTGACATATCGCCACAGAGTAGGTGGTAAAGATAGACAAGAATGAAGCTGGGCCACACATCCTGTGGTTATGAACAATATGAGCAAAACCCACTTTTGGTGGAAGATGTATGACACAACCAGTCCCTTCACAGTGTTTTGTTTTCACTATTTCTGCATTATTGATTGCGGTTACATTGCTGTCAGCCACGGTATCAAGTGCTTCAACTTCTTCCCAGTCTTCCCAGCTGCAGCATTCATCCTAATATTTTGGTAGGACACAGAGTTTGCCTCCTCCTCACATCAAAACATTTTTCCCACCTAGCCTGCTGTGTGTTGTTAGGTACGTGTGTCCAGTGGGGTCATCCAGCCCTCATTTTCCCAGCAACGCCTGTCCTCCAGGAACTGTTGGCAATGAATTCAACCTCTTTGATAAGTCCCAGTGTGAAACATGCCCTGCTGGATTTGTCTGTATGAGAGGTATGTGGCTTGATGACACAGGGAACTGTGTTTGGTAGCCAGTATCACAGAACCCACCAGTAAGTACTAGAGCAGGTCAGTGAGGTATCACAGTGATGGTAAATGGGGAAAAAGTCGCCCTTCAGTGTTACTGAAGAGGTTGCTGTGCCTGCTAGACAAGTTAATTTTAATTTTACTCTGAAGTTTTCTCTTTATGCCACCCATGGTTACTGTTTTAACTTCAAGACCTCGAAGTGGCCAGTTTTTACAGTCTTCAAAGTTTTTAGCTTATTGGTGGCCTCTTGACTTTAATGTCTGTTTCAGCTTTGGACAGGAGTACCGTGTAGGATACTTGATGAGCAATTGCTTTAGTAACCAGTTCTGTGATGGAGCCTCTCCTCAACAGAGGAAGTAGTTGTTATTCCATTTTAAATGGAGGACATGCACAAAATGAGAAGACTTAACTCAGGGTCATCCAGCAGAGCTGGAAACAGGATGAGGGACCTGGATTGTGTGAACCCAGCATGCTACCCGTTGGGCTACATTGCTTCTCTGAAATGTGCCTTTCTGTTTACAGGAACCGGGGGCAAACAGAAGCCTCCCACTCCATGCCCAGTTGGTCACTACTGCCCACCAGGCACAAAGCACCCAATGCAGCACAAGTGTGCCCCAGGCACCTGGAGCAATAGGACAGGCCTGACCTCACAAGAGGAGTGCTTTCCGTGCCCTGCAGGATGGTTTTGTGCAGGAGGAGCCCGTATCCCTACTGGGATGTGCAGCTCAGGGCACTACTGCCCTCAGGGTAGGGAGGCAGCTTTTTGCAGGAATGAATGAGATTTAGTTTATTTCTGCCTTTGGAAATTTTGTAGACTGATAAAATCGTGCAATGACTTTATCAGCACATTTTTTGCATCAGAGGTTTTTGGTGTGGAGTTGGATAGCAGACTGTCCCTTCTGTACAGCCAGTACTTTAAATCTGTTTTGTGTGAACTGAGCATGCTTGTATCGTTATTTTCTTTCCCTTAATTTGCAAAGAATGAAAATGCACATTAAGTGTCTGGTGCAAGGACAATTCTAAATTTGAAACTTCCTACAAAGATTATGCAATATTTGCTAAATGCTGATTTTTTTTTTGTTGTTCTCAGAGCTGTGTGCAGCGATTTTTATATACATAAAGTATGTACTTGCACATAACTCATGTAAATATATAATAGTAATGAAGAACAGGCGGCCTTCTGTCTTCAAGGCTGTATTAAGAATTAGGATTGTTCTCTCCTATTTTATTGGAAAGGTACACGGAAGGGCATGCAGTACCCCTGCCCTGCAGGAACTTACAGTACCAGACTGGGAAATGGCAGAGTGGAGGATTGTGCTGCCTGTCCTGCAGGAGCTTTCTGCACCAGTGGGACCTCCAAGCCAGTTCTATGCCCAGTGTAAGTACACCACGTATGCTGCAAGTGGTTGTACAGGTACAAAAAAACCAACAACAACCAAACAAAAAACTTATGATTTTAAGTAATATCTTTCTGCACTGGATACATGAGCAAGTTCCTTTCACCTTGCATGTTACTGGGTGGTCCAGGCAAGATTTTTTCTGAATCAGGCAGTTCCTTGCCTCCAGAAATGGTAAATTTCCTCCATACAGAAGACTAAAAATGCAAACCAGAGGTGCACTATCTTTTTCTTTGTCACTTTGCTGCTATTTGTGATTCATCCTTCTTTTATTTTCTCCTGCAGAGGCACCTATCGCATGGAACGTGATGCAAAAGTGGCTGCAGACTGCATCCCTTGTCCTGGAGGGTATTACTGCCCTGAGCTTGGCACTGTTACTCCTCAGGCATGTGGTGCTGGCAACTTCTCAGTAAGTAGCAATAATTTTATCCTGGCATCTGTTCAGCGTAAGGACTGGATTTTGGCAGAAAGGGGAGCTTCAAGGGGAGGTTGAGCCTTTGAGTACCTCAAAGGAGTCACTGGGATGACCCCATCACCTTGCATGATAGTCTTGAGTATTTGGGGTGATTGTCTACAGTGCTTTAAACAATACCAGCCACCTGTGCTTACCTTATGAGTAAGGAGTGAAAGTACTAGTCCAGAGAAGGCACTGGGAGCGTTCCTACGCAGTCAGATTTGGAACTGTTCCAGACATGATGCTGAAAGTATGTATCACGTGTGCAGTTCTGCTCTTGCTGCTTATTCCCCATCCAGAATCTTGCAGCAGCAATCTTAAGTACATCTGTCATGTATCTGGCAGTGGATGGCTGGGTAGATACTTTGGGTTTTCACGATGTATTTTACCCTGGCAGAAAGCCTGTATTTAGTTCCTGCTCAAGAGGAAGTACTTGGCTGCAATGAAGTTAAGCTATCAGTTGGCTTTGGAAGGTAAAACAACAAGATGGAGCCGCAGAAGGGAGCAGCGATGGCACAACTATTCTCACAAGCAGGTGCTAAGGCCTGCTTCTTATTTACCTGCCCCAAAACTGTAATGAGTAATTCTAGTGATAATTGCCATGTTTCCCTGTTGATGGGAGATGAGCTTGTCACTCCTGTCAAATGACCCCAGTATCTCTGTCCAGGCCAGTTTTCTGTCACTGCGCAAACTTAGTAGTTATCGCTGGAACCCTTTGTTAAAGTTGGAGATGAGACAAATGATGAATGGAGATTTATGTATGGTAAATAGACCTAGACTATTTCTTCTTTGCACTTTAGAGTTCAGTGTAACAAAGAAAGATGAGGGAATGCGTCTGTTTTTCCTTTGCTCCTGCTGGCAAAGGGTGTCAGTTTGACTGTTTTGGGGATCAGAACCTTTTGCATGGGTAATCCCCAGGCAGTGACAGGGCCCGCTTCTTACTTGCACAGCATGGACTTCCCTGCCTGCAGAGTGAATATGCTGAATTGCACGCTGGTTGTTGATCACAGGTTGGGTGGAATATTTGAAGGGAAGTCCTTGTGTTTCTGGTAGTAGCACGACAGGGAATGTTTTAGAAGAGCAGGATTTTGTCATCAGTTCTCAAGTGTGATGTCTTTGCTCAGTGGCCATGCTTTTGTGGACTGTTTTGTTTACTGATAGGGTCTGCTGTAGAGTTGGTTGCATTCGTTTCCTCTGTTTTGTGCCTCAACGCAGCTTGCCAAATGCATGAGGATTCTTTTGTGCTCTAGAAGTGGACCTGTGTGCCTTTCATGTTGTAGGACCAAGGCTCAGCCTCCTGCTTGCCGTGTCTTGTCGGACATTACTGTGCCAGTGAGCACACCAGCCGGGAGATGATGCTCCTTGCCATGATTTGCCCAGCAGGTCTCCTGTGCCCAGAAGGACAGGCGGTTGTTCCCGATGCCAGTGCAAATGCCTGCCCGAGAGGATATTACTGTCCCCGGGGAGATACTGTAAGTGAAATCCACTTCGGTCCTTGGGGTTCGCTGTTCTCTCCTCAAGTTGGCTGTACAGTTACAGTCTGCACTGGGATTAGTCTTGCTGTGGGAGTCTTTCCTAACATTTCTGTACTCTTTTGGTGTTCACAGATCTTAGTGGTATTTGCCCTACGTAAAACTGTTCATAATTTTGAGATAACATTTCCTGAGATGCCGTATACAATACAGGGGATTGGGTCCCCATTCTATTTTTACCATCTTTTCAGCATTCACGCTAGATTCCTAGTATTCCAGGTTACTGGGAAGAATTATTTTCACAGCTTTGGCTGCTGTATATTTACCTTCTGGGATGCAGCAGCCACATTAGTACATTGAAGAGCCATTTTTCTGTTTCGTTTTGAGGGCTTGCATGCTCAGCCTTGCCCCAATGGGACCTATGGTGAGCAGAGGGGTCTAAGCAGCGCTGATGAATGCTTACCATGCCCTGCACGGAAGTACTGCTACAGAGATGGGATCGATCCTCCAGGAATTTCCCACCCTGTAAGTACAGCCCCAGGTTCTCCTGACCTTTTTTTTTATTTTTTTTTTCTTCAATGGCTGCAACTGTTGGAGCAAGCTTAAGGGTTGTTTCTGTCTCTACTTTGCCTTTTGCCTGTCATTGCAGGCTATGAAAGGTCAGGAATTGGTGCTGGTGTGTATCTAACGAGGTTTGGGATCTTTCATTGTGATCGTCTTGTCTCTGGAAAGAGTGAACTCTTCAAATATTAACAGCTGTTAAAAAAAGAAGCCTCTATTAAGAGTAAAAATTCCAGTTGGGTTCTCTTCCACATGGATTAATACAAGCTTTTGTTTAAAAGCAAGGTGATAACTCTTATCCAAGTGCAGAAGAGGAGCATCTTCCCCACAGCTGTATAGGCAACATGTAGGGTCTGTCTTCATGACAACATTTTACCTTAAAAAATAATTTAAAAAAAATCTCAGCTGAAATAATTATCCTACATGGTCTGAGTTTAACTGATAAGACCATGAATTCCCTTCCTTCTGTTCTTTTCTGCCCCAGAAAAATGCCAGGTTATTCAAATTGTAGATGAAGCTTGGATCTTCCTGTGTTGAATCGTAACAGATTACTCTTCCTCACTCAGAAGACAACACCAAAGCCATGACTGACTGTGCATTTTGCATTCCAGACGGGGGATTGCCCACCCGGCTATAACTGCCCTCCAGGGACTGGATTCCCTCTCTCCTTCCCCTGTATGCCAGGCTTCTTCTGGGATAATTCCAGTGCTGAGGGTGAAGACACTTGCAGACCGTGTCCACCTGGATACTACTGTGACTCTCCTGCCATGTCAGAGCCCAAACCTTGCCCAGCAGTGAGTTGTTCCTTCTTGATTATCTAACCAAGGAGCTGCCATGTGGGACCCTATTTAATAGAAGAGCCTTAAATTCTGTATTAAGCTGGCTTTGTTTTGCAGGGCTTTTACTGTGTCGTGGGCAGCTCTGAACCTGAACCCTGCTCAGAGGGTACATACAGTCACAAGGAGGAGCTGTCTGGACCCTTCGAATGCAGCCCGTGTGACCGTGGTTTCTACTGCGCTGCTCCAGGACAGACTGGGCCAAGTGGTCCCTGTGAGGCTGGATTCTACTGCCAGGGCAGGGCCTGGACTGCAGTAAGTCACGCAGCAAGTCTTTGTCCTCCTTATCTAATTGTGCTCCACACAATTAGGTAAGGAGGTGTAGGAAGGTGGTTTTTTTCCACTGTGGTGCTTTGTATTAACCCAGTGAGTTCAAGTCACAGTTTTGTACTGCTCACACTCAAGTTTATGGTGTGAGGACCACTCCTGCTGCCCTCAAAGGGACTGTAACAACATTGTATTTTTCCTTCTCAACACTTACACCCCCTTAATGAAAAATATGGCCAGGCGAAAAGTTCAGTGGGTGTGAATCACAGTGGGATTGCTACTGTAAAAAGGGTATTCATATTTATTCTTTTTGTGTTTGCTGCATTTCCCTCAAGTAGTTATTGTCAGTGTACAACAGGGTACATCTCTGTTTTTCTTTTCTTTATTGCCTTGGACCCAAATCAGTATGATGCCTTAAATATTTTAACCCTGTTTACTCCTTTGTTTGAGTGATGCCTTTTCCAATTTCAGTTGCCCACAGATGGTGTGACAGGAGATGTGTGTCCTCCTGGGGCATACTGCCCATCTGGCTCTCCCTTACCTATCCCCTGTCCTCCAGGAACTTACAGCAACGTGAGTGGGTTGAGAAGCCTCCAGGAGTGCTTGGACTGCCCACCTGGGTGAGTATCATGTTTAGAGAATATGGCTCAGTTCTGTCCCATTGCAAAGGGATTGATTGCCCAGCCTTCCAAGTCTGTTGCCACAATAGCCCATCCTTACCTTCAGCCCTCTTACGGAGGAGTCCGCTCTGTTCCAAGGGCTCTGGAGCAAAGGCGCTACCTGTGTTCTTCATGGCTGCGTACTGGTAACAGTAGATATGCAATAAGGAATCTGAACTGTCTCCGTTGTCCCCTATTTTTTTTTTCTGTTCAGTAGCTTTTGTCAAGACTCATTATGTTTGTAGCGCAGGATGGCTTGACCTAGCAGCTCTTGCTTAAACAATCTCATTAATACTAATAGGGTAGTCCTTTCTGCATTACCAGATAATATAATTCACCACCCTGTTGCATTCCTTTTAATGGCACCAAAATTGCGCACCTGCTTCTGAAAGAAAAGGTATGGATTGTGGTGGCTTTCACCTCTCCGTGAGTGTGCGTTCAGTATGTGCAACTTTTTAAGACCAGTGAGGGACAGTCTGACTTTCAGTGGCCATATCTTCATGCTGGGCTGACAGACAGTGCATGCAGGATCATCTGCGGCTTAGTGGCACAAAACCACTTTTTTTTGTGCTTTACATTGAAGGAGGAGACCAGCTGGAATGGAGTCATAGATCTCCATGGGGTAGAATCTAAAGCACTGAAAGAATACAGATTCAAAAAACTATCCCTCTATTTTTTTTACTTTTTCTTCACACACTCTTTTCCTGGGAGAGGCAGGCAGGAAAACAGAGCAAGAGACTGTTCTGAAATTCATGTTCTGTCCAGAAGTTGGAGGGTGCCACCAAAGTTCCTTTCTTTATATATATTTTTAGCCGAAAGCTGCAGACAATGTTCGAAGAAAACCAACATTTGGGTGTTTGTGTGATCTTTATTCAGAAATACATGCAGATGCCACCCCTTGATTGTAGAGGAGAGTTCTTCCCAGGATAAAGCTACTGAATCTGAGAGGTTATGGTCTTTAAAAACCATGTGTGAAAAGTGATACCTATCCTCTGCAACTGCCTTTCAAGGCCCATAAGCAAACAGGAACCAGGTCTCTTAAGATTCCAGGTAGACTGCAGGGATTTTTGAATTTGGAGTGTTCTATCCAGTGACAAGAGGAACTATTGCTACCCAAGGCTTTTGTTTTTCCCCACATAGCCTGTACTGTGATGGGACGAATAACCAAGCTCCCTCAGGACCATGTGAACCTGGCTACTTCTGTACAGGAGGTGCCAAAAGTGCTCTTCAGCAAGTGGTGATGGAGGGACATTATTCCCTAACAGGAGCTTTCAAGCCAGAGCCATGTCCTCCTGGCAGCTTCCAACCTGTAAGTATGTTTGTATACTCTGTGTAATAGACTTGTGGGGTCCTGAGAGCCCTTGGAAACTGTAAAGCATGTGAATGGAAATTCATGAGGCATTTGCAAATGGTCAGCTTAAAAAAAGGGGAACTTGGGTTTTCTCCTAAGTTGGGTTCGCTCCCACCTTTGCTTTTACCTTGCAACAGAAGAGCTCTGTGTAGAACTAAAAAAGTTTGGGCTGAGACATCAGATCCATCAGTCCAGTGCTGTTGTCTGTAGTTCACGTAGCAGTTTTTCTTAAGTTTTCTTGCGCAGTGCAAATATAGAAGTGGGCTGAGGAGGCTTTAGCCTAGCATGGGTGAATTAGCACACGTCTTACTGCTGTATTAGGTCAGGGCTGTGCCTGCCATTGCTTTAGTGGTGCAAGGTGCTATTCAGGTACCACAAATCTGTTGCATTTGGACTGCAGTTATTTGCTTCAGGGTGTTTATTTTGTAGCAGGGAGTCTCCAGTAGTCCATAGAACGTGCACAGTTTATTTATTCACATGGTCAACAGTAATACACCATATCTGTCAAGTTTTTCCTGTGTTGCCTCTTCAGGGCCGTGGTCAGTCTTTCTGTAGAGACTGCCCAGAGGGTACGTTCTGCAATGAGCCAGGCCTGGCTGCACCCCAGGATTGTCCCAAAGGGCATTTTTGCTTGGCTGGAAGTTCCTTGCCCTTCCCATGTCCAGCGGTAAGAATCAAATATGGACTTGTCTTTCGAGTAGTTATTTTCAGCAGGCTTCCAGCCCCTTGGCAGGGGGCATTCACTGGTTCTCTCTCTTTGTGTAGGGAACTTACACAGATGTAGTCCGGGCAGGTTCATGCAAGCCCTGCCCAGCAGGCATGTACTGCAGCACGGCCGGTCTGACTGAGCCAGAAGGACATTGCCAGCCAGGATATTACTGCATTCAAGGTTCCAGCACTTCCTCACCTGTGAGTACTGAATATCTTGCATTGCTCCAGACCTTTTGACACTACAAAAGCTTTCATAAACCATAGTAATTTTATTTTTATTTTCCTTGCTTCAGATGGGGTTTGCATTTGGAGATCTTTGCCCACAAGGACATTATTGCCCTGCTGGCACAACACACCCTAAAGAAATGCCGTGCCCTGCTGGCACCTGGAATGGACAGAGAGGAGCCCAGGATGCCACTTGGTGTCTGCCTTGTGCCCCTGGGTTTTTTTGCAATATATCTGGCCAGGATGCTCCTGTAGGACTTTGTGCACAAGGTGAGACAAAGCCAGAACTTCTTTAGCTGCTTAGAAATTAATTTGGTTTTGACTGGGAGACAGGACTCAAATCCTTTTTGCTTTAAGGTTATTACTGCACAGGAAGGGCAAAGACTGCAAAGCCAGAGGATGGTGTCACTGGAGATCTCTGTCCTCGAGGACACTTCTGCCCTGCAGGCTCAGCAGCACCTTCTCCCTGCCCCAGCGGAGAATACAGTAATGCAACAGGTCGGGAACTGGATCTTTGCAACTTCAAGTGTGACTTGGAAGAGGCAGAAACACGGATCCTATTTTTTTGTTTGTATCCAAGAATGATGATAGCTGCTGGCTGTTATGAGCATTCAGTATTTAGGAGGTGGGGTAGGGAAAGGGATTTGGGGGTGGTTGTTTTTGTTTTTTTCCTCATGTCACAGGGGGAATACATTTCACCTTGCAGCAGCCGGGCTGTTAGGGTGGTAACTGACACTCGGGGCACCAAAGCGAGTAAGCGGTTAACCAGAGTCCTTGCTGTTCTGCTGCCACCTAATGGCGAGACGTGGCGGTTACTGGCACTCTGGGGCTGGTGGAGCCGAGCAGCTCGTTGAATCAAACACTTCGGGGGGAAGGTACTTGTTTGAAGGCCGGTTACTGCAGGAGGGCTTGCAGAGTAACTGTATTTCAATTTCTGTTTCTTTAAGTAACCAACCATCCAGAGGGAGGTTGCACACGTGGTATTTTTCTTCTGCTTCGTTTTGTGGTTCCTTTCAGTTTGTGTATTTCCTTCACAGGTCAAGACAAATGCTTTCCTTGTCCTGCTGGATTTCACTGTTCAAAAGGGCTAAGACGTCGCTGTCCTCCTGGCTTCTATTGCCCTCAGAAAACTGGAATCAGTTTTTATCCTTGTCCTCCTGGGACTTACAACCCCTCCTATGGACTCAGCCTGGCTGAGAGGTGTCAGCAGTGTCCTGCAGGTGAGGAAGTGACCAAGGACTCTGGTTGGCCATGTAGGGCAGCATCTAAGAGGGTGATCTGCCTGCATATGTCTTTTCCTAATTCACTGATGGATGTTTCACCTCTAAGAAATGCAAACGTAAAAACACACAGTCAAAGGAGGTTCCTTGACCCACTGATGGTGTCCCCCATTGAGCCACAGAGGTTTTTTGAGGCTCTGCAGAAGAGTTTGATTGACACTCAGGGTTTTCCAGAGGAGCATGATCTGAGTTGGAATGTGGTTTTGTCCCAGTTGTGCTGATGCCAAGGCTGTCTCAAAGTTCTCCCCTTTGCCTTCCAATCAGTGCATACAGCACAGCAGCTCTCCTGTTTTTTCTCCCAGTTTGCTGATACTCTTTTTTTCCCTCCAGGAATGTTCTGTGGAGAATGGGGATTATCTTCTCCAAGTGGTCCCTGCTGGCCAGGGTTCTTCTGCACAGCAGGTATTGAATTTAGTGTTCACAGGACAAAAAGGGAAGTAAAAAAGTAGGAAGCTGTGGCCCTTCAGGGACTGGGTTTTATACATTCTCTGTGCAATCTCTCCCTGGCTTTTATAGCAGAGTGCCAAGATAGTCCTGAGGAATGAAGCTATGTGATAAGGTTGTACTCAGTCACATCTGAAGTTTCTCTAAATACCTTCTGAGGTTAGAAGAAAGGAAAAACCAGAAGTAGTAGACTCACACAAGTTGCTACCATAGGAACTTGACTGTTGTAAGCAAGTTTCCTGGCAGCTTTCGGCCACTGTTGGTATAAAATAAAGGTTTGTATTTGGAGGGACAAAGGACGTTAGGAAGGTAGTAGCAACTTTGCTCAGTCCTTCTGCACAGTATTCAGTAGCTGTAACCATGCTGCTGAGGATTAGCATTTGATACATTTCATAGAAGCATGGGATGTGAGTTTAGGTGATTTAATAAGGATCCCAACATTTGATTTTCGTTTAAGGAAGTTACTATGTCCTTGAAATTGTCCAGAAAATTCTGACATGAGCCACCTGCAGGAGCTGAAAAAAACAGACGAATACATATTTTATGGAAGCCTAGCTCTCTGGTTTTGACTGTTCTAATTTGGCAATTCATGCCTTCCTCAAGATTTCTTTCAGGTCTTCACCAATTCCTGTGCTCTCTGCCAGGCAGTTGCCATGAATGTTTTACCAAGATCAAGTCCAAATTTAAGATACCTTTAGATGCATTTCAGTTTAAAGGAAACGCTAACAGATAACTGTGAGTGTTGTTTGCCATGCCAGTGGAAGGGGAGCTTTCATTAAAAACAGGACATCTTTTTTGTTTCTAACTTTCTATTTTCCAGCTAACATGTAGGACTGGAGACTGCTCTGAAACAGCAGTCAACTCTCTGAATCCGGAGTTTGCAATGTTGGCGACAGGTCTTTGAACTCCATAGATGCTCCCAATATCCTCATATAAACAAAATAGTTTCTGTACATACTGGCCTGTTCAACAAACAAATGATTCTGGGTTTTATTGTGGGAGATGGGAGTTTGGGATCACTTTTAGTCCTAGTTGCAGCACTGGGAACTCCTGTGAGCTGTTGTCTTCTGGGTAACGCTTTTCTTGGCTATATGTTAGAGAGTGATGATACATGCTAGAGCAGGATTTTATGAGCTGTAGTTAAATCTCACATTCTCATAGGGGCTTAGAAATTATTGTGTAATGTGTGGTCATAGTCTCCTTTCTCCCTAACACCCCAGCTTTTAAAGCAGCAGGTCTATGGTGAAATAAAGTAAAAAGGCGAAGTGTCCAAATGTTTCTGTTCTCTTATGGTACTTGCTTTTAATTATTCCATTCCAGTGTAGATTTTTTTGCTTTATTGTAGTAATTAACAATCAGCTGCTCTCTTCTGTCAGCTATGGAAATGTTTCTTTAGGCATGGGGGACAGGCCTGCCTATAAATAGCAACCCATATCATACCTTTGGTCTATCTTCTTCATGTAGGAGCAAGTGTCCCAAACCCTAATGGAGCCACAAACACGAGCACTGGTGGCCCATGCCCACCTGGACACTTCTGCCCTGCTGGCACGAGTATCCCACAGCAATGCCCTGTGGGCACTTACTCAGATAGGTAAGCGTCTTGGTTCTGCTGATACTAATTTTTATTTTCCTTTTCTTTTTGGTCTCTCCCTTAATCCTTTAAGCAACAGAGCACAGCTCAGTAAGGCTCATTAGACACATCTTTGCATTGATCATAAAGGCTTCGTGGTGGTTTTTACTTGGCCAGAGGTGTAGGCATCAACAGTCTACCTGCTGGACTTGCACACTTGCCAACAAACAGCCTGCTTATGTCCCTCACCAGGCTCTACAACTGGCAGAACTCCAGCTGCACAGTGTGTCCATCTGGCTATTACTGCAGCTCTGCCGGCCTCACAGCACCCTCGGGACCCTGCTCAGCTGGGTACTACTGCCTGTCCGGAGCTTCCTCGCCATCACCACCCGGTGAGCTGCACTGGCTGAATGTCAGTATCTTCATCTGCTGTGTCACATAATTAGGGGCTTGGCAACGGGTAGCTTTAAAAAATGTCACCTTTTCCCCTGGTATTCCTGTCCCTGCCTCTCTTAGGCCATCCAGGCCCCTGTATTAATTTTGAGGTGTTTGTACCAATGTATACATGCCAAAGATGAAGCAGCAGTTGGTTCACCAATGTGTGTTATCGAAGGAGATACTAGGAAAGTTACAGGTGCATGCCTGTAATGGATATAGCCTGATTACCCCTTGTCATTTTATTGTGTCTTGGAAATAAAAATTTCCAGGGAAGAGTTCCAAGTCCCCAGCAGACAGTTCCATATTCTCCAGAATTCATGGTGTGTGTGAAGCGGAGTGTTTAGGAAGCTGATCTGTTAAGTATGGTTTGTTATGGCTTTGCCTGTGAAGCAAGGACAGAAGAGACAGGGTGACACAACATCAAGTAACTCCAAAGCTGGGATATGGTGGTCATTCTAGTTAATGTTGTACATCCTCTTGATCTCTCCTGGGATGCCAGAGGAGACAAGATCCTCATCAGCAGGGTGTTAGCTCCCTTTGGCATTGCCCCTCCCTCGGCAGCTCCCTTTACTGGCCATGTCTCCTTTCTGTGTCCTAGGTATGTGGGAGAAAGGAGGCCCTTGTCCTGTGAGCCACTTCTGTCCCGAAGGAACCAGCTTTCCCTTACCCTGCCTTGCAGGGACTTACAACAACCTCACCAGACAAGCTGCATGCTTTCCTTGTGCTGCAGGCTACTATTGCCCAGAAAATACCACCAGCTACAGTATGAATCCTTGCCCAGCTGGCTTTTACTGCCCCAAAGGTGAGATGTGGGACAAGGCAATACGTTGGCCAGGCTAAAACATCCTTCAATGCAAGGGATTATCTCTGCAAACAAAAGGTTTAAGTGTCAATCTGGTTCTTCACAGAAAAAAACCCCAACAACACTCTTTTAAACCATAGGTATGGCTGTTGCTTAACCCCCTCACAGGCAAACTGAACAGTGCCCAGAGCCTGCCTTGGCCTTGAAGGGCAAGCTGTGCACTGTGTAGACCAGCAATGAGACAAAAAAAAAAAGACATGCCACAATGGTGACATGAATCGATATTGCAGGATTAATAACCAAGATATGTATAGTATAGTTCATGAAGGATTCTTGCTCTTTATTCCAAAGGAACCAGGTTTGCTACCGAGTTTCCCTGTCCCCGGGGCTACTATAACCCTGACCCCATGACACAGAGCTTGGATAGCTGCCTGCCCTGTCCACCTGGGCACTACTGTGGGAAGGAGAACTTGACAGCTGCCTCCGGCGAGTGTGATGCAGGTGAGTCTGGGTCTGTTTGGCTGTCGTATTGCACAACACTTGGGAGCAGTAAGTTTGGGAGGCTGATGCTTATATTCTGCACCTTTTAGCATAATCTTTCCAGCCTGCTTGCTTGCTTCACTTGCCTAACTGTAGTTAGTAACTAGATGCCAGTAAGATTGAAGACACCCTGGGCATCCACCTGACTTCCATCTGCTCGTTCAGGTGGGCACAGATTTCATGTGTCTGGTAGTCACAAGCAGTTACCTCTGTATCTGCTGAATTTAGGCAGCTGAATTGAGCCTTGTGAGTGTAAAGCAAAAGTATGGAACTTAAGGTTGCAAGATCTCTTATCATCTTTGTTGATGTGGTATTGTATAGAAGCATGAACGTACTAGTGCATGGAAAATTATGCCACGGTGGTGTTAAACTTTGGTGGTATTAACCTGCCCCATATCTGTGTGCTTACAGTTGTGCCACGCAGACGTGACAGGCAAAGCCATCCCAGCTGGTTTATTCATGATAATTTCTGGGGCTCTATTATTGCTGGAGCTTCTCAGTCATGTTTTCTGTTCTCAGGTTGGTTTTGCATCTCAGCTGCTTGGACCTCACGGCCTTTTGATCTGGATAACTACACCAATGCCAACTGCCTCTGTCCAGCCACTGCCACTGGAGGGAAGTGCATAGCTGGTTTCTATTGCCCCAAAGGAAGCCCAGAGCCTCTTCCTTGCCCTCCAGGGTTTTACTGCAATGCCTCAGGTTACTGTCCTTGGAGAAAAGGAGTGATCTGTTGTGGGGGGAGGAAATCAAAAGTGTTGTATAGACAAGGAAATGTTTGCTATTTTGAAACACATTAGAGGATCCTAAAAGCCTGAGTTTGTCCAGAATTTGCTGTGTGACCTTGAATGAGTCACTTTGCCTCTGTTGCCGTGTTCCACTCTTCAGAGGACCAGTATGAAAACACACTGTTTAGAAGTTCATAGACATGGAAGATCAGGGTCTCCTGTCAGACTCCTCTGTACTCTGCAGATGCTGAGATACTGACTGCTGCTTCATTTTCTCCTACTCTTTCTCTGTCCCTTCAGTATTCTTTCAGTGTGTTAAATAGGAGCTCTTTTTATCCTGATACTTCCATAGAGCTGTAGCAGTGCTTGCAAGATGCCTTTGGCGTCCCCCAGAGGGAGGCTGGGAGCGGTTGTTTTTCCTGCTTTTCTCCCTTTGTCTTAGTGCCATTATCCTCTCTGTCTTCCAGGTCTGTCTGTCCCCAGTGGGGAATGTGCCGCGGGGTTTTACTGTAAAGGTGGAGCAGCTCTGCCTAAACCAACGGATGGTGTGACTGGGAATATCTGCCCTGTGGGGACTTACTGCAGTAAGTATCCAGCATCAGTCAGGGCTAAAAATACAAAAATGCCGTGTCACATTATATCTGAAATACTGAAAATTTCACGTCATAAAATATCCAAAAAAACAATGGGTGATTTTGAGAATGTGGTGGTCAACTTCTTAAGGTCTGACCACAGTGCCCAAAGTCCCAGGTTCTTTTGTTAGTTCTTCCCCTGGCCTGTTCTTTGAAAGTGGTGACATATTGGTCTTGATGCCTGAACTCATCTGTCTTTAGAATGTAATTGGCTTCATCTCCGTTTCCCTTGGTAAAATGAAGCTAGTAATGCCTGTCTTCTGCCATGCAACGCTGTTTGATCTATGAGTGAAAAATAAGACTTCAGTGATACTGTTTCCATGCTGCTGTGCATCCATCCAACCCTGAATGCAGCAATTTCATTCATTTTTCATTTCTGTCTTGCTCCTGTTCTCACAGCTGCAGCAGCAGCAGTACCCAAGCTCTGCCCAGCTGGCACCTTTTCCAGCCTCCTAGGGAGGAAAATGCTTTCCGAGTGCCAGCCTTGCCCCTCAGGCTTCTATTGTGATGTGCCTGGCCTCAGTGCCCCAACTGGAGAGTGCTGGGAAGGTAAGTCATGAATAAACAGCACTGCATTGCAGATTGGCAAAGTCTCTGGGGATGTGCTCAAAGGAGCACATGTTTGTGTGCATTAGGTTCAGAATAAATGTCTTCCTGTGAGTCACTGTTTTAGAGTAGAAAAGCCATTCACCTGCTGGGAGATCTGACAGGAGTCAGAGGAGTGCTGTAGACTGCACAGGCATCCAGAAAATAGGAGTTAAATTTTCACAATATCCAAATGTTATTCTGTGCATCCCTCCTACAAGAGATGACTGCTCAGTATTGACTCTTGAGCCGTCTTATGGATGAAAGTTTAGAGTCTTGGTGCCTAGCTTCATTTTTGATGGTTTCATTCTCTTGGCTGGAGAACAAATTCTGGCTCTGTGTGAAAAGACCATTAGAGGTTAAAGCAAATAATTCAGATGTGAAAGCAGAAATAGTAATGTCTGTGTATTCAGAACAATTAAAATAATGGCAAGAGGAAAACTTTATTTAAAGAGTTTCAGTAACTGAATGGAATTATAGATGAGTGCTGTGTCCCTAAGTGTTTTCCTGTGCTACCTGTAAGTTTTACCTTGTGTTCTGGGGACCACTGGGTGGTAAATTTCCTTCTAAAGAGTGCAGCAAGTAGAAAGCTTTGATGTGTATTTGTCCCAGCAAGAGTATGATTCAGATCAATAGTAATTTAAGTCAGCAGTAGATTAAATTTTTTGAGTGGCCAGTGAGGTGTTTTGTAAGCCTGGGAGAACCTGTTCTCTCCTAATGAGCAGCACCTCAATAGCTAGCGTCTCTCAGTGACTCATTTAGTTTTCTTTCCCATGTTTTCACTGCAGGCTATTACTGTGACAGCCAGCAAGGGCCAGTTATTGATTTCACCCTTTACCCATGCCCGCAAGGTTTTTACTGCCTGCCAGGGACAAACAGGAGCACTCAGTACAGCTGTCCTGCAGGAACCTTTGGACCAAGGCAAAAACTGAAAACTGTCAAGGAATGTCAAAGATGCCCACCAGGAAAATACTGTGAATTCTCTGGACTTGCTGCCCCAACAGGTGTGTTGCTGTTCTTTTGAGTATATTTGCTACTGCTAGAGAGTTGTGTCAATGGCTGATGGCTAGTGCCAGGGATTGGAGGTAGGACTAGGGTTCTGGTCTCAGCTAAGGTGAACTGTCCCATTTTACATTCAAGAACTTCCTGAGAAAGAAAAAGATTCTTTCTTTATAAGCAAGAAGTGAAAGCGGGACTGCAGAAACTAGAATTCTGTGTATGATACCCCACCAGAAAATGCAGTGGGCAGTTTTCCTGTCTGGCATTCTTTGTAGAATTAGGGTTTTTTTTCAGCCTAGTTCCCAAAGAACTGATCCTTTCATGTAATTGATGCGTGTGTGATTAGGCTTAGCAGAGAAAGAGAGGACAAAACACGCAGCAATGATCTCTCTAGTTTTTTTCAAGATTGTTTTTCCATATTGGCATTGATGATTTTGTGGTCGCTCTTTTGCAAAGCACTTCATAAATTTCTTAATGTTTCAGGCTTCACTTAAGAATGTGTTGAATATGTGCCTAAAGAGAAATGTGTGCTTAAGTAGTTGCCCAATATGGAGGCAGTGCTCAGTCAAAGCTCAGTAAAGTGCTTTCCTATCTAGGAACTGTCAGTCTGGCATCTGCTGCCAATTCTGCACTCCTTACGGTTACAACCAGCTCCTCTGCTTGATGACCATTACATCACTAATTTGTAGACTGGCAGTGGCTCTGCACGATGGCATAGCAAAGGATTATTTCAGTCTGCATTCTGAAACTTGCATTTACGTGCCTGTTATTTTAATATATTCATGGGGTTTGTATATGTTATTCTGTTTTCCAGGAGATTGTGCTGAGGGATTTTGGTGCAAAAGTGGTGCCCAAGTAAGAAACCCTCAAGATGGAGAATCAGGACTTCCTTGTCCTCCTGGTCATTATTGTCCTGAAGGTACGCTTTGCTAAAGCATCATTTTTCTTAATTTGTAGAAAGCATGAGGTGGCATTTTCCTCGCTCTGGTGCAATTGATTTCGCCAGGTGCACCACTTCCATTACCGTGCCCTCCTGGCACATGGTCTGGCAGTGAAGGCAGTGGGAGTTTGCAGGAATGCCAGCCTTGTCCTGGGGGATATTACTGCAATAGCTCCGGGCAGAGGGCCCCTTCAGGACCATGTAGCTCAGGGTAAGTAGAAGAGCAAATGCATTTATGTACGCTGGCATAAGAAGAGGTGTTCTACAAGGAGGTTTCTTTACGCTTTTAAAATAAAGAGAGCACGTTCCTGTATTCACGGCTGCAGGTACTACTGTGTCACTAGGGCCCAGACCCCAACGCCCACTGATGGCCTCTCAGGAGCTCCGTGTCCAGTGAGTCACTTTTGTCCTCTCGGATCCAGGAGTCCAGCTCCATGCCCCCCTGGCTCCTACATGCCACGCACTCATGGAGAGGAGTGCCATGCTTGCCCAGAAGGTGAATACTGTGTGTCTGGTGAGAAGGCACAGCCGTGTCCCCAGGGTGAGTTAAGGTCACACTTCAATGTCTGATCTGTCTTTGATTTTCCAAAGACCGCTGATGCTGATGTGTTCTTTCTTTTCCAGGCTATTTCTGTCCCAAGGGCACAGCTCTTCCAATTGCTTGTCCGGCAGGGTCCTATAACCCTTCACAAAGGCAAGGCAGCTGCCTCCCCTGTCCTGCAGGGTAAGAGTTGTGACAGTGAGCTTAGCATTATACGTATGAGTAAGGGACTGTTGGAAATAATTGTTTATTCAGCCGTCACGGAGGAATATGTGGTGGGAAAATGCGTAATTTTACCACTGTAAAGCACCTGTCTCTGTGAGGAAGCAGAACAAGTATTAAGCTCTGTTTAGCAATGCTGTACAGTTGATTAGGGGACCAGGCAAAGCCCTAAACCAGGTTACAACTACACTGGAAAGGAATTTAGATCAGAAGGCTCTTCAGAGCAAGGAAACCATTGGCACCACAAACTTTTTTCCCTGTCTGAAGTAGTAGATGGTTCCCTTGGCAACAGGCTGGCATAGGCCCATGGAAGGGAAAGAGGATCCTGTGTATCACCTGATGCTGAGCCTGCCTTTTCCTTGGGGGATTCCTCTCCAATTACTGACTGGATTTGACCTTGATTAACTTTTACAAGTTGATGAATCACAGCCTGGATGTGTTATGACTCAAGTTAAGAAAATTATGTCTCTGTGGCTTTTGCAATTATGCTATCAATTTGGCATATGAGGAAACAACTAAGAATGCAGTAATATGCATAAGCAGTTTCTTCTGTGGTCAATATAGCACAGAGCAGGAGCCACATTAGCCTAGCTAGTGCCACTGTTGTTATTCAAGTACTTGTGGATGGAATATTGCTGGAAAACCACTTTTTTTTTTTTTTTCCTTCCCCCACTTTTGTATTTTTTAAATCTCTCTTTGGATCAGGTTCTTCTGCCCCAAAAATTCCTCTTCCTTTTCGGAGAATCAGTGTTCACCTGGCCACTACTGCCCTACTGGTACTGCTTCTGCAACTCAGTTCCCGTGTCCTAAGGGAACTTACAACCCACAGACTGGAAGCAGCCTGATGTCTCACTGCACCCCATGTGACCCAGGTAAACAGCAAATAAGCATATCTTAGGATGGTGACAGGAGAATATATGAAAATGTGTATTGAATGCCCTTGAGCTTCAGTGGTTCAGTGGATGAATTGTGTCAGTATGTAGTTTGCTCTCAAGCATCTTTCTGGATTTTTTTTCTGCCAGTACTAATGGCATTGCATCGCTTTCTCAGGGCACTACTGTGCACTTGTGGGACAGTCGCACGTTACAGGACCCTGTTTGGCTGGATTCTACTGCAGCAGAGGTGTTCCTAGTCCAACACCTACGGATGGTCTTCTGGGGAACGCATGCCCGAAGGGAACTTACTGTCCTGTGGGCTCTGCCTTTCCACAGCCATGTCCTCGTGGTTATTACAGCAACTCAACTCGGAATACTGGGATCGAGGACTGTCTCCTATGCGATGCAGGTACAATACTGAAAGAAAGGATTAGCAAGATTCTAGCCAGACACCAGCATTTCTAGGGCTTCTGAGAAACTTTGTGGTTCTATAGCAGACAATGACAAACAACTGCTTTGTGGGAGAGAGATGTTAGGCAGAGCATAGAGAAACTAAATCTGCTGTTTTTCCATGTAAGGGGATACTTGCAGTGAAGTGCAAGCCTCTGCACTGTGAGCTTCCCTTTCCACCCTTTCCCTAGACACTTTGGTACTTTTGAGGTGATAGAAGGAGTGCTGTTTGTTCAGGCATGTAAGCTCTGTACTTGCAGCTATTCTCAGTACAAGGATCTGGAGAATAGATGTGGGTGACATCAAACATGATGCCTCAGTGATTGTTATTTCATTATACAGTATTATCATTGTGTACTTGCTGTTGTCTGTCTTACATGACCAATGGAATTATGGTCGTTTTGTGGTGCCTCTTAATTTTAAGGGTATTTCTGCAATGGGACTGGACTTGTGTCTCCAACTGGATTATGTGAGGTGGGATTCTTCTGTAGTGGAGGAACCATTTCTCCTAAACCTCCCAGGGTAAGCTGTGCTTGGGGTGTAAATAGTGTAAAAAAATGTAACTGTGGAACAGAAGACCATAAGGTCACCTTAGTTCTTTTCCCTCGCATTAAACTCTCCCATACCACATTATCTTCTCTCTCAGGTGCATTTGAATTAATGATAGTGAAAGAGGCTAAAGGCAGCAAAATACACCTGGCCTTCTTTCAGCTTTTACATCTAAGAGGTGACCAAGAATAGTTCTATCTTTGCATATTGATGCTGCAAAGTAGAGTGGAATGCCATGTCACATTGAAATTACAGAGGTTAGGAGTGCACAAGTTCGGTTAGAATACTGCATCTGTCAGCCTACTGCCTAGGCAAAATACAATAAGAATTTTCAAAGATAAGACACTGGTTTTAAGCCACAGCTCTCTGTGGATCACAGATGATGAAAGGGTGGTGCCATCTTCCAAATAGCCAGCCCAGCAAGATTTGTTATGGGCAGAATTCTGATCCCTTATTTTGGAAGAAGATAGGTGTGCAGCCTTAAAAGACTGAATGATGAGTGTAGGGTTTCATACTAGTCTAACTCTTTTCACCATTGGAATCTGATGTAGATCTTTTTGTAAGGCCACCCTCTGAGTTTGTAGACTGTAATTATGGTGTTTTTCTTCAAAGACGGCAGTCACTGGAGGACCATGTCCACCTGGACATTACTGCGTGGTGGGGAGCAGCAGAGCGCAGCCGTGCCCTCCAGGGAGTTATAGTCCGTCATGGAGTATGGCACAGTGTTTGGAGTGCCCAGAAGGCTTTTACTGCACAGCTGCCTCCACAAACTACACGGATTGCCCTGCAGGTGGGTCTGATTGCACCTACCTGCTCATCCTGAGAAATCTTGTTTAAGGGATTAGCAGATGCCCCTACAGCTATTTGGAGTAGATTTGTCATTGGGCTGGGTTGCATGAGGCTGGACCCATCAGTGACCCACAGTCAAAGCACTTAAGCTCTCTGAGATTCAGTTTGTGTCTGAGTGTGAAAAATGGTAAATAGAGCAAATAGTTTTGACAGGAGACCTTTATCACACACTTTGAGATCTTCTCATTAAAAAACTGCATGCTATTACAACTACTGCTAGTCATCAGCCCCGATCAGCTTCATTTTATGCAGCCAGTGTGATGTAGCTGTTGCAGAGCAATAATAAATTGCAAAGATGGGCCCACCGTCATAGCCTGGGATCAGTCCTGCTCAGAAAGAGATGAAGAGAGTGCTGTATGTGCAGGCTGGGTATTCTTCCTAGGCTATTACCGGCGTGGGTTAACCGTTATGAAAGCTGACTTCTCTCCTAGGTCACTATTGCCCCAGGAATACAGAATTTGCCACACAGTATCCTTGTCCCTCTGGAACCTACAGTGAAGCTTTAAATATCTGGGATGCTTCCAAGTGCCAGCTGTGTCCTCCTGGAAGGGTCTGTTCCAAGCCAGGCCTAGCAAGACCAGATGGACTGTGCGCGCCTGGATGGTTTTGTCCACCTGGATCCACATCAAGCAAACCAGTGTTTCCTGGAAATTACTCTGGTATGAAGTGGAACAGTAAAGCACGATGATGATTATTATCGAGAAGGTGGTGTTACAGAGTCACCTAAAGGACCCAGCCAGGTTCAGGATGGCTTACTTTCCTTTTTTACTTTCCTTAATTCCGTGCTCTAGTTCTGTTCTTCCTGAGCTTTTTAGATGAGGCAGAGTGCTTGCAGTTCTTGTGTTTTAATTCAGTCTGTGTCTTTTCCATTAACAGGCATGGCAGTTCCAGCTTCTGGATCTGTTGGGTTGTGCCAAGCAGGAACCTTTTGTCCTGCTGGTTCATTTCTTCCTCTTCCTTGCACTCCAGGTAGGAGAAGAGTCTTTCTTCCTGAGTTGTGGTGGGTTGATTTTTGGTGCATATGTACTCTTTTTCCCTTTTGCCCAAATCAGTAGGCAATCCCAGTCTTTTGCTGTGACTGGTTCTGGTGTCTCTTAAATGACAGCCTTGCTTCTGCCCCCCACATCAGGTTTGTACTGTGCAACTGCAGAGCTTGCAGCTCCATCGGGTCCCTGCGAAGCTGGCTTCTACTGCACGGGGGGCTCCACGCTCCCAAACCCAGTGGATGGAGCAGTGGGAAACGTTTGTCCTCGAGGCCATTTTTGTCCTGCAGGGAGTTACTCTCCTTCTCCATGCCCCGCAGGTAGGTTTGATGGCAGCTGCTGCATGCTGTTGTTTGACTTCCCAGTGCCTAGTGAACTGCTGAGTTTGTCTGAGTCCGTGCCATAGTTCTGCAGCCCCTTGTTACTTTGTGCTGAAGCGTGCCTTTATGTTCCCGAAGGGACAGCTGCTGTCAGCACAGAAGCTCAGCCTCTGATCCAGTGCTGCTGTATTGAAAACATCAGTCCTAAATGTGCATTCAGACAGTAATTGCAGAATTGCCCCTGGAGCCTCGGTCTGTGGCCTACGTGCTGCTGCACAGCTGCTGGGGGGAAGCTCTTTGCTGAGCCCTCCTGAAGGAGAGGTCACACAGCCGAGCGCATGCAAGAGCCTCTGCTGTCCTCTGCACAGCGAGAGCTGTCCTTTACCATTACTATTAGTGAGATAAAGGATTAAGTTGTGAGAAAGACGGGAATATTTGTTTCTTTCCCAGATTAAATCCATAGTTACTTTAGGCAAGTAATTGCACTGCTCAGTCCAGACCAGAAATAAATAGGAATTCACCTCAGCTGGCACTGAGGACCAACCTCTTACAGACCTCTCTGACAGGACAGCTGTCATCTACCCTTCCAAGGGAGTGCTGGGGACTGTACTCCTGAATTCCTTCCTAGCCTGCATCCTTTTGGCATCTTCTGTAAGAGGTAGCTGGGGCTAGTTTAGCGAGGAAGTTACTATGTGAGCAGCTTGTGCTGCTCTCCATAGCCACTTCCAGCAGAGTCTTAAGATGATGTGAGAATGTGCTTTTTGGTGGCTTTTTATTTTCAGGCTTCTTTTTGGCACATCGTGGTGGCCAGTCAGCACAGGATTGCCAGGCCTGCTTCCCAGGGTGGTTTTGTTCTCAGCGGGGTCAGAGCTCCCCGGAGGGCTTGTGTAAAGAAGGATGGTTTTGCCCAGAGGGCTCTGTGTCCGGGCAGCATTCAGGTAGGAAATCTTTGGGGTCATTCTATACCCACAGGATTTGCAGTGGCAAGATGATCTTAAAAATTGACTTTACTTACAGTTTAGGAATAGCTAGCTATTTAGATTAAAAAATGTTTTACAAAAATTATTGCACTTAACACAGGTTAAGGAGGGGGTAATTGTCTGTAAACATAGTAGAAAACATAGGGGACTTTACCAAGGCAAATAAACAAGCTGAAAAAATATCCAAAGAGGAGTTTTTTCCTTGTGATATTTTCACCTCTGTTAGAAAAGGAGAGAGGTTATGTGCAGTTGTCTATTCTCCCTTTCATAAGGGTGAGGCAGAGGTAACTCAGATCCTGACGCACTGAAAACATGCAGGTGCCTCTGTTGAAAAGGAAGTTGGTGAGCCGTGTGGCAGTGCAGGGGCTGCAGCCCCTCCAGCTTTCTGGAAGTCCTTAATGGCAGCACATCTGCATGGCCCTTCAGTTAAAAGCACTCAGTGGTACATGAAGTTGGTGTTCAGAGTGCAGTGCATGGGCCTCTATGGCTCAAACCTGTGCTCAGCAATGGTTTTAACAAAACTGGGAGCTGGAGGGTGCGTATTCTTTCTAAAGCTTTTGTCTTACTAAATATTCTAATTCTAGGTTTGTGGTGATGCTTCCTCTAATGGCACTATACAGCTGTTCAGGACATAAGCAGAGCAGTGACATTGGAAGTGTATTTCTTTTTTTGCTTCTAGACTATTTGTGTCCTGTGGGTCACTATTGCCCCACTGGCAGCCCGGAGCCCATGCCCTGTCCCTCTGGAAAATATCAGGACCAGGCTGGTAAAAGCCAGTGTGAAACATGCCCAGCAGGAATGTAAGTGAAATGGATGTGCTCCTTCCTCTTGTTGCTTTCCTTAGGAGTAAACCTGTATTTTCTTCTGCCTTAGGCTGCTCTGTGTGTTGTATCCTTTGATGCACAAGTCTGGATTTCTTGTTTCTGTTTTCCTATCACTTTTCCCTTTGTTATGTCATTTTCTGTACTATAACCCAAGTATTGTAGAAAATGCATCCTGGTAGGTCTGTCTGCTGAGGTGGACAAAATAGTCTGTCAAGACAGGTTGTATCTTAGCTCTCCATTTGTTTTCTTTCAAGTAATTTACTTTCCTTTTTTTTGTGTAGTCTTAGCCTGCCAGTGTTGTGCAGAAAAAGTTTCTTAGTCTCTGGCAGAACAGAGGGAGAGTATGGGCAAGCATGTGCTCAGGCAAGACTTGGGTTTGTTGGTTTTTTTGGTTGTTTTTTTTTTTTGTGGGGTGGTTTTTGTTGTGCAGTGGTGGTTTTTTTTGGTTAGGTTGGGGGTTTTTTGGTTTTTGGCTTTTTTTTTTTTCTTTTTTTGTAGGTTCTGTGCCCTAAAAGACCACCCAGGTGATCTCCAAGGGAACTTCTCACATGGCGTGGTCAAACCAATAGAATGTCCAGCAGGCTATTACTGCCTGTCAGGAACAAAAGCTGCCAATCAGTACCCGTGCCCAGAGGGCACCTACAGTAACCAAACTGGACTGGGAAATCCCAGGGAATGCAGACCTTGTCCTGGGGGCACATTTTGTGCTAGTTCAGGTAGGAATCATGCATGGATTAAATATAATCTTATGCTGGTTTGTATCTGGGAGAATCAAAAGGTTCCACTGATGTGTGAAGTGTTCTTCATGCAGTTCTTTTGACTTTTAGGTAGCATTTGTACTGATCCCTGGGGCCTCTTGAACAGAGATTCTTTGTGATTGTTTTCAAGATTTTTGCAAAAAAGTATCTTTTGTAAGTTTAATTGAAGAGTCAGAGCAAGGTGGTTTTGTTTTAGCAAAGATTATGAAACCAAAAGCCAAGCAACTTGAGTTCTAGGACTCGTTTGTTCTCAGTTGTCACTTGGTGGTAAGAGTGGTACTGATCAGCCTCTTCTGTAAAGGTGATCCAGAAAGCTGTTCAGGCCTTTAGCTGTCTGGTACTCAGCTGTGTAAGTAAATATGGAGACTGTAGATTGAGTTTTTAAGTAACAGAGCTAGTCACAGGCCAGTAAACTCTGAAATCATCATGATGACAAGGCTTGTCTGGTTTGTTTAGTTTGGAAGCTGTGATTTATGTAATGCCATTGGCTTATTTGACTTCATGCTCCTTTTCTTTAGGACTGTCATCCCCAAGTGGTCCTTGTCTGCCTGGGTATTACTGCACTTCAAAGGCACGTACACCCAATCCTGTTAATGATGAGACAGGCAACTTTTGCCCAGCAGGCCATTACTGCCCACCAGGTAGCAGCAAGCCAGAGCCATGTCCCACTGGCACGTTTTTACGTCACTCTGGAATGGTTTATCGTAATGCCTGTCTGCCCTGCCCTGGGGGGAAGTTCTGCCAAGGAGAAGGTCTGGCCAATGTTTCTGGTGTGTATTGCTTGCATCTAAACATCTCTTTTTATCTCCCAGTTTGGAGTTTTTGATGTTTTGTTGTTGCTTAAACCTAATCCCAAAGCTTTTCTTTCTTGCAGGAACATGTTACGCTGGGTATTTCTGTGATCTTGGATCCACGCAGCCAGATCATAAGCTCTGCCCCCCTGGCTTCTACTGTCCTGCAGGCTCTGAATCTCCAGCCCCATGCAGCCCTGGAAGCTTTAACCCAGACAGTGGAAAATGGCAGTCAACAGACTGTCAGCTCTGCCCAGCTGGACACTTCTGCAGTGGTGAGTCTTAGCTGACGTATTTGGGAACTGGGGGGGTTATGCAATGTGAGTCACGATAGATGCCTGCTACAGCTTTTTTTCTTACAAGCTTGTCCTTAGCAGATATAGGAAGAACGAACTCAGTGCCACACATCATCTTTGGTTAGTGACGGTTTCTGCAGGATGTACACCAAGTATAAATGCCCTAAATCATTTGTTTTCCAAAACTCCTGTTGGGTTCTCAGTAGCAGTCTCAGGTCACCCGTGATACTTCTTGCTTGCTATTACACCTTCTTTCTTCCTTGGCTCAGCCACCTCTTCTAGATGTCTTGTATGTCTTTGGCCTCTCAGGGAAACAAAATATCCTGGCAAACAGGCGCTTGGTACTGGCTAGCAGCCAGGGTCTATGCTCTGAGGCAGCTGCTCCTTCTCAGAGGTTCTCACCATCTGTCTGTACAAGATGTTTATTTGCTCCCCCGAACACTGAAATGTTTGTGGTCACACTGACAGTAACAGATTCACCCATCAGCTTCCATGAGACAAAGAGGTTTTCCCTTTCTCAGGTGAGGACCTGAGGCAACAGGGAGGAAAAGACTGAGCTAACACAAGTTCACAGCAGAGCTGGAACCACAACTGAGAGCCTCAGAATCACAGCTGAGCATTTTAATTAGAAACCTATGTATCCCCCAGACATGTAATTCACAACTGACTTTCCTATGCGATAAGATGCTCTCGGTGTGAGGCTTCACAGAGAATTTTAAAGAACAGGTACTTTCTGACGCATGTTAGAGGTCTATGATGGAGATCAGGATCTCAGGAGATAAGGGTTTCCATTCTCTGATCTGGCAAAAGAAAAATAAAGGTATTGCTTTTGTTGTTGCAGGGCTGGGCATAACCACTGCTGAAGGACCATGTTCTGCAGGCCACTACTGCCCACCTGGCCAGTCTTCAGCTACTCCCATTCCCTATCACTGTCCACGAGGCTTTTACTGCCCCGTGGGATCTGCTTTTCCTATACCCTGCGAGAATGGGACGTATCAGTCACAGGAGAGGAAGGACTTTTGTGACCTCTGCCCAGCAGGACTCTTCTGTGAACAGCCTAACAAAAGTGAGGAGTCTGGAGTGGGCTGTGTGTTGTGATAAAAAGAGCTTCCATGTCACCAAGGGCTGAGTCTTCCTGTTAGGCTTAGTAGAACAAAAAGGGATTTTGCATGCTGTACCTACCTTTGTTCTGCTAAGGTTCTACTAAGTCAGTATTACATGGATTAGACAGGACAGGCAGGTGCATCAGTTTCTGCCAAGAATGGAAGTGGAAATGCATTACAAAGAATATGAGGCTGTAGGTAAACAAGTAGGCTGAAGCCAAAAGTCTCATACCTGAGGAAAGTAACTCCATGCCCAGGAAAATAAAAGTAACGAAGATATCCATGTATGGCAGCTTATGCATGTGAGAAAAAAATGCAGAAAATATGGCAGCACAGGTGTGATTGAATTCCCTAGATGGGTTTACTCTAAAAAACCTGTGGACAGCTCCTTTGTAGACATCTGCATCTGAGCTAGTTTTCTGTACTCCTTCTGCAGTCAACGGAGAGAAAGAGGCACTTCTGAGATGCAGTTTATCTTTCTCATTTTAGATGTCTGCCTTAGGATGAGATGAATTGCACTTGAAGTGCAGTTCCTCTGGAAATGCTGTTTCTCTCCAATTACTGCAATGGGAATCTGAACAACTAAATCAGAAGTGCGCACGAGGAATCCCATGACCTGGCTTTGGCTGAACTAACAGCAGAGGAAGGCTGACTATGGTTGATAGAGAATGACATTGCNNNTCACTTCTTGTAGTATCTTCTGAGCAAGGTGCTGATCTTTGTTTCCTAGGTTCTGGAGCCCATACTCCTGAGGTGTGCCCTGCTGGATACTTCTGTCTGCCTGGTACCAACTTCAGTACAGAGCATCCATGTCCGAAGGGTACCTTTGGACCCAGGACTGGTGCTGCTAGCGAGTCTGACTGTGAGCCCTGCCCTGCAGGTAAGGAGGGACATGGCACAAGAAACCCAGGGGGCATACCTGGGAAGGTTGAGGAAAATACAACTTCTCCTTTCATGTTGTTGATGACTCCTCTGTGCAGGTCTTTACACTGAGATTGTTTTTCTGTTCATTTTAGGTATGTATTGCTCAGCACCAGGTCTATCACAGCCTTCTGGATTTTGCTATTCAGGTTATCATTGTGCCAAGGGAGCCACCAGCCCAGCCCCCTTCCAACACAGGGTGAGTGTGTGCACGGCAGCAGTATTGTAAACCCAGTGACCTGGGGACAAGGACTGGTCTGTCACAATCTCGCAGCTCCTGGTGTAATGTTTTCCAGGCGTTGCTGCTCTGTATGGGGTTGCTTATGCCTTCTACTGCTGCCCCTGGAAGCTCCTTAGATGTAGTGATATGCTCCTCTTAATGTTTGCTGGAACATGTTGCTGCCTGCTAATAAATTCTGGCCATACCTGAGTTTTTGTGGATTGCACTTGGAGTGTGCCGTCCAGTACCTCCTCCAAAAGATGGTACCAGGGATGGCGCAGCCGCACCTCAGCAGCCAGTGCCCTTTTTATGCCAGCCAGGTCTTCATTTAGTGTCAGCGGCAGCAAACTCGTAGGACTTGGATCCTACGTGCCCTTTCCAGAACCTGTCTCTGGACTACATTGTACTAAAGCTTCTTTCAATAATACTTTTTCTCTTCTCTATATTTTTCTGATACAGGTGGAATCTTCAGGCCTTGGTCTGCCTGGCAATGACATCTGTCCTGTAGGGCATTTCTGCCCCAGTGGTACAGAGTATCCCGTGCCCTGTCCTCCTGGATCCTTCTCTACCGTCGTGGGCCTGGAGGCAGAGGACCAGTGCCAGCCCTGCCCAGCCGGACGCTATTGCAGTGGGGCAGGACTGTCTGATCTGGCCCAGACATCGCTGTGTAACGCAGGGTGCGGTGAGACTGTCACTTGTTAGCGGCAAAATACAGCCCAGCAGGATTGCTATAGGCTGCAGTGGAGGGACATCCAAACTAAAAGATACTGGGCCTGATTATCTCTTGTCGAATGCCTTGTGTGCAGATATTTATACTTGGGATTAATTAAACTGTGAAGGACTTTGTTCTTAGTCCTTCAGGTCGACTATGTAGCATCTACTTGGTGACCTCAGTAGTCATTCAGAGCCATTCCTTTTCCCTTTATGTTTGCCTGACATCCTGTCCCAGCATTATACATGTGTTTTCACTGTTTTCACCAGAGGTTTAGTGTACTATAAATCCTTTATTTAGCCTCATCATCACACTTGCTGAGAACTTGACCTAGGCATCCTTTTTCCCTTCTGTGTTTTAGCTCTTCTCCCACAAGGTGGTGCAAAAACCAGTGACAAAGTAGCATTTCCAGCCTGTGAAATGCAAGCAGAACAGTGCTGTTAGCGCTATTTGTCCATCTCATGAGTATGCCTCATAGCAAGAGGCTGCAGAAGCTCGGTTTATTTTACCTGTGTAAGAGAATCTTAGAAGTGATTTCATGGTAAAGTAATGAGATTTCATGGGGAAGGCTTTCTGGTAGCAGATGGCTCTTGAATTTAGTGGAGAAAATTGCTGTGAAATTTGGCTAAGAGCTGAAGCTAAGCTCAGAAATACAAGTAAGGGCTACATTTGGAATGACTAAAAATAATTAGCCACAGAAATAGACTTCTTAGGAATAAGAGGGATTTGCCACATCCCAGTCAAATTTTAAGCCTTTCCAAAAATTCCTTTAACACTAGAAAGATGTTACAGCCTGGCTGTAACAGTATTGATTAAGGTTTTCTAGGCTGGTAATGAATATTACATGATTATAAATGAGCCTCAACTTCCAAAATCTGTGAAGTTCTTGCTCTCCAACAGGCTACAGTTCGTGCTTTGCCCAGGTTGCTTTTCAATACCTCTACCATGTAGCATTGATCACTTCTCATGGCCTGCTGTTCTGTCTAGGCAGGTCTTGCTTCTGGGCAAAAAACCTCAGCTTTGCTGTTTGTTGTTCAGCGCTGTTCCTTTTGCACTGAGTTGTTTGCCTTAAGGACTAGGAATTGTTTCTCCATCAGAAATGACATCCTTTGAATCTCTGTCTGCAGCTTACGATGGGATCATGACTCTCATTTCCTTGTTGCTTAGCTCTTACGAGCCATCATAGTTTTTATAGTTCTTCATCTTTATTTGTTGTGAGAGCATGGGAAGGAGGTGGTGAAGGGAAGAGTCAGCGATGGCATTAAAGCAGAGGCCTACAAGAAGACTGGGGATAAAAGGAGGCTAAGCAAAGAGAGCAGGAACTGAACGCTTGGGCCCTGTGCTTTGAAGTAAAAAATCTTCAGTTTTCAAAGGCTTTTGCTTCCAAAATGAGACCACTTTTCAGTAAGCTTAGTGCAGAAAAGCCTTCTGCCAGGATTTTAAAGTGGGCACTAAATTTTGGGTGCGGGGGGAGTTGTTAGCAAAACTGAAATAAACCTGCATTTTCAAGGGGTGTTTCTTAATATGCTGCCCCTTGGTTCTTGATTAGTGCCTCCCCATCTATCGGCTCTGAACAGTGCTGTGAGCTTATTGTTTCAGGTCTGAATTCTCCCTCTACAGGTACGTTTGCTTGGAAGGAAACTCTGCTCCCTCCCCTTCTGATGGGATTCGTGGGTACAGATGTCCCAGCGGCTTCTACTGTCCCGTGGGCACTGGGCTAGAACTGCCCTGTGAGCCTGGCACGTTCAGCCCTGTGCCTGGGGCCGGTGCCTGCCTGCCCTGCCCCGCTGGGATGGCCTGCAGCAATGCTGCCACTGTGGAGCCACTGGGCTGCCCCAGAGGTGAGCAGTACCTGTGTGCAGCAAACCCCTTACCACGCAAATGGGAAGAGGTATGGCAGATACACCGCTCCTCTGGCTGAGCCGTAGCAGTGGTTCACTCCAGGGGTTGGGGTATTTGCTGTTAGAGCAAGCTCAGGGTTCCCCTCCCTTTCTCCTTTTGTTTTTTTTGAGTAGTGTCTCATGCACCTCTTTCAATGTACAGGTTACTATTGCCCCGTTCAGACTGCTGTCCCCGTGCCATGCCCCGAGGGGACACTGAACGCCTTGGAGGGGGCATTGGCCCCCACTGCCTGCAAGCTGTGCCCAGTGGGGAGGTACTGCAGAGGAGATGCTAACTGGGAACCTGATGGTGAGTTTGGTTATTAACAGACCACTCAGAGCAGTTGGAGATTCAAGGCTGAAGGATGCAGGGCAGTAGAAAACTCAGTGTAAAGAGGTAGTAAAGGCTATTGGAGGACACCCTTGTACCCTATGTTTCTACCTATCAGTTACTTCTTTGTTTCGTTCTTTTAACTGAGCATTTGGTTTGGAAGTTACTTCTATGTTACTGCATCAGTTTTCTTCTCTCTCTACGTTTTGGGGTTTTTTTTTGGCTTTTTCTTTGTGTTTAACCCTTTTATTGCTGTTCTTTCTGTCATCCTAAATCCTCCCCTCTTGTTTAAGCACAGAGTCACTGAGCCAAAATGCAAAGGGTTGGCCACATGAAAAGAGAGGCAGAACTCTTTCCACAGGAAACAAAATATGGGGAACGAGTTAAAGAAGTCAGAAGGTAAGCAAATGCTGGATGAGGTCAGTGCAGGTAAAGAAAGGAAATGATAGAGGCCAAAGATTGATGGGAAGAAGGGAAGGCAAACCAAAGGTGAAGAGCCTAGGATATCAGCGGTGATAAAACAGGACAAGGATGGACTTCAGCTTCTCTGAGGTATCTGCCTGCTTCTGAGGGTTTGAGGATGTGTCGCTTCACTGACCACAGTGCCATGGGCTCGCAGTTGCCACCCTCTCTGTTCTGTCATGGCAGGTCTGTGTTCAGCTGGGTACTACTGTGAAGGAGGAGCCACTGATGTCATTCCACATGGGACACCTTCATTCCCGCTCAGTGGGCCCTGCCCACCGGGACACTACTGCCCAGAGGGCACTCACTTCCCAGTTGCCTGCCCCGTTGGGACCCTGAACAGTGCCACAGGTGAGTGTGACTTCACCCACAGGTTTCTCCTGTGGTCCACAGTGATGGGGATCTTCATTGCTGGCAGCCGTAGTGAGGGGGTGCCCCTGGGTCACTGAAGGGTATCGGTATGCTCAGCCAGGCCTGATGGTGTCAACAAGAGGCAATTCAAATAAGCGCTGATGATGCTCTGACTGTACTGAGTGTACTTTCCTCTCCCTCTCTCATTGGCCTTGACTTGTGGTTTCCTCCTCAGGTGGTACCTCCCCAGAGAGCTGTGTGCCGTGCTATCCTGGGTCTTTCTGTGCCAGCATTGGTTTGAGTTCTCCAACAGGACCTTGTGCTGAGGGCTTTTACTGCCCAGCAAACTTCAGCTCCATCAGCCCCACAGCATTCCTCTGCCCGAAGGTACTGCTTAGTGACAGTTGGGCATTGAAAGAGGTGGGTCCCAGCTCTGGGCAAGAGGTGTTAGTTTTCCAGTGGTTTGAAATGTTGATTACATCCACAAGGAATGTTGCCCTAGGCTTTGCTAATTCTGGGATTCACCCTTTACACAGACTCTTAAGTTTGCTTATCATCTCCTAGCAATCCTCTTCCTTCTGTGTCACTGCCAGGGTCATTTCTGCCGGTCAGGAGCAGCCCACCCAACGCCATGCCCTGCTGGGGAATACCAGCCGGCCAGGGGCTCTGCATCCTGCATTCCATGCCAGAGAGGATTCTACTGCCAAGAGCTGGTGGCAGGAGATCCCAAGCGCTGCCCACCACACTCTTACTGTCCTACAGGTTCACTGAAACTTGCATACCAGCTATGCCAAGGATTCAAATGTTGTGTGCCTCACTGTGATCCCAGAGTTGTACAAACCTAGTGTGTGTCTTCCTGTAGGCCAGGTGATGAGGAGGTGGCAATGAGCAAGCATGGCATAGTTGTCACCTTGCTTTTCTGGGAGTCATTCGTTATGCTCTGACACAGTTCTAGAGTCCTGCCAAATCACAACAGTCTTTCTAGGGTTTTTTATTGTCTCTGTGGTCTCCCTTTCAGGCACATGGGTTCCTTTCACATGTCCTGAAGGAACCTTCACTCCTGTAAATATGACTGGCCTCTGGAATGAGAAGGAATGCCTGCCTTGCTTGCCTGGTCACTACTGCAGGTATTCATTTCAATCTTGCATTTTTTCCACTTTGTGTTAAGCAGTTTGGCATCCTTTTTTTTGTGCTGTTAAGTCAATGCTAAGTCCCTCCCAGCTTCTCTACCACATCTCTCATTCAAAGAAAAGAAATATAAGCTTAGACACAGTTTTTGAGTACAGAGGTGTTGGATCTGTAAATTTTGTGGGGCATCTCAAAGCAATCTGACATCATTGTCGTGGTACAAAGAAGCATCTGAAAGAGATAGTAGGTAGCATTGGTGAAAACATGGAAGTAATTCAGGAAGTCCAGCCTAGTAAAGTCATCCACAATTTCATCTGAAGCAATTTTCCCATGTACATGGAATTTGAACTAGAGTGCCTGGCTCACTCTAGTCATCTGCATGTTCTTATAAGTGGAAAACCTGGGTCTGTTTTCTCTCTAATATCAATGTAAAAAGTTCTTATTTTTTGTTGTAAACTTCACAGAGTTCATTGCATCAATACTTGTTCTGTTTCTGCACCGTATCATTAGCAGTGTGTAAATTCTTACTGTCCTCCCTGCTCCAGGCGTGGACGGCTGGAGGGGAAGTGTGCTGCTGGATACTTCTGCCTTGCTGGGAGCTCCCAATCTACTCCACAGAGCCACAGCTTTTCCTGGAGCTTCTTGACAGGGTGCCACTGGGGTCAGGTGTGTGCAGGGCTGTGTCCTGCAGGTAAGCGAGAATCTCAGTAGTGTTGAAAGTATAGAATATTGACTTGCTTCTGACCTACTGGAGAGCATCTGTTATCTTGCATAATACATTGTGATGCCTTCTTTGAAGTTGTCACTGCTCATTGGTTTCCTCTGTGTTTACATCTTTTGAACAAAGAGGTGTGCCTGAACAAAAGGGCCACCTTTAATTTTTGGTGCTAGACTATAGTCCAGAAGAGTTTGAAGGCGTTGGTTTGGTGCTCCATATGCCCAGCAGCATCCCAACAGCTGGGTATAGATGTTCATTCTACAACAACAGGAGCCTCTTGCTGATTAATTTTTTGCCATTGCAGGACTTTTATGTTTTACTTTCATCTCTTTTTTTTCCCACCCGTTTCTGTAGGTTTCTACTGCCTGGAAGGATCTGAGGTACCTATACCATGTCCTGCCAATACTATTAGAGATGTTCCAGGGGCTGTGAAGAGAGAAGACTGCCTGCCCTGTCCACCGGGCCACTGGTGCAAAGCAGGTGCTTACGTGGGGGTAAACAGTGATGAGAGGGAATGGCAGCTGCTTTTCAAGAGAGTTGTACGTATCCCTGAGTCTGGTGAGGCTAACTTTGATACTAGATACTGTATGGTGGAACAGCCCTTGCAGCAGGACACTCTCTCTAGCAAAGAGTTCAAGTATCTGCAGAGAAGAGAGACACTTAACGCTGTTAATATAATGTGCTGTTCCAGCAAACATTGGAAATGTAGGAGAGCCTGAAATCACAACCAGTCTCCAAATATCCCTGTGTGCCATCTGTCAGAAGAGGTACTTGGATTGTGGAGGTGGATTGTACGCATACATGCAGGAGTTCAGAAAGGACCCAGGGAGGACACAGAAGAAAGGGGTTCCCATTAACAATGAAGAGATGACTTCTTAAAGCCCTACTTTCTGCTTGTTAGGGGATTCAGAAGCATATCCATGTCCATCGGGACACTATTGCTTGGGAGGCAACAACAGCGACCACAGGAGTCTTCTGGCACCTCAGAAATGCCCGCCACAAACCTACCGCAAGCACCCAGGAGCTCAGAGCCTGACAGATTGCCAGCCATGTCCTCCAGGCTATCACTGCCCTTTATCAGGTAAGTGCCACGTGAAAGTCAACCTTTTCCTACCTCTAGAGCTCATTACAGAATTCTGTAAGATGAGACAGGGAAAGGGGGAGGTAACTGATGTTCACAGAGAGGTAAAACCCCTTTTCTAAAACCCCTCCTAGCCATTCAGCCTCCCTTTCTTCATTCCTTTCTCTTCCTAACAGGTCTGACGAGGTTTGAGGATTATCCGTGCCCCCCTGGATACTGGTGCCCTGGTAAAGGGGACGCTTTCCTTTGTCCAGCTGGCACTTCCAGGATCCAGCCTGGTGCAAAATCATTGGAAGAGTGTGCTCCCTGCTCACCTGGATACTATTGCCCAGATCCAGCACAGACAGGGCTGCCTAACACCCAAGGAGTGCCTTGTGAACCTGGCTATGAATGCCCAGCAGGTGACATGGCCGTGCTCCTTCATTTTCTCTATTTGCAGCCATTTCTGAGTCTAGATGGCTGACAGTGCACAGTGTTTAGCAGTGACTATAGTCCTATTCTTGCAGCAGCCCTCCTAGAATAATGGTCACTGATGGAGTAGCTTTAGAACTGGATTTATTACCCGAAATTCTTTTCCTGGCTTTTGGCCTTTGAATTCCCATCTCCTGTTCTTCAGCCCTCCCTTCCTGTTCTCGTTCAGCTGAGGTTCACAGAGGAGGTGGTCTGGGCCTGGAGAAGGAGCAGGTACCCTTCATCACCCAGGGCTGGGCATTCAGGTGTCAGTCATCATTTCATGCTAAATAGCAAACTGGTTCCCAACAGATCTGTGCCCTTTTGTGAGCGAGAGGAATAGTGCAGTGTTTGTGGGCAGTCACACATATTAAAGCCCTCTTGCTCACTGTCTCCCCAGCACATAGTCTCCTGTTCTGGGAATGTCACTGATCAATCGCTGTTTCTCCTTTTTTCCATCAGGTTCGGTACATCCAAAACCTTGCAGGCCCGGCCGATACTGTGATGCTCGCACAGCCGTGCCTTCAGTGTGCCCTGCTGGCTATTACTGTCCTGAAGGATCGTCGACGTACAATAGCCCTGAGCAGCTGTGAGTACCTAGCGTGTTTGGTGCAGCCAGCTTTAAGTTTCTAAAAATTCTTGAATATTTTGAAACACGCCTGTGATAAAACCTGAGTTAATGCTTCAACAATGGTGGTTGTGCACTGGGTGAAAGCAGAGGCATCTTTGTTATTACAGTGACTGATTTGGTGCCTGCTAAGACTGAATAGGGTGATTATGATTTCTACTAGTTAGTTTGAGCCTGGAACCAGATGAGAACCATTTTTAATTTTGTCCTCAGTTTGCACTGCTCATTGAGTCCAGAAATCAAAATATTTTCAAAGACTTTCTTCCCTCTTCCTGCCTTGTTTTGCCTTCCAGGTGTGTATTTCCCTACTACTGCCCCCCAGGCAGTGCCCATCCACTGTCTTGTGAAGGTGGGTATATGGCCCTTGGCTTGCCTGGTCCAAGGGATTCATTTGAGAAGTTCTGCAGAATCTGTGATGCAGGCACTTATCGTAGTGACACTCTCATCACGGCACCCTGTCAGCCCTGCCCAGCAGGCTTCATCTGCCCACAAGGTAAATGGAGCTGCCATGGAGGAGTGGGGCAAGCAGCTTAAATTGTAATCACAGAGTTTCGAGTTCTGTGTGGGCAAACCTCTTAATCCTTAACCGTTTTAAATCCCTGGTGTGGGCTGTCACATCAGTTTGTGGAGCGTTTGTCGTGGCAGGTTGTGTGTAGGTTGAGTGTATGGAGAAATGGGTCAAGAGTGGTTTGGATATGGGTGACCTCTCAGGGCCTTGCAGGCCCTGTTTTCTCTAATTTTGTGACTTAGCTGAGAGGCCCAGAGTTAATATATTACCAGAAGTAGATGAGTGAACCTAGGGGTTCTACACTGCTGTGTGACAGCCGTTACTGCTTTACAATAGCTTTACTTGCTTGGGTCTATAAGCAGTGTCTGTGTCTGAAAGCCCACCACTTTCTCTAGGCAGCGAGAATTACCACAAGAAACCTTGTCCCAGTGGCCATTACTGCCCTCCCCTGGCATCTGCCCCTCTGCCCTGTCCCCCGGGAACCCATGGGAGCAGCAGCTTTGCAAAGCGTGTAGAGGATTGCCAGGCATGTCCTGCTGGCACCTTCAATCACCTTCCTGCTCAGGCTGCCTGCTTCCCCTGTGGCAGCTCTTCTTCCTCTCAGCCCGGTGAGTTTTGTAGTGTGTGAGTGAAACTTTCATCGCTGTTAAGGGAAAGGCTAAAAAGGAAATAATCTAGAAATGCGATTCCCCCATGTGGTTTTACGGTAGACCACAAGCCCAGAGATCGTCATGATGCTGTGTGTGCCACCAATGCCCGACTGTTCTTCCTCTGTCCCAGCCAGAAGGAGGAATTTTTTTTATTTTTATTTTTTTGTCCTTACACTCTGTTAGCCAAGGGGATTTGATCTCCTTCAAGGAAGGAAGGGATGAGCAGCCCTACTGATTCTTGCTCTATCATTGCTTTGAAAACAGCCAAGTTTCACCAAGAGTACTTTTACCCTGAACTGGGGAGCTTGCATTAAATGTAGGTGTGTTTTTGAGCCAAAATTGGGTACTGAACCATGTCCATTTTGAGCCATGATGAAGTGGGAAAAGGCTGGAGAACTGGAAAACTTGGCAGCTTTGATTGATTGGGTCCTTACCCTATCTGGTAGCTTAATGTACAAATTAATGGAGTGCTTGTCAAAATGCTGCTGCTGCAAATGACCAGCTGGGCCTTTCTGCATCTTAAATGGACACTTCAGGAAATGGTCTAATGATTGTGCTGGTGGAGCAAAAGCCAGGCTGGCTCCAGCTGGCTTTCCTGTTGGCTCAGCTCTGCTGTGCAAGTGGGGTAGCAGACTCCAGGAGTGCCACTAAAACAAGCAGCATGATTTGGTCAAAGACCATTCAACACAAGAACTGCTCCTTTTCAGAGAGCACAGGTTTTTTATGAACTGTATTTCCTACCCCGATTACCACTCTAAATCCAGCCTCTTCTCTAAGGTGCTACCAGCTGTACCTGCCGCGGGCTGAACCGGGCTTTCCAGCAGTCGGATGCCTCCTGTATCTGCCGGGCAGGTTACGTTTACTATGATGAGAGAGGCAAGAAAGACCCTGACAGCAACAGCGATCAGGACTGCCAACCTCAGGTGAAATTTGGCTTCAAAACAAAACGGTTGTGTGAAATGCAGGAGAGGGAGGGTAACTCAATGCTTTAGGTAGGCCCTGTCTCAGCGTGTGTGCATGCAATCCACGTTCCCTTCTCTGGGCTGCTGCAGACACAAGCAAGTCCTTTAGCTGGTTTGTTTGAGATTCTTGACCACTCCTTGTTGGATAATGAGATTTATCTTTACTGGAATCTTTTGAGGATAAACTCAAAGGATGGAAGCAAAGGATACTTCTGTGCTAGGGCAGTGGGAAGCGGTGCAGTGTCTTGGATTAGAGATGCAGGAATTTAAGCCTCCATATTGTTATGATGGGGTTCTTCCTCAGACCTGCTTGAGGAATTTGTATGGGAAGTGAAATTGTGATCTTGCTTCTTTGCTTCCCAAGTTGTCTTTTTATGGCCTTTGCTAGATTACCTTTACGTTGAACGTCAGCAGCATGGGTGAGGGAGGAAGAGAATTTTAGGGATGCTGCGTCTTGGTTAAAGTGCCAGAGCTTGTCTGGTTTCACACATTGGATGAGTGTTGTTCTTCCAGGTGGATGAGCTCTGTGCTCCTGGAGAGGTCCGTCTGGCATCTACGCGCCAGTGCGTTTTTCCTGAGCGATATGACTGCTCTCCTTCTTGTGGGCCTGCAGGTGGAGAGATTAATGCAGAGCTGGGCATGTAAGTCTCAGGCTAGCCTCTCATTAAGGAGCACTTCACAATTAGTTCTGACTGGCTGAGTTACTGATCCCGTGAGGTCATTTCAGGGTAGGGCTGTGGGAGGTGTTTCTGAGAAACTTTCTGTTGCTAGAGTTCCTTTCTGGGAAATACTGGCCTTCAGTCCGCGTTCATTGGCCTCATTCCTCTACCTGGAGAGTGTGCGTGTGTTTGGCGTTACCTAGTGATTTTGTAAGCCTGGGTGGAGACACCAGAATGAGCATTGAGTGACAAGGTGAGGGTGGACACAGCTCGCAGTTTTCTGAGGCAGGCCTTCCCCACCTACCTCAGCTTGAGCCCCCGTACGGTGGATGGTCTCGCTATTAGATGTAGACCAGAACTGAGGAAATCAATCCTCAGTTGTCATTTCCCCCCGTCCCCACGTTAATGCTAAGTCATTGAAGCTAGTTCTTGTCGTAGGATGCTACTTTTTTTCTCTTTGTGAATGAACTTCTGTATTGAAAAATCTCCTCCTGACATGGATTACATAGAAATCTAGTGTTAAAATTACACTGTTTCTTTCAACCATTTTCTCAAAGCAGAACTTTAGGGAGGAATGCATAATGCTTTGTTGCAGGGCTGAAGCTGATCTCTATTATGCACCAACAGAGGTCTGTTAGAGAGTGGGTGTTGCATTTTGACCTTTCACATGCATTGAATAGAAGACACAGAACTAGATGAGATGTACTGTGAGTTTGCTTTATCCTGTTTTCCACGGACACAGAGTAGGCCCACTCATTGTATAGACTGTAAGAAACTGTGGCTAGCCTGACCATAAATCATCAAGACCTTTTGTCCACTTTATAGATGTCACTGCAAGCAGTATGTCTCTGCTGAGGAGCTCTGTGACCAGCTGTGTTTGCTGAAAGCCCCGCAGATCACCTTGGGATTTGGTATCAATAGAGAGCTGCTTCTGAGGATGAATGAAGGAGAAGTGAGGGTAAGCATGGAGTGGGGGAATGCTTTCTCAGCGTGCAGGTCTGGAGAGGGCCCTTACAGATTATGGTTAGGTAAAGGGACTCCTGGGGGCTGAGATTACAGAAGGGTACAAAGCTGTGAGCAGAGGGGAGAGGCTCAGTACGTCTCCTTACCCTGGGTACTGACTAGGCAGCAGGCTGGTGCATTATTGAGAAATGACAGTTTGTGAATGGTGGAGAAGGAAACCTCACTAGAGCAGTCTTGTACAACTGAAGATAAGGCTGATCACAAGCCAGGGTCAGACTCCGGGGTTGACAGTGATCAATGTTCCCCTCTGCTTTTAATAGGAAGTGGCAAATGTTCTGGGCCCAGATGAACATGTGCAGCAAAGCCAGCGGGTGCATTTAGT
>JAVJGJ010000036.1:2298279-2362972 GCA_035590215.1 Microhierax caerulescens | reverse complement strand
GTGCATTTAGTTCTGTTTTGTCCCACTGGGGTGCTGGGTTTCATTGTCTCCAACACTGATGTTCTGGATGCATTTCTCACTGGTAAGGCTTGAGAGCCCCTGAGTGAACCTAAGTTCCAGCCAGACTAGGCCATTCATTTCCCTTCAGGCTGGCACAGCAAGTGGCCAGCAAGTTGGCACAGAGCGAATATATTGTCAGATACTCCGAGCTGTTTACAAAGTAGGGAGAGATTTTGTTCTCTCTGGGAGTCAACAATGGGGACCTACACTGGCTGCATGGTTAGCTCCCTGGGAATGGGTCAAATAAAATTGTAGGGTGATTTTGGCCTTCCAAGGAACTAGAAGGAAACTCCATTTGGTGGCAAATCTGTTGGCAAGTGTTTGCTGGCTCCCAGTTCCAGTTGTTCCTCATTTATGTAGTGTGGCTGAGAGCAAAATTTGGCTTTGTGAGCTTTAACTGCCCACAGATACGAAGTAAATAGTTCTTCATTGCCAAGAGTTAGGTTTTTTTCACATGCTGCTCATTTTGCAGAATTAATTCTTTTTTCATCTGTTGCCTGTGGCAGGAGATTTTTCATCAGATCAGTTGCTGCAGAAAGGCCGTCGAGTCCGGAGGACTTCCTCCAAAGATGTCCATGCCTTGCCCCTTGTTCCTAACCCAGTAGTATGTTTGGAAGCAGGAGACACAATCCTTTTCCAGCTTAGCATCAATTCCCACAGTGAGTGTTGCTGGATCTGTGTGCGCTCTTCACAGATATGTGTCCAGACGCGTTTAGAGCAATGACTCCACGTTTCATAGTTCTGCATGTATGAGCACATTCCTTCACCTCCCTGTCTCTCTTGCCTTCAGGGGATTCCAGAACTTTAGTCTAGGCTCTGCCATTGACTTACCTGTTTTGTTTTTTTTTACTTTTTGACTGGATTTCTGTAGAGTAGACATAAAGTTTGCTCTCTCTTGGAAAGCTAAGTCTTTGTTGGACAGTAATGCATCATGCAAATGAGTTGACACTGCATGGCCCTAGTAAAGAAATGCAGTTATGTAGTTCTTTGCCAGGCCACTGTCAGCTATCCTAACTGATGCGGGTCAGAGCTGCTGATGCTCTGCTGAACTGTTCCCAGGTCGTTCCTCCAGCCATTACCCCGTCTATCAGAAGCAGCATCTATATAACAACAACCCAAGCTGGGATTTTGGACCCTTCCGAAGGCTAGACCACCTCATCCAGGAGACTCACCTCAACATCTCCTGGTAATATCTGCTGTGATTAATAGCGCATGTGTTACAGGCAGGACTTAAGACTGAGTCTTTCATGAAATCCGTAGGTCCTTGGCACTGAGCAGTGTGTGAAGACACCAGAGTTCAGTGTGTTCAAGTCCATGTATTTAACAGTCATCCTGGCTGGAGGCTAAGGGAAGCTTGTATCAACCAGTGCCTTCCGTACTTCTCCCTTTTAGGTTTGCCCATGTTTTCCTGGAATCTGGGACTTATGTTTTCAGGGATAAGACCATACAGGAGCACTTTCTGATTGTGACTGTGAATGAAGCAAATGTGAGCTGTGACCCCAGAGATGTGTCCTTCCAGCCCTCTTCCCTGTTCCAACTGGCCAGACACGGGGTTTTGAAGCAACAGGATCTGAACTTGGCTCCTAACTGGGCTGCTGTCACAGGTACAGCCAAAACACTGACCTTGAACCTTGGTGCTTAGCTGTGACCTTTCTGGTACCTCTTTGGGTGTTGTTAAAACAAGTGTTTTGGTTGGGTGTTTTTTTGAAATGCCATAAACCCACTGCCTTTGTCAGTTTTAAGCCCTTTTTCCAGTGAAGCTTCCCTTCCCGAAAGTTCACTGCTCTCTAGCCAAGAACCTGCCTGTGTAGGAGCTGAAGCAAGAAGAAAGGGAAGGAGCAGTTGTGTTTTTCCCCACACCCTGCTTGAAGAATTCAAGTAATTGAGGGCTTTGTTTTCCTTGGCTTGAAAGCAGAAAATGCCAGTGTGTTTTCATGATAAACTAAACTGAATTTAAATGCATCATTTAAAAGTTCACTAAAAGCCAAACACAAGGGCAGTTAAGGTCTTTCCTTAAGGCCATACCTCTGTAAGTGCTGTGTACACACCAGTCCCTTGCCCATCAGTGAGGGGACGCTAAAGCAAAGAGAAATGAAAGCGTGACTTACAAGCATGATCCTTGGTTCTGTCCCCTTCAGCTGGTAATGCTGAAAACTTTTTGCCTCGTTGCCTGTGTGCACCGGATCAACAAGGCGAGAAGCAGAAGCCCACGTAATGAATATGAAAGTTGCTAAATGTTGGTTTTGTGGGGGAGGGAGGCTGTTCAGTGAAGTGTAAAAGGGAGACCGTGTTACTGATGCACACAGTTGCCTGCGTTTCTTACTTCTTGCCATCACTCTTGGCTTCCACAGTGGTCCTCTTTGTTCTGGGCTTCCTAATTGTGGTGCTGACAACCCTGGCTATAGTGCTGCAGCCTGCTGTGCCAATCATTAGCCCCCTGAAGAGCTGGAAGCCGCGATGGAGGAGTCTGGGCGAGCCGCACATCCCACCAGAGTACATCCTCCTTAAAGACAGGTAAACCGCCTTTGCGTGGGTGCAGGGATCAGGGGCTCGGACCTTGATAGTACAAAAGCATGTCCTGTTGCAGTTCCTGAATCTCTCAGCCCCCGATGCTGGACTTCTTGCCAGCTTTACAGTATGCTGAGTTTGTAGCTGCACAAGCAGTTTCTTGGGATTACCCGGGAGTTCCCCAGCTCTTTTTCACTGCAGTATATAACAGCTCTGCTGTGTCTTCTGCACAGTTACTGCCTGAATTGCCTGGCCTAGGCTTCCTCTGCATGTTTTGACTTCAAAATCTAGACAAGAACCCTATCCTTCTGCTTGAACTAGGCTGGTGATGCTGTGGTATCTGATGTTACTGAGAAGAATGAGATGCTCTTCAGCCTCTTTGTCATTTCCTCTAGCCTTCAGTTCTATCAGACAGTTGGTCCTCATGGTTCTGGAGAGGATGCTGACTTTGGAGAGAAGGGAGCTGCACATAATGCAGGTGAAGTGCTGTGCCAACTCCAGGTGTCGCACTGGTTTCTTCCCACTTACTTCCCATTCTGTTGTCTTCTGCTTAACTGTCTAGTATGAGATTTTAATACCTTGTTTGATACCCAGAAATTTGCATGCATACACGAGGTAACACGGGCACTTTGGCTACTGAGCACTCTCCTATTTGTGTATATTTGCACCACACACACCACACTTCTGTTCTAGGTTTATTTGATCTCTTTAGTTGGGGAGTGTAACCTCCTGTCATTGGAATGGGTTGGCACTTTCTCCTTTAAGAATTAGAAGGGTAAGTGGCCAGCCCTGAAAAGTCCTTTAAAACAACAGCGGGTTCAGAAAACTAGTGAAGAAAATAAAGATCTTTAAAAATATATCCTTGGGTTCTGTTGGTTATTCAGTTCCCTGAAGGCACGTGACTCTTTGTGCTTGTTCGCCTTCTGGGAGCCACCTCATCCTGGGAATTTCGGGATGTTCACAGGGTACAGCAAGTCCAGAGCCCAGCAGATGGCACCATCTAGTGATGCTGAGAACAGCTTACAGGGAAGTAGCATCCTGACAGTTTACTGGACAAGTTAGGAGTCGATAGTAACGCTCTGTCATCCTCCCCCTCACTCAGGAATGAGACCTTCTCTTACATCTCTTGCCTCATCCGTTTTCCTCCTTCACAGAACACAAAATGCTGTTACCTCCTATAGACAGGCAATGCCCCCTCTGGGAAATAAAGTATGATAGAGTTGTGGCCAGTAATTAAGTGTGAGCCTTACCTTGTATTTCAGAAGAGCGTTTTGCACCAAGGGTTCTGGAGGATTTCAGTGTTCGCACCCTGTACGATAAGCTGGAAGATCAGAATTTGCATCTGGCATCTCAGCTGGCAAAGCACAGGATGGATGTGTTGGCATTTTACAACGGAATTGGCCAGCAGATTCAAAGTCTTGTGGTCAGTGTGAAGGAACAGTTGAGGGAAGGGAGTCTTAGAACTGTAATTTGTAAGATAAGTGGTTCCCCTGACATGGCAGTTTACTGAGGGATAGCTCTTAATCCTCTCAGTATAAAATAAAATTGGCATAAAATAGTTACGCTAATCTCTGTTTTGATAGGAGAGGCAAAATGTGGAATAGGTGGATTGTGAGGCTTGCAGAGTCTAATACCGCTGCTTTCTGTAATCAGGACATGGTGCAAGCACTGGACTCTGAAGGCCTGAAAGTCTCTGTGGGGCAAAGGATTTGTGAGCGTAAACCTGCGGGCAGCAGCCGGGCAGCACTGGGTGCTGAACAATGCGATCAACACTGCAGCAACGACTTCGCCGCAGGTGAGAGAACCAGGTTAAGAGCAAGAGAGGAGTGATGTGTAAGGGTGGCATCAGTGGACCAGTTGAAAACAAGGCATGGCTCACACACATGAGAAGAGATCCCACAAGATCATGTCTTCCAGTGGTGGTGTAGTTCTGTAAGGGCTGACAGTCGTCAGGTGAGTTCAACGGGAAGACAGGTCTGTCAGCTTAGGAAAGGGTAAGCACAGTTATCTGGAAATGTTACAGCACGAGGTGTCTCGGAGCTGTCTTGTGGAATTCCCAAAGAGAGGTTCCTGCCCTTGGGTTTGCTCTGGAGATACAGTTCTTCACGTGGTTCTGTAGAAGGCCTTTTAAACTGCTTGTCGCATTCATTAGGTGCGCCGTGGCAAGAGGCAACAGAGTTAATGAAAGCTCTGGAAACACTGCTTGGGAATGCTCCATGTAAGAATGTAGCTGTGAAACAAGCGATGGAGCTAAAGGTCCACGGGCACGATGCAGTGGCAGTTGTATCCTCACTGGACAACCTGGCCAGTGAAAGTAAACCAGAAGTAGTGGAAGGGCAGGTGAGTTGCAGGTGTCTGTGGCTGGGCCATCTCTCACCTTTTTTCTAGTTTTTCCACTTGCCTGTTTATTTTAACTCTTGGGCCCTTTCTGTCCCACAGGATCGTGAGCCGCCTCAGCAGTGTGAGCTTTTCAGTAGGAAAGATGCTTTCTTCAGCTTCCCTGGACATGAAGAACATGGTAAGGGCAGTGACTTAGTTGTGGGTGCCATGGGTGGTTTTCAGAGATCATAGTAGAAGGCTGATTCCATGAAGTCTAGGTTGAGTGGATACATATGTTTGTTAACAGAGCAAATGTATAATTGCTTTTCCCATTTATGTGATTTCTTACTTTACTTTCTGCTGAGGTGGACAACAAAATTTGTCCAGTACAGGAAAGTCACTTCTGCCTCCTCTGTCCCTCTGTAAGAGCTAAGTCAAGGAGTTTTTGTCCCCACAGACCCTTTACACTTTATATTGAGTGACTGCCTGTAAGGAAGAGATTGAGTGTCATTATGCTTATTAAACACAAGTATGGGGAGCTCAGGAAAACTCTGTACCATCAGTTCTGTGATGCTCACAGCCTCTGGGTAGACATTCTCTGTGCTCAATACAGAATTTGCTCATGGCAGCGTGTATACTGCAGTCATCCAGCCATGAAGAGCCTCTGCTTATTTGAGGGTTAGAAGTGCCTCCCTGTTTCCTTCAGGTTTCAATCTCCAGTTGGCTTATCTGACTGAGTTGGAGGTGGAGGGCCTGATAGCAGCTTCCCCCCTTGCTAAGACTCTGTGTGAGATCAAGCAAGCTTTGGTGAACCTGCAGCAACCTTCAGACCTTGTTAATCCAGGTAACAAATCTTAGTCTGTATTGTGGTTTCTGTTTCCCTATAGTGGATAGGATATAACATTACAAAATGGGACAGAGATACGTTTTCTCTTATCCTTGGCGTAAAACATACATGCAGGTCATTGAAAATAAGTCAGCAGAAGGCAAATAAGCAAACCAAAGTACTTAACTAATTCACAGGTGTAGACTTGTTTCCTTCTTTCTCTCAGCGGGTACTTACACAGAGGATTTTTGTTTCTTATTAATCCATTTGTAAGAGCTTTTCTGTTCATCATAACAGGTTTCCAGGGAAAATGTTGCAATGTAGCCAAGATCTGGGATCTTACTAAGCAATTAACCAGCAAGAGAATAAGGCATCTGTTCTCTTCATGTGTACTGGTTTATAGCTGTAAACAAACAAAGAGTTAAAAAAAGCAGTGTGTCTTCTGAACTGAACATTTTCCTCAAGCTGTTGCTGAATTTTTAGACTGTGATGCTTAGAGGTTGCAGTTATTAACGGTGTGGTTTTGGTGTAATTATGGGTGGATCCTTTGCATTATTTTGAAATTCAGATACAGTGAGCTCTGCAAAGGCCTGAATATGAGAGTGACATGCACTGTGCAGCTTGCCACGTACTCTGGAGTCAGTGCAGAGTGCTGGCAGTAGGTCCTGTTACAGTTTTTTGCCCATTGGACTAGGTTGCCTTAGTGGTGGCGTAGCAGTTCCTCAATGCTGTCCACTGAATTTGCACTCTGCTTTTGTTTTGGATTTCTGTAACAGACAGCAAACATCAAACAAGCGTGGGGAGCTCAGCCCTCTTCTGAGCTGCTGGATTCTTGGGCCACAAAGAGGGATGAAACTCTGCTGCTGGAAATAAAGAGGAGCTGCATTGCTCAGAGGATTGAAGAAGCAGAAGTATTTGATCTTTTGCGAAGTGAAATACCCACCAGCTCATTTCCTTGAGGAACCTAGTTTATTCTTGGCAATGGCTGCAGGTGGATTATTGCAGAGAGTGTGTGTCTGTGGACAGAGTTGCAGTACCTAAGTATCAGAATAGATGTGTGTTTAGTTAGAGATGTGCTTGGTCACATATGAATAGTCCATATTCTGTTTGCTTAATCTGATTGAAATACTTTCACACTTGCCTTGGATTATTAATAATTTGTAGACTTGAGAAGGAACTAAGGTTCTTGACATTGTTTACTAATTGTATAGTTTTCATTGTTAAGTCAGTAAAGCTGAAAATACATGAGGCCATGACCCTACTTATTAATACTTTCTGTGCAGCCTTTATGATCTGATATGAAGGATAGTTGTGGGGGTTTTTTAGAGCCATACTTCTAGCCCTTGCCCAGCATCTCTACATTGCTTGTGCATGTTTTCAATATATTGTGTGAGATCTACTGGCAGAGACCTTGAAGACCTCTAGAGATGTCATTTTTTTGAGCAGAGTACACTTAAACTATTCCTAGTAGCAGTGACTGCAGGGATTGGTGTAGCTGCTGGTGCCCAGTTCTTTGGGAGCCTGATCTTTAAAATGAAAATATCCTTCCTACTGTTCTTATTCTTTTGACCTGTCTGTACGAAGCCAAGAGAGCCTGGCTGTGAAGAGGGCTTTGCTTCTGTGGAACAGGAGCAGAATCGGAACACCTGCTCCACCTCTTCCTGCATGGTATTCCTTAGTTCCAGGTGGAGTACAGCAACGTAATATTTCTTGACTGGGAGCCAGCACAGTACCTTGGCAACCCCCACAGGTAGGCTTCAGCCGCTCTTTCCACCAGTAAAGCCCGTTCTCTTCTCACTGCAGTGTTTACTGAATTGCTTATCTGTGAATGGTGGACCCACTCCTTCGTGGTTCCTAGGCACAAATCGGTGTTTGCACCTTCTGCCTTTGCATAACCACAGTGAGTATTAAGAGAGTGAGACTTCAGTGCCCAAGAGCCAAGACAGAAGTTCTCAGTTTTACTTCCATTAATGGTGTCTCTGGATCCGGAGGGACTGCAAGGACTTTTACCCTCATCTACTCATTTTGGTGGTTCCATGTTTTCTGAGCTTGCTCCCATAAACAAAAAGTTTGGTTTGGCTCCTTTGCAGCTCCACCTTGGGAGAATTTAGGTGCTTACTAGCACTTTGAAGGGACTTTCAGACAATGGGACCCTACAGGCAAACACTACAAAACATCTGTAGGTCACTCTCTGTGATTGCCTGTTCTAGAACATAGGAGTGAAAAAACTGTCATTGCTCTCCTCATTGCTTTCTTCTTTAGATGATCAGCACATACGTTTATAACAGTACTACATGGAGGCAAGCATCTTCAGTGACTGTTGAATTTCCACAGGGAAACATGGTACCCAGACAGGTGATAAAGTTACCTCTGTGGTAAATTGTGGTTCCAGGTTATATTTATAAAAGGCAGGGTGGAAGGCAATACTAAATAAAATCTGTCAGCTTTTTCATTGTAACATTTTTCCAACGGAAACAATTTCTTGATTTAAATCAAAACAAAGATGCATATGAAACTTTTGCTAGAAGCTTTCTGTTATCCCACTGTGGTTTTCTTAAAAAGTACACTTCAGTCATAAGTAAACATTTTTCAGTTTCAGAATATTTTGGGTCTTTTTTTCCCTATAAAGCCAAAGAATATCAATGAAAAGACCAGATTTTCACATGGTGTTTCTTTTCATGCTCTGTTAATAGGTACTTGGAAAGAACAAATAAAAAGAGGAGTGGTGCAACCAGTGGTTTTGTTCTACTCCTGAAGTATTTACCGTTGATAGCTCTTTTTCTAGTGGTCTATGGAATCTTCTGGAAGTCCAGCGCTGTCTGGAGTAGCTGTGAAGTCCCCTCGCATTCAGAAGGGTGCCATTTCCCTGAGACTGCTGATAAGAGTGATCAAGTGCAGGGTCACTTAATTTGGAATTTGGAGAAGGGTCACAGGGCTGTTGGTTTTTCTTCGGTTGCTTTGACTCATGCCTCTCAACAGAAAATGAAAAGGCCCTTTTCAACATTCAGTGTAAAGTTCAGCTTCCCTTGGAGAGCATCACACACTGCTGTGGCTGTGAGAAGGAAGGTATGGCTGAGTTCCCTGAAAAGGAACCTCTTTGGGGGTTACGGCTCTGTGTGTCTCTGAAATGAGCAGGGTGGTTTCTGCTGACTCTGTCTTCCAGTGTGAAACTGTCGTCAAGCTTCCCAGTGTGTTAACGAAGCCGGATAATGTTCCCAGTGGTGTTTGTTGCAGTTACTGAGGCCGCCCCTGGCTGTGCTCATTATCTGGTTAATCCTTACCTCTTACACGTAGACAGCTGGAATACAGTGCTTGTAAAAGCTGTTAGAAGAAAAAGTCCAATGAAAACGGCCATCTGAAGAAATTTCCAATAAGGGTTTCACTGCTATGTCAGCACCTTGAAATGTGCTAACAACCCACATCTGCTGGTGGATTCTTTGCAGGTTTTCATGCTCGGTCCTTGAATACAGCCACGTTAACTAAGCCTGTAAGTTGCCACTGACGAGTGGAACCATAATGGCTATCCGTTGAATTCTCCTAGACCGTAGCAGCTGCAGTGTGTTACGAGCCAGCTTATCCCGCAGCAAAAGAGGTTTGTGCTGAGTTGTATGACCTGGTTTTCACTTGACATGAAGTATATGCATCGACGTAACGTGGCTGACCACTAGGATGAGAGGCAGGTGATTATTTTGAGATGGTCCTGCATCATAGTACTCGACTAAAATGCACCCAGCCTTTGGGCTGTTTTTCAGGTGTAGATTACTTTTGCATCGTTGAGATGTATTTTGAGTTTAATTGCCATAGCTTCCTGCCCTTGAACCCTGACCTAGCCTTCTGTGTGCTGCAGGTGGGATTGAAGTGGCAGATGAGAATGGCTGGGTGAAGAATTTGCTTCAGAACCGAGACCACTACACATCGCGGCCTTTGGGTGACATGAGAGCAAATTTTGTGTATGACACTGTCACATGTATGTAAATTCACAAACGTCTGTGTTGGAGATGCTTTTATTTTCCTTTGTGGCTAAAGAAATACCCACACACAGATGAAGGATGAACGTTAAAGAGGATTTTTGTTCTGGATTCCTAGCTTGAGCCTCTGAGCAAACTTAGCTCCACTCAGAGACAGTAGGACCTAATGATTTTGAACACCTATTGAAGACAGAGCTGAGGTACCAGAAATGAGGCTGCTTTTGAAAATGCTCTAGTGAAAGTCAAGATTTGTCTCTGTGTAGGACAGAGGTTTCCTGATAGTCCCAATTCTACTTCCAGGAAATGTTCTTTTGAAAGTTTCTGGGTTTAATACCATGCTTTTATCTATCATAGGACATGAAGGCTCCCAAGAAGATGGTTTTACGCTACTGCTGAAAGACCACAGCGTTGTCACTCCCGAGTTCCTGGGTAGACAGCCTGAAGTAGGTGTTTCTATAGTTGTGTTTTCCGACATGAGAGCAGAGAATATCATATCAGTTGTGCTCCTAGAGGAGGAATAAAAGCATGAAGTAAAGAAGGTTTTTAATTTATAGCCAAAATAGGATCGTTCTTCCCAGAATGAAAACTAACTAAAGAAGAAAATGCTTGTGGATATCTTTCCATTGCACATGAAGTACCGGAGTTGTAGAAGCTGTATTTCTGTGGTACACACTACAAGAATTACGTTTGATCTTCTCAGCTATTTTTTTTTCTTCTTTCTGCAGCCAGATTGGGAAAGTGGGAAGATTTGAAAGTGTCACCTACCAGAGTGAAATCCCAAAATTATGATACACAAGTAGTCTTGCTTTTGGAAGTTCCGTCCACAGAAGGTGAGCCCCTGACCTGAGCAAAATTAATATTTATGCTTCCATTGGGTCCCCAGCACCCATCCGTGAGTGTACTGTGTTTCTACCACAGGTAAAAGGAGTCATTTGCCGCAGGGCCACAAGGATAAAACTGTGGTTTCCCCTTTGAAAGAAACTGGGAAACTCTAATAATGGCAAATTGAAGGAGTTGCTTGGTACTGAGTTTGGAGGCCATCCTTATGCTTGATGGTTTATTCCTTGATGAAACAATTTGTTGGGTTGCTTCCAGAAGCCTGAAATAGTAAATACCTCATTTCTATGTGAAAATAGTCTCCCTAGTTCATCAGTGAATTGGCTTGAAGCCGGGTACATGCTTAATAACTTTGCCAAGTGAAGCCTTGATCCTTGCAGACACTGGCTTGTATGGTGAATCACAGAAATTAGCAGGACAAGCTGCAGCCCCAGGTTGGTTCATCTTTAACTCAGTAGTTTTGTTTCTGGAATGGTTAAAGTATTCAATTAACAAGTCCTTAGTCAGGTAGAAGTTGAGGAAAAAGTACTAGCTTCTATAAATGACTTTGTAACTCCCTAGGTGGTTCCGTGGAACGGAGCCTGTCCCATCTTTCACATAGTTGTTGATACCACAGTCCTGCTGATTGGCTGTGCTCTTACTTAAAGTCATAGAATCATTTCAGTTAGAAAAGACCTTTGACATCATCAAGACCAACCGTTAACCCAGGACTGCCAAGTCTGGTGCTAAACCATGTCCCCAAAGCACTGCATCTGCACATTTTTTGGAGCACCTTCAGGGATGGCGATTCCCCCCTCTCCCTGGGCAGCCTGTTCCAAAGCTTGACCGCCCTTTCAGTGAAGAAATTTTTCCTAATATCCAATCTAAACCTCCCCTGGTGTAATTTGAGGCCATTTCCTTGTATTACAACTGCATATAAAAATGTAGATTATCTTGCAAAACCTAAAGATAAACCTGTCTTATTCAAGGTTACTATTAAAAAAAAAAAAAAAAAAAAAAAAAGGCTGTAAAACCTAATGAGCGAGAATGCAACTTTTCTCTATACAACACCCAGTGGTACATTGATCTCGGATACATTCACAAACAATTTTAAAATTGCAATGGTTGGCCTTACACAATTCTTTTTTCTTCGTTGCTGAAAATATTACAAATTAAACAAAAAGATCTCCAAAATGTATTTTTTAACAGTATCCACCAAATAAGAAAATGGATGTTGGGACTCACCAGTAAGATCCTGTACGCTGGTGATGATACAGTGAAATTCACCTGTCTGTCTGTGTGAGAACTATATAACAATCTTGGAAGTACTTAGCTGTTCATGTCATGGGAAAATAACATCCATATTTTCTACAAGGAACCAGTGCTCGGGGGAAGATCTCAATCACCCAGCAATTAAAATTCCTATTCCTGGCTTTGGAAGTAACAGCAGTGACTGATTTCTATTAAATTCAAGGAGGAAATCTCTGCTTATGGACACACTGTATTCCTCTGCTTTAAATCCATTCAATATAATACCTGGTTTATGTCAGAACAAAACACATATTTTAATGCCTACTCAGAATCTCTTTTTTGTGAGATTTGCAGGAGCAGTAGGGCAAAATGCTTCGATGACTCGTCATGTTGTTAATTGCAGATGCAAAAGGTGTGAAGCAATGGAGCTGCAAAATCAGGCTGTGCTGATACTAGGGAAGTGCAAAAGTGGCATCTGCTTTGAATTTTTGGAGATCTAATATTTGTTAGGACACAGCATTTTTGTAAGGTAGCATCAGAAATAACAGTTCCTTCAGAGGGAAATCTCTGTTTTCTCTTGAACTTGTAGAATTCAGTCTTGCAAGAAGTCTTGAGAAAATTAAAATTGGATGAAGGGAATAGTTACTCCTGCTAGCTTTTCCTAGGAAAGAAAAGAGATAACCCTGAAAGAGCAGCAGACAGACAAGATGACTTCATAAATTAGGCAGGACAAAATCTTGTCTGAATGTAAGTCAGTCATGCAGTCCAATCATTAAAAGACCTGGATGAAACTTCAACTGAGGAAGGGGAAGCTTGGTTTTCCTTGTTACCTTTTACTAACTGGCATTATTAGACCCTGAAAAAGAGACCTGGAAAACCCAGTTAACATGTACCAAAAGCAACAAGCATTGATTCCCAATCTCCCCCTCGCCCATCTGTCAGCCAGTGTAAGTTCTGATGAATCAAAGCCCAAAATAACGCAAATATGCACTGGTCTCTATGAGAAATCTGCTGCAGCCCATCAGAGTAACAATGCAAACAGCTCAATATTTTGTAGTTCCAAAACCATACCAAGTGTACACCTGTGGTATTCTTATCAGGAGAAAAGCTGCTAATAAGCCTATTTCTTGGAGCAAATTTGCCAAGCCAAACACAGATAAAGTGGAGAACGTGGCATTAAAAAAGCTGGTGGTTTCCAGGTGCCCAGCTCTTAGTAAATTCTACTGGGGAGCCATTGTGTGTAGGGCTGACAGGTTGCCCTTTGTAAATGGTGCCAGCAGAGGTAGCAGCTGATAACGGCGTTGTGGTCAACGACAAAGTCAGCATAGTGTGTAAGGTCAAAGGCCTCTTGTAACACTGGATGTTGAGGCCAGTCACTTTTTGGCAGGTGTGAGAAACCGTGTTTTTAGAAGCAGCCTGCCTGAAGCACCAAGCTTGCAGGACCCCCAGATCGAGCTATATTGCAGTGTTAGAAGGCAGGAAGGGTGAATTACCACAGTCCTACGTGTAGATCCTGGGCTAACGGCTTTTTGGAAAAAGACCAGATAACGAATGTGCACACAAGTCGTACCAGGGGGAGATCAGAGGAAAAAGTGAGTATTCGTGGTTTGGTTTTACAGTACAACACGGCTGTGGAAGTTAGAAATCGGAAGTAGAAACAGACGTTGTCATCTCACTATCTGCTGCTGCGAAGCTGGATTTATTCCACTGACGTGAAATTTCAGTAAACTTTGCTACAAATTGGGTCAGGACCTGTGGGGCTTTCTTCTGATCTTGTCAGACAAGCCAGAGGTAATTTTTTCTCTTCTAGCAAAAGAAGTGTTGTACACTAGGTAAACAGCCCTTGAACTTTCTCCTAGAGAAATAATTTTAAATTTAAGATGTAAATGTTATTTGAGCCATAGTAAGTCCAGCAGCAAATGTCTCCCATCAATGATTTACCACCCTGAGGAGTTTTTCTGCAGCATATTTACTTTTGCTTTGTAGGTCAGCAGTAGAACAAGGAAGACTTTTGCAGTATTATAAATCCTTTGCTTACCTTGGCTTCTCCACCCTCTCTTAGCAAACTGCAGTTCCAAAACTGTTAGCTAAGCTCAGAAAGGAAGTATTGGCGCAGCAGAATCACTCCCCTTGGCTTTTATTCTTTTGTGGGTTTTCTTCTTCCCACCACGTTTGTTTCCTGGACGGGGAGGAAATTTGAAACTGGGTTATGTACATCCTGGACTCAAGGAGAAACTCACCTTGTGGAAGAGTTTAATCTCAGCAGCAAGCAAGCTGGATCCAGCTGCCATCCGAGCAGGAGGCTGTGAAGCCAAGCGGCTACTTCCCCCTGGAGTTACTGTTCACACTTCATCGCAGGGTTCTGCAGCGGGGAGCGGGAGGCCGTTCTCCTGCACCCCAGTTGACCTGTGTGTAACCTGTAAGGAAAGCTCAGTTACAGCTGGCCAGCTGGGAACTGGGGGGATTTGTCTTGGGATCATTCTGTCTGTTCAGGATGTAATGAACTTTCCTCCAAGGTAGCTCATACCTGGCTGTTCCAGACAGAGTAACACAAGCCTCATCCAGCAGAGCTGACTTGAGACCCCTGGGAATGTCAAGCAAAACTCTTTTCAGCCACAGCAAAGAGAAGAGACTGGGTCTAGCTGGGGCTGTGCTGGTCCCAGCATGGCGGGGGGGCAGGGAGAGTTAAGACAAAGTCCTACACGTTTCCCAGAATGACTGACCCGGAGGCCTGACACGAAATCGCGATACAACAGCGTTGTGCTTCTGACCTCACATGCGGACTTGTGCATGTAAATTGGGAAGCTGCTACAAGCAGCTGCTTTCTCCACTTCGGCTGGGACATGAATTGGGGTAGATCTCTTAACGTTAGTGCTTTAGGAGTCTTGTGAACTTGGGTGGAAAATGGGAGCTGAGGTTGTTTGGACTGTTAGCACAGGTTTATGCTCTCCTTTCTCCACAGCTGTTTTTTTGGGTAAATGGAGCCAGCTGGCAGGTCGCTTCTCCAAATCTTGGAGGAATTCGGGCCTCTGATTCTGGAAAGCACGTGGATCTCCTTAGACGAAAGGCCTAGCGCAGAGTAGTGCTGTAAGTTAGCAGTCTCCCCACCAGCACATTCAAGGAATATTTCTTTGTGTAATGTTCAGAACCCGTACAAAAGCAGATTTGAGCCCTTTCGTATCATAGGCGCCTTATTTATGTACCAGGAAGAAACAGATCAATTTTCCTGGGATAAAATCGCTGTCTGGACTTCAGGTATTGTCTGCTACAATCCCATAGGAAATTACATTTGAAACATACTTTGCAGTTAAGTCATTCTTTTGGGGTGACTTTCTGGTGGTGTGAATGATATTGTTCAGGAGATTTTTATCAGGCATGAACCCTTCAAGGAAGTTACAGAAGGATAACTCGATTGTCTCCTTATTTTCTTTCATTTTCTTCCATCTCCCGGCAGTTCATGTCACTTGCCACGTGTTCTTGTCTGCCTCTTAATTCACTTATTCAGCTTCTTGCTGTAGTTATCTTAGTTTCTGAGTGATCCTTTCTGGCATTTAAAATCTGTAAATCGTTAACAACAGTTTGGACTGATGAAACTGATGTGCCATATTCTCTCCCTCAGCCTCTGTAATGTAGGGCACAGACAGCTGAGTGTCACAGACTCACCTGAGCCGTTTTGCTTTGTTTACATCTCCACTTAGTGCACAGAGTCGTCATGTCTGCCAGCTGTGAAGGATTCTTCACCTCTGGAACTTCACCTCTGCTGACTCAGCCTGTGTGACGGGCGGGAACCACAGAGCTGTTGGAGCCCAGGGCAGCAGTGGTCCATGGAGGTGAGGGGATCTGCTGGTACCAGCAGAGAGAAAGCGAGCACACAGCCCATCTGTGCATGCAGTCTCTCCTCCGTCCCTGCTGGTACCAGCATATTCTCCTTACTCAGGTTTAAGCTGGTGCCAGCATTTGAGTTTCCTGTTTCACACAAAATAATTTGGTTTTCTACATAGTTAAAACAAAGGTCGCACCAGCTCTTACAGCTGAGAGACACCTGTTAGCGGGAGCCTTTTCAAAATCATGGCTTTGAGCTGCGTCCCCGTTCTGTCCCTGTCACAGAAAGGTCAGAAGGGACGAGTCTTTCAGTCTGACATTGACTAGTACATTAGTGAGACCAGCCTGCCTCACGTAATGCAGACTTAACAGAAGGCCAGTGTACCTAGGGAAGAGACGAGGTAAGTGAGAGATTCTTGAGGAAAAGAGAGTTTAGCTACAAAATTAATTCTAGGTTGGAGGCTTATTTTCACTTCAGCCAGGACTATTCTAGCTGTTCAGATCTTTTCACAAAAATAGATACAGTGTCTTGTCTTCCTAATCAATCACTTGTGTAGCAGCCTGATGCTGTATATCCTTTGTTCGAGTCAGACAAGTAGGTATGGCACTCATGCAAGATTTTCAAAACTGCTGTGCCATTTTTTTTTGCCACCAAGTTGCAGATCTGTGACAGATCTTGACAGTTTTTGGGCATCTTCTTGAATTCACAAAATGGCAGACAGTGATGCTTCGTGCGAGGCTGAGCAGGGATTCCAGGAGGTTGTGGCCCTGAAAACGTTAGTGCTGCCTATGAAAGAAAGTTGGAACAGCTTCTGAGTACGTAAAGCAAACTGATGTGCTGGTCTAAATAAGGCCAGCAGCCACAGCAGTGTAGGAAGCGATGTGTGTAGGTATCAGCTGCTCCATTGGAAAGCCTGGTCTGGGATCGTGAAACAGTCTTACAGGGCTTCAGACCTGACAAACTGACAGCATTGGAATTTCTGTCTAAGAGGCTAGGCTTGTACAGAACAATGTGGTTTTTCCTGTAGTTTCTCAGTTGCATAGCCCAAAAGTGTTTTCTGTTTTCCAGTTTTACGAGAGCGGTGGCTGGAGAAGTATGGAGACTATGTAGGGCTGGAACAGTGGGAGAGAAGTGCTGAATGACTGAAGAAATCATAGGTTGGAAAAATGAATAATGAGATCACTTCTGATATTTTTATTCTCCTATAAAGAATAGTTTCAGATTAGGATGTTTCTTGCCTGCTAACAGTAGGTGACTGATAAAAGACCTTTTGCTTTTCCCACTGAGACTGGAGTGAGGCTGGGCCAAATGGTTATTGAACTAACAGTGGGGTTCCACTATGATATACAAACGGGTGAGTTACAGGCTCTTCATTGGGGTGAATTTTGGAGGATTTGCGTGTGAAGCTTCAAGGCCATGCTATTTGTGTCACAGTGGTTATAAAATCACTGCTTTTCTTGATGTTTAAAGAAGGATTGGTCAAGTTGAACAGACCTCGGGTACCATGACAGCACACGGCTCTGTTGGCTCACAGGGGAAAGATCTCCTAGCTGTCAAATCCATTTCATTTGGCAGAGAAATCTGTTACCATTTTTACTGGGGTTTATCTTTTCTGCCTGTTTTGCACCTAACCACATGTTTCTTGTCCCTAAGAATATTTATTACCTCTTAGAATCTCGTGGGAACAGGGGAAAGCTTTTACTGTACGGCTGGAAGTCTTGCTGGTGCACGTGCTTTGGTTTTGTGCTTGCAGGCAGCGTCAGCAGGGCTGTCTGCTTGCAGGGAGTTAAAACACATCCTCCACAGAATTAGAGGCAGCGTTTGCTTGTTGCCCATCTCTGTGGCATTTGTGCATCTTGTTGCCTTCCTGCTGCTGCTTGGGAATGGGCTTCACTGTACTTCTCCCTCCTTCTAGGAGGTTCTCTGTACTGGTTGTAAAAACCTATCTTCAGTTGATAACCCGGACATTTTAGGAGTATAAATACTGAAATGTGTCTGTTCCAACAGTGTGTGTGTTTAGCAAAGCATGTCACAGACGTGCCTGCATGCAGGGTGTGTGGGAGGGTGGTGGTGCCCCCCAGGTGTGGTGGTGCCCACCCCTGGCAGCAGCTGGCACCCTCGTTAGCGGGCATTGGGCACAGCTGAGCAGGGCTATTGTCCAGGCATGTGTGGTGCCCCCGGCCAGACTCACTTGTGCTGTGTGTCTGAGTAGACAAGGAGTTTTTAACTGGCCTGCTGAAGCGGTGCTTTTTGGGCTGTGGCTGCGGTAAGTCCCCAGGCAGCACTCGGGGGGTTTGGAGGGGTCTGGCGGAGCCTCCTGCGGTGCTGAGGCTGCGCTTCACCCCAGGAGGGCTTGGCGAGAGGCTGGCTCTGCGGCTCCTGTGAGCCTGGAGCCCTGGTTCCTCTGCCTGCCCACGAATGCAGGGAAAAATGGAACACGATCTGGCTTTACCCATGCTGGCACCGGCTGGGGGTGGCCACCAGCCAGCTGAATTTTCCTTGGAGCAGCTGTGGCTTGGCCAGGCTCTCCAGTGGCTCCCTGAGGCACAGGTAGCCTCAGGCTCAGCTCCTGGAGGTGGCACAGCTACCTTGCTGTCCTTAATTAAACCTTTAGGACTTACACCTTTAAGCTCACTTTCATAGAGATCTGGTTGGAGGTCTAACCATTCGGTTTTTCAAGAAAAAGAACAATGCTTTCTCTCGTTTGGTCTAGCTTTTTGCTTGAAATGTTTATGAAACACAAGACAGAAGGAATTAGTCTTCTGGTCTTCTCAGAAAGAATCATTGCTTGTTGCGATTCATTTTCCAATTAAAGTGGCAGTAGCTGAAAAGCAGTGGCATTTCAGAATAGGTTGTTAAATAAAAGATGTAGTTCTAGACTGTTTGTGGGTTTTGCTGCTTTGCTAAATGGGTCTGCTATAAAATTCATGTTCATCCTTAAATGCAGCATACCGTGTTGCTCTGACTGGGCTAGTGGGCATTCTGCTTAAAATTCCGAGCAGAACTGCAAGGGTTTAACAGCACTAAACCAGCTAAAGTTGATTCCATTTGAGCTTTGTTTCCTAAATGGTATGCTTAGTAATGTGAGCATTTAAATGATGCCAAATGAGCTCTGAAGATAGCATCTTGCAGGTAACAAATGGTAGCTCATGTTGCCGTGGTGATTATGATTAGTCCAGAGAATCTCCTAGGTAGGCGAGTGCTGGGGGTAAATATCTTTGCATCTAGCATTTCTCTTTGTGTTTGGTTTTCATTTATGGCCTCAAATGTTGCACCTTCAAATTAAACTCTTCTTTCAGCTTAAAAATAAACTTCACAATGGGGAGTTGAAGGAAACTCGTTATGGGTCTGAGTAAGAAATTGAGTGTCGTGTCATTACGAATGCAAACTACATTGTGCTTTCTGGTGCCGTTACCTGGAATTAGATGGATTGAGTGATTATGCCAGAAAATATGTGCTCCCAGGGGGTCTTTCAGACTGGTGGGTCTGGACTAGTTTTTCAGTCATTGCAAAATAATGTTTTGGAAAAAGTTCATGAACTGACCTGGTTAAAGCAGGTGTAATAAGGCATGACTTAGGAGAAGGTGGTTTTACTCTGTGAAAACCTCTGGTATCAGAAGAAATTAATGCAGCCAGCATAACAGTGCCTGAGAATTTTTGTCAGAGGATGGGGCTGGAATAAATCATTGGGGTCTCCATAAATCAGGATGCTCTAGGCTGTGTAGCACTGAAGAGGTTTCTGAGACCACATCAAGACTCAAGAGTGGCACCATAATCCTACCCTGGCAGTGCAATGTTGTCTCTCTCTTTAGGGCTTACGTGAACTTACTTTGCTACATCCCAGATCTGCTGTAAGGCCCTTGGGGATTCATTATCCTCATGAGCAGCCAGCCCAGAGTCCTTTGTGTGGTGGTACAGCAGCAGTAATCTCTTGAATTACAAGAATAAATAAACTGACTTGGGTGTGTCATCTTAGCAATGTTGTGATCGTTTCTATTTTCAGTAAGTGTTGACACGGTTGTGAGAAGAGCAGTTGTCCGCAAATGTTGCAGGAGAAAATTAATTTCTGTGTTTTCCTTCCTCCTCTAGTGGAGGTGCACCTGGGCCAGCAGCGTTGTGGTATCTGCTGAAGAGGTTCCTTGCACTGGAGGTGCTGCCACCAAAAAAGGTAATAAGAATAATTTTCACTATATAATTTGGCTACAGTTTTTGTGTTGAAATGTGACCACTGCCTATGAGTTAATGACAGTGAAGACATTGTCCACTTCACAGAAATACAGGTCTTCACTGTATCCCTCTAGTCTCCACTGAAATGCCAACATCACAAGCTCTCTCAAACAATTACTCGGCTCTTGCATCATATTATGTGGTTTAAAATGTAATACTGAGAATTCCTAGTTGTCTAATAATTTTGAGAGGGGATAAGTATCCTACATGAGGTCTGCAAAACTGATTTATAGGGAAAGGAAGGTGCTCTACATATACTCGTCACTGAGAAATGTACACACTGTGCTTAGATACTACACATGTCCCTTCTGCTACTGCCAAAATCAGTTTTGTATTTGAGCACAAGGGAAAATCCAGACCTGCCACATATGAGAACTTTAGCTCGTGCACAGTTATGGTAGAAAGTGGGTATTATTTGTTACTATCTTGAAGCTCGGCTCACCCCAAGATAAGTAGCTCACAACTCTTGACTTGTTCAAAATCTGCGCGTTAGGAAGCATCATATAAAATCCCGCTAACTCTAGCATGAAGTCTTGTCATGAATACTTTTTTGAGCAACATACGAACGGGGCCAAGAAGGCAGCCCTTACAACGGAGTACAGCTAGTACAGTTTGCCTGCCCACATGGCTGCTTACGTCCTGCGTCGCACAGCAGGTTTTGCCATCCTTACGTTCTCCCTTTCTCCTCAGTTGCAGAGTAGCACTTGGTCTTAATTAAGCCAGCTCGCCCTTTTCATCTCGCTTGCCTCTTGACCAGAATGCAGGAATTGTCTAGTAACATAGCAGGTGAAAGGGGAAAGGTGTTCGGGTTTTTGGGAGGTGGGAGGGGGAGGTGGTGGGAGCTAGTTTAAACTAGAGAAAACTGTGCAAAGAAGCTGTTGTTGAAAGGAGCAAAAGGAGGTAAAGGAAAGCTGTGGAGTTTAGTGTAATCGGTGGGGACATCTGACCTGTCTAGTCTGGCTGAGGCTGGAGCAAGAAAGCAGTTTTGTGTTAAAGAAAGATTTCTCAGTTTATGAGCTAATAGATTAACTGTGGGCATGCTTGCAACATAGTTGTAGGCAGGGAAGAAACAGCCTGTTTGAAGGTATATTAACTTACAGTTTAAAAATCTGTTTCTCACCGTTGCGTATCTTTGAGTTATACTTGGCTGAGGGAGAAGAATGTTTATTCCTGTCGAGGCTGCAGAACTGACTAAAGGAATTTACAAGTGAGAAATGAGTGGAGGAGTTGTTTTCTTTTTGCTTTAGTATTTAGCACAGAAGTATTCCTCGTGGTCCGTGCCTATGGTTCCTACATGTTCTCACATCCCTCGAATTATAATAATGATGGTATGCATGCAGTAGTAAAAAACCTGTGCGAGGTTGAAGGCTTCTTGTGATAAAGACTGTGCAAGGCTAAATGGAAAAGCCTTACACAGACCTGACCAGAAAAGTAAATTACCTGCCTTCACAGCTATAATATAAAGAGCTTGCCAGCTCACATTTTCAGATTCTGGATTACAGTGTGTGTATTCTGCCCAGACAGGGAATTTAACTGAATGTGTGTAACATTTTTGATTTGGGAGCTGCTAGAACGTGAAGATGTCATGCCATGGTGAATATATTTAACCTGATCACAAATGTGATACAAACAGATTGAAATAAATAAATGATGGAGCGCCAAGTGTAAGAATTGATGTGTGATACTGCTGCTTAAAAACCTGTTATGAGATTGGAGGGAAGATGCCTCTGTGTGTACTCGAATTGCTTCAGTTTGCAACAGGGTTGTACCACCTTCTTCGCAATTCTTGTGAATAATCTTAATGTTGTTTTATGGGTATGGCAATGTTCTCTTGAGTTTATTGGATTAAATAGGGCCTGTGTTCGAGGACAGTGCCACATTCACTTGCATCAGATAGAATAACCTCATGCCTTAATGTCAACAGATGGGTATACTGGACTGGGAGGTCCTACCTGCTGTTTCCCACATGTGTTGTTATGCAATGACCGGTCTGGCCCTATGCAGTGATTCCTAGGCTTACTAGTTCAAACAAACATTATGCACACCAGTGAGCAAATGTAGGTTCTGTCCATGCCTATGGCCTGTTTGTCCATTTTGTCTTAATAGTTTTGAGATCTTTTGTAATACTGTAAAGTCTTAGATTTAGAAACAGTGAATCTGTTTTCAGGTGTCAATGGGCTTTGCCCTTCTTGGAAATGATGTTAATCTTCTGATTTCTTAACTTGTCTGTTCAGTTGCTTTGCAAATCTCCAATTTGGATTTTCTGCTCAGGCACTGATGTAGTAAAACAGATTGCAAAGTACATCTTGTCCTCTCAAAGAAAATGTTGGTGTGATGGAGTCACAAGCAGCCAAACTATGGGAGCTGTTAGGTTGCATACTACTCTTAGCCACTGAAGAGGGCTTTGAATTAAAGCAAGATTTGAAATGCAAAGGAGCTCTTGTTAAAATCAGAACTGACCCTACAGGAACAGGAGCAGACTGTTTCAGATTCATTTGCTGGTTTTGAGGTTTTTGCTCCAGAGCACCAGCTGGAGCTTTTTTTCTTTTTCTTCTTCTTTTCTTTTTTTTCTGTTACTGATCTTCTAGGTGGCTTTTTTTTCCCCCTAAAATGATTATACATGTGGGAAATGTGATGCTGCAATTCCTCCCCACTCACTTTTGCACAGTGGAGACATGAAGACATATGTTTGCTAGTTTTCCAATTATTACTGTGACAGAATTCGTTTGCTCTGCTCTCAGGAGCATATGTCAATGCATCACATCCATCTTTTAAGTTTTTCTCTCAGGCCTTTTTTTTTTTTTTTTTTCCCTTCTGCTATTGAGTGGGGGTTTGTTTGTTTGTTTTTCCAGCTTGCATTACTTTGTTTAACTTTTTTTTTTTTTCAAGCCCAGGACATCCGTGTGTCAGAGTTCTCTCTGATACTGGGGAGGGTGCACTTGTCAGACAAAGGCAGAATGGTTTGCTGTACAGCAAAGGAATGTTCCTAGAAAAATAAACGAAGAAGCCAGATTAGCTTCCAGTGTTACAGTTGTTAACTCTGTCACTTGGCCTTGAAATCCTGGAAAATTCCTCAAATGTAGCTGTGTGGTTTTGTCAGTCTCTTTCAGTGTGTTGTAAGACTCTGAACTTCTGTGTATACAATTTTATGAGTTTGTTTTTGTTTTGCCTTGGCAGCAAAATGATGTTGACTGTGAATGTAGTCAGAGGTGCTGAGATACTCCCAGTAACAAAGGGAGGCCAGAAACAGAACTGCAGGCTGCTGGCACTGCTCAGAGATCTACTCACCCCTTCCTCCAGACCGAGGCGTTTATGAGGTGATAACTATCAGTTAGAGCACAACCAGAGAAATTTCTTTTTGTAAGAATTTGTTGTAGATTTGGTGTTCAACCAGCAGGAGAAAACAGGCTCTGTGTTCCGTAGATGGTTTTGCAGAGCAGCCACTGCGTTTCTCAGTGCTTTTTAGGCTTGTCTGTTCTGCGAGTCAACCACCTGCCCAGTTATCTTTCCCACAAGTTTTGTTGGCATTTTTTTTAAGTAAATGTATTTTGGTTTTGAAGTGAAACAAATGTAGCTATATTATTTCCTGGTTCTTTGCAGTAACTACCCACACGCTGTGCAAAAACTGTCTCCCCTTTCTTCTTTCTTCTGTCTGTATTTGAACATGTCATTTTGGCCAAGTACTGCAAATCTATAGATGGTGGAGGGCGCGTTATGCTGCTCACCCGTGTAGCTTCTCCTCATGTTTTTCCTGTCTTAGAAGACAAAACAGATCAGTCCTGACTACTGACAAATGACAAGGTGTTGAAATGAGTCAGCTTGGCACCTCGCAGAGTTGTTGTTGGTGTCTTACAGGGTTGCATTACCAAGTGATAAGCAGCACATATATCTGGAATTTGGACTCACCCGTTGTTCATGTGCTTGTTTTTTGTTGCTCTTCCTTCCTGCTTTTAATTCCTCTCCTTCGTGTCTGCATGTGAAAAACGCTGACATCCAGTGTAACTGATACTCGGTGTAATACCCAGCCAGGTATTTAGGAGAGGAGTTTTGAGGAGGGAGGCTCGCAAAATGCAAAGTAGCTTCTAGCACGTAGGGTGTGCACTTCTGGAACAGGTGGGTGTTGGGCTGGAAAACACTCTTCTTACTTTCCCTCTCTCAGTTCTTCTCTTGGCTTCTTTCTCATTGCCCATCCCTCTTGCTGTTTGCTGCAACAGAAGTTCTCTTTCTGCCTGTTTCTTCTCTAAAGCTCATCTAGATTTGTATTTAAATGTGAAATATCAACATACATTATTTATTATAGAAAATTGCTAAAGCCTTTGTCTAACAGAGATGTAGTACCTGCTGGTTCTTGCTAAAATGACCATATTAAAGACCTGTTTGAAATTGAACTTTAACTGTACCTATCTAATGCATCCTAAGGTCTGTTTTGCCATAGAGATTGTGGCCTTTGGAAAGTGAGTATTGAATTTGGTATCTCAAAGTGTTCAAATCGACTTCTTGTGCCTTGGTTTTCAAGATGTGTTTATCAAAACTCAACACATAATTTTGCAGTATTTTAGTCTGTTAATGGGGGCAAAAAAGCAGGTGTGCACTTTTTTCCTCTTTGACATGGCAGAGGTTAGTTTCTTTCCTGTTCCTCAGTTTCTCATAGTCTTTATAAGAAAATAAGATGGAGAACTGTTTTCTGGAAGAAGTTTTATTATCAAATTATTCCTATACAGCATTTTTACCCTTGGTAAGGTAATACAGATCTGTGTATGCACTTACTTGGAATTCAGTTCCACCATAAAAAGAAAATCAGCAAACACCACCTTTAGTGCAAATTAATGCCTTAGATTATATGGATTCTCTTGTCTTTTTTTTCTTTTTTCATTTATGCATGTTTTCCTCTGAACACTCTCCATGTTCATCTTTGAATGAGGGAAGATTGTGCTTCTTACAAAAATAGGTAGCACTTCAATTTCTAGACAAGTGTCAGCTTTACAGTACAGTCAGAGGTAATTTATCAACCTCTAAAGTCCTTATTTCTTCATTAAATTCATGAAATTTCTTCACCCCTTCATGGGGCAAACCCATGCTTGATATTGCACAGACAGGACGTTAAAGCAGCAGAGGCTGTGTCAGGTGGGGAAGAAGCTCTCCAAAAGGAGGAAGACCACCAGTGATAAGGACCGTTTCAATAATACATGTTCTTGTCCCACCAGCCTGCAGCAGGAGAAGGGAGAGGGGAGAAAAAATCAGTTATATTTTTTCCTTAGAAAGGAAAATAATTGTTGGAAAAAAGTGGTCCATTTTTAACTAGGCAGCTAAGGTAGGTGCGTAAGTGACAGGGTAGGAAAGGACACCTTATATTAAAATACTAAACTAGAAAAATCTACTTACTTCCTGGGTATCTTCTGATCAACAGCTTGCGGACTTCATCATAGACCCATATCAAGATGGCAAATGGTACAGCCACAAACCAGTACTGAAACCTGGGAGTGGGAGAAGAGGTTCTCATTCAGATGCGTCTAACAGCTCAGCTGCATTTCTAGGGTCTCTGTGCTATTTGATGTCACTGAAAGAGAATCTGGCCTTTTTGGCTTCCCCTGCCCCTAATTTAAGCACTCAGAAATAAGATTATGTGCATGTAAGCCTCCCAGTCATAAGAAGTTACTAAATTAATTTATTCCAAATAATGTTCAGAAGAAAATGTTGCCTGGTGGTATTATAGTTTCTGAAGATGTCAGAAAAACGGAACTTTTCTGACAGTAATATATTTAAAATAAAAGCTGCTTGCATAAAATGAAGTAAAATGTTATCTAATGTCACCAACATATTGGGGATCCTGGAAAAAATATTAAAATGTTTGTTCTACACAAGTAGGTTTCTGGATCCTCAGTAGTAAGTCTACTAGAAGAAGTAGTGCTTTTAGGGGGGAAACTATGATGCCCTTCTTGGTCAATTGTCCATCCTGTTCTTCACAATTAATTTTCTTAAATACTGGTCCTGGAATTGTGCTGCATGGGCACCCTGCTCCCATCTCTGTTTCTGGCAGAATGGTTTGTCCATGATTGTGTATATGCGGAGGGCAAGGGAAGCACGCTAGCATCAGAACTCACCTCAGCGGGGTGAAGTTCAGGGCTGTAACATGTCCAAGGCCATAGGTAAGAATCAAAGCAATTCCTATCTGGGAGAATATACCCACCCAGATGACTTTGTTCCTGCAAGAAAACCAAAGAGGAAGGGTTACGTGCCTCTGTCCATGCATAAAAACCCGACGCCACGCCATAATGCAAAGGCTGTGCCACTTCCAGAGCAGTGCTTGCGCTCCGGTAGCGAGCGTGAATGATCCGCTCAGATGATGAGCGCTGCAGGCTGTAGCATGAGACAAGCTGTAGACACTGCAGCACTGTCTTACATTGCATATGCCCGTGTCCTTCCTGGTGTAGCGTTCCTGACCTACCTAGATTAAGGTAAGCTTTAGGTAGACATGTGGCATGCATTAGTCACGCCTGCTAGCCGCACTGTGAATGTGCGCATTGTGACTTGAATGTAAATGTAAGAAGGAAGTTTACATAGGTGTAGGTTCTGTACCTGCAGATAAAGGAAAAAAATTTGCTTTCCTATCAGAAACACTCTGAATAAACACCAGGTTTTTTGTGGCTTCAGTCCCAATAGATATATTGAACTCCCTGGCTCCCATGGGACTGAAGGGTACAGAGTGTTCTGCAGAGGGCAGCCAGCACTGTCTTGGGTTGTTTGACCAGCTGGTGTTCCCTCAGCATCTCGAGTTATCTCAGAGAGGTCCAAGTGTGCTATCTATTGATAACTACATAAAGAACTTAAGAAAATAATCTGGAGAGGAAACTCCCTTTTTTTGTAGTAAACATTTCAATGAATGGAGAATCAGTTTTAAGCGGATGCATTCTCAGAGTAACCAGTGCAACATCTCTCTTTAAAGAAAACCCCATCATGAAATATGAAAGGGGGTGGGGGGAGCTGTAATAAATACTGGTCTGAGATTTGCAGTAGCTTGAAGCCCAGTTTAGTCTTTGTTCAAAGACTGAATGTGAGTGGGCTGAATCACTGAGCTAACCTTCAAAAATTAGCAGTAGGCTAACTTATCCTCTCATGCATCAGGTAAAGAATCTGCAAAACTCACCTGAAAAGGCCCTGCTGGAAAATGGAATTTCTTCGTGTTTTCCTGATGATCAAATCAGCAACTTGCTGAATTGTGATGCTGACAAAGAAGGCAGTATAGCCAGTCCACTGTAGGTACATCCTCTGGTATTTAGTCTGCAAAGTGAAGGAAAAATCAAGCAGCGTTATATCAGACACTCACACCTTCTCCAAGCAACTGCAAACCTTGATATTAGGATTTTGGTTACTAAGGTGTAAATGCAGAGTTATTCCAGATTTAGGTACATGATCAGATTTTGGCCAGTTATTCTAGTCTGCTAGTGACTGGATGAGTCATGAGGCTGAAGCACGAGCCTGGTGTAAGGAGGTATTTAAACTGATTTATTAATGGCTTCTGCATCTTGTGATTTCTTGCAGAATGAGTGAGGGGGAGTGAAGAGTGAAAGGGGGAGGAAGAGTCTGCAAAGTACTTTATAGTAGTGCTGTTCAGAAGCAGAGCTGAGAGATTGTGATGGGTCTAAACATAAAGTCCAGAGAAGAAGGTGCATCTCCAGAGGCTTTGAATCAAAAGGCAGCAAATAGTAGAAGAATGAATGAAAGAATGGAGTCTGAATGAGAGTGCTAGGTGGCGGGAAGCTCAGAATAGCCTATCCTCAGGGACCATTAGATGAAAACTAATTATTTTTGCATTTAAATCTCTCTCTCCTTCCCTAATTCTTTATTTTGGAGGACAGTATAGAATTTTAAAGGAAGTGTTGGGTGAGAGACAGTGCAAGGCTGTTTCAGTGCTTTACCCATTGCTGTCCATACGAATCCTCAAAGTCATTAATGGCATTGTTTTCCCAGTTGACTCGCACGCCAAGCAGCGTGTAAGGGAGGAAACCTTGTTCAGCGTACACGGTGAAATAGGTTACAAAGGCTCCCACTGACTGCATGATACCTGCAAAACCACAGAGGTTGAAATGAGGAAGCAGCAAATTTTAGGAGCGCTGGGGAATATGCTGGCTATCAGTGTTATCTGTCTGCTAGGGCATGATAGTTGCTCTGAGTCTAAAGGTAGTTTTAGGGCTCTTAGTGCTCTAAGGTTCTTGACCTCTGTAGATAAAAACCTGTTGTATTGTTGAATAATGAATAACAGAAGGGAGTTAGTATGTTTACCTAGGAAGGCAGGAGGAGGAGTTGAGTTTCCGTTCCCCCTTTTCTAAAATATTAATCAGTTTGACTGTGACTTGGTTTGCTGGTATGAGATAGCATTTCAGAGAACAGGTCAACCTACCGATCTGCAGATAGGAGTATATGGCGAGCTGCTCATTCACCAGCCTGTCTTTCCTTTTGTTACGAGGTCTCCTGTTCATAATATCGCTTTCAGCTTTTTCGTAGGCTAATGCAACAGAGGGGATCTACAACAGAAATAAGCTGTCAGAGTCTTGGAAACGTTTGTCTGCTTCTCAGATGCTTCTCAGAAAAATTTCAGTTCTCAAGTGGTTCTGTTCTCTACGTTGCCTTTTCAGTATACAGAGAGCAAATGAAAGAAGGATCCGTGTAGTATTCTCTTGACAGGTATAGAGGATTTGAGGGAAGTCTGAAACTGTTTCATAGGCCTGATGACCATATGATAATACAAAGGGCCAGAGGATACTGAAAATATCTTCCCCAGCCCTTGGACTGAGCACTGATGAAATGTACTCGTCCCCTGTAGAAACTGCAACAATCTGTATGACCTCTTGATTGACACACACTGTTGTTTTGCATACTGCTGAGTTTTGCTTGTCAGCATGGATCAGAAGTCTCTTCTTTCTGCTCCCCCTTTGCAAGTTTTCCTTTCTACTCTTCTTTCTCTGTACCTGGCTACTTTTAATCTAGCCCTCTACTCTTCAGCTAGCTTGTTATTCAGCTGCAGGGTAAGGCAGCTAAATCTTCCAACGTTCTGCGTGGCCCTTTACACCTAGCCCCTCTCATTTGTCATGATATTTTGGCAGAAAATAACTTAAAAGACCCCAACTTACAATGTCTGTGCCCAGGTCAATGAATAGGATGGTGATAGTGCCAATGGGCATTGGAATGCTGGCAATAATGTAGATGAGAAAGGGACAAAGCTCAGCAATATTCTTAGTCAAGGTGTAGGCAATTGTTTTCTTCAGGTTGTCAAAGATCAGGCGGCCTGGAGGAGAAGGAAACACTTCTGTTAAAGCTAATTGTCAACAGTGTTTTCCAGAAAGAAGTTCAGTTTTTAACTAAATGGAGTGAAAACATGTACTGCTTATGTCTACTTTCCTCATATGTTTCCTCATGCATTTTGGGTGGGTTGTTGTTTTTTTTAAAGCTACCAATCTACCTTCCCTTAGAGCTTTCTGAAAATTCAAGTGAAAATAAAAAAATCTTCGAATGGGAAAAGCTGAGGAAAAAGTCCCGTTTGGCAGTACGCTGTAATTTTAATGGAAAGCCCTTTACAGGGGAAGAAGAGTGCGATGTGGGCAACTGTCATAGGTGGGACATAGTGAAGGTGATGCGTGAGCAAGTAATGGAGTGAAAATGCAAAGAAAACAGTTTGTATCTTTGTGAGGCTCAAAACTGCATTGTGACAAGATGGGAATTGTGTTTGTCTGGAGCTTGAACAAGCAGCGACAGCAGACCGATGTTACATGTGAGAGAGGGGGGTCATTTCCTTGCTATCTGTTTGTCATGTGTCTATAAGTTTAATTAATTCCCAGTTATTCCAAATATCACAATCGCATTTCCAAATCCAGAAAGAAGGGGGGGGGGGTGTGAGCACAGGAGGGAAGGATCAGGAGGACATGAGATGCCAGCGCTGTGTGGCTGTCAGCAGCTTTCAGCTAAGAAAGTGGATAGCAATATAATTTTTACCTTCCTCCACTCCTGTGACAATCGAAGCAAAGTTATCATCCAGCAGTACCATATCAGCTGCGTTTTTAGCTGCATCAGAACCAGCAATACCCATAGCAATTCCAATATCTGCTTTTTTAAGAGCAGGAGAGTCATTGACTCCATCTCCAGTCACAGCAACAACTGCTCCCTGGAACACACAAAAGGATCCAGACGTGGGTTTTTTGAAGTGATGGTGCTGTCTTCCCCTAAGGACAATCTGCTTTCAGCACCCTCCCTGTCTTTAAATCTCTAGAGGAAAGATGCTGATAAGAAGTTTTGAGTCTTCTTTGTACCCACATAAAACATAGCCAGTGATCAGAAAGATGCTCGGCATGGATAATACAGCAACCTCAGACTTTTGTGTGATAGGTGTCTGTACGTGAGTCTGGCATCTAGACTGTCTCCATAGAGAGACTGGAAATTTGGGGGTATGGTTTACTAGATCCTGAAGGTAGACAGGTGAATTTATTGCATTTAAAATGCAATTAATCTGATCATTTCTTTCCGTGGAATGTAAGGGGGCTTAAAAATTTATACATCTGTCTATATGTATATGGTCTGTCCCTGTCTGAGCAGACCCAGGCTCATTTCTAGCATCTGTGGGAGAGATTCAGTTGACAGTGTGTTCTTTGCCTTTTTTTGTGAAGTGCTTACAGAATCAGTTTTCATCTTAATTGTAAATTACATTACTATTCAATTAGAGACCTTTCTTATCTTCCCCCAACAACTTCTAGTCACTGCCAGTCTATGCTATAATTGTGTTAGTAATCCAAAAGATGGAAAACTCTGACTATTCAACTCGCCTTCTTTGTTCTCTTCCAATGAAACCATCTACTGCGGCTAAAGGTCCTGTTCTAGTTGATGCAAAAGTTTGTGGCTTGATAGCAATACAGAGTGTTCTGAGAGGGAAAAAGCCTGACAAACTGATTAATACAAATACTGAATGTCCTGTCCCTGTGGGGATTTAGCACAGTGTCACTCCCTATAAATAATGCCATGTACAGAAGGGCTTATAAGCTCTAAGTACTAAACATAGCATGTAGACTGGCTGGCTGGAGTTGAGGGGGGCAGGGTGTTCCTTTTCATTCTTTATGAAGAGCCAAATCTGCTAGGAGTGCGGGTATCTAAGCAGCACAGAATATATTTACCCCCTATCTGCCAAAGCCTATTCAAAAAGAAAATGAGAGAGATGAAATTGAAAGATTTTATACTTTTTCCTTCTTCTTTTTTGCTTTCCTGAAAGCATTTCAGGCTTAAACCCAAAGAGCTGATAATTCTGATTAGAAAGCTTTGCTCTGGCATAATTACAAAAATAAAATAGTCTTGTGCTGCATCTCCTCCTCTGCAAATTTCAGGCATGGCAGTAGTGTGGCTTTCAGTTTGCAGCGTCTACTTGGAGTATGTCATATCTGAGGGCAGAATCCTTTGATATGACTATTTGCATCTTTTTCAGAGCTCTATACATGTCATTTCTTTCCCTTCTGCCTCTTGTGCTGGCTGCACTCCATGCTTCATTACATAATTTTGCATGTGGATGGGACAAACTCTCTTGAAATCCTGCTTTCTGTGGGTTGTTTTACAGTCTTTGAAAGTAACATAGGTGAGGCTTGGTCCTGCATAAATCATGCTATGGTATTTTGTGGGATGCATACGTTATTTTCTTTCTAAATGTTCTTGTGGGCAGGAATTGCATAGGTCTAAATGGCCACAAGAGATGAAAAGATGTGGTAATGTGTTGCTTTTATCTGGGTTTAAAGAATTCCTGAGGGAAGGCTCCTTCCCAAAGTGAACAGTCTCTGCCCAGGAGGCTTTCCGTGCAGCGCAGCGGCTTCTCAGAATGACACGCAAAAGACAAACCCTCCGTACAGCTCCAAGCCAGTTAAACTGGGGAGAAGCTCGTGCTGTCAATGGGAGTTCAGAGGCTGTAACAGGAATTTGAGTATCTTGGATTCCATCCAGGCAGTGTTTGCAGCAATGTTAGATAATGTTCTGGCACAGTGAAAAAAAATATAAACAGAGCTTAGAGAGCACTGGAAATTGGCTTCCATCCTCTCACCTCGGGAATGTTATCTGTGGAAAGCTACTGCCTCGTGAATGCCCTGTAGCCATATCTGTGTATAACCCTTTACACTTCTTACCTGCCTTTGGCAGCCTTCAACTATAATCAGTTTCTGTTGGGGCGATGTCCGAGCAAAGACTATCTCGGAGTGGTTACACAAGATTTCATCCAGCTGCTGCAAGCTCATATCCTTCAGCTCCATCCCATTAACCACTGCCGCCGTAGCTTCTCTGTAAGGGCCAGGGGGAAGGCTGGGTAAATTTTCACATCAAAAGGCTTAGATAAAAATAGTGCGCTCAGAGGATGTATGTGGCTTGACAGTAAGGAAAGCAGCAAATTGAGTTAATTTCAGAAGCATTTGTTGTTAATCAGCAGGTGTTGAATGAAAGGCACTGCAGAGATGCAGAGTGAATGCCAGTTACCTAGATACAGAGCGGGGAACTGGGGCTTCCTCCCCAGCGGGCGGAACAGCAGAGCAAGAGGACACGCGGTGGGAGGGTGGGACAGTGGAGAAGGAAGGCATCTTTTCTGTGAAGAGCTCTTATCTTTCTCTTGTGATGTTATTTCTCTCACGTTCAATGGGTGAAAGCAGAATTTGGACCCTGAGGGTCCTTAGGTCGCGTGATTCTGAATTGTGCCTTTCCTCCGTGTGTTTTGTCAGGCCGTGACAGCAGACTCCAGCGTGAGCTGCAAAGTATAATCTGCTAGGTGTTCTTTCAAGGGGCAGCAAAGGTGAGAGCCACTGACCTAGACATGTTATTTAGGTAGAGGTGACACGATGGATGGACGTAATGGCTGGGAATGTGTCAAGAAACAGAAAAGCAGAAAGCAGCTGCGATGTACAAACGGGCTAGAAGAGCATTGTGGAGGGAGATGGTGAGGTGTAGCTTTCAGAAAGCGAACCCGTGCGTATCCCCTGCGCTCTCTTCGCTCTTACCGTCTGTTGACTTGCTCAACAGGAATGTTGAGGCGCTTGGCAATATCTTCCACAGTCTCGCTGGTGGCTGAAATGATACCGACGCTCTTGGCAATGGCCTTGGCCGTGATTGGATGGTCGCCAGTGACCATGATAACCTGAGGAAGGGACAAGCGCTCGGCGTGAGTGACAAATGTGTGTGTAATGGCTGGAGCGAGATAAGGGGAAATATTTACTCTTGTAGACCAGGAAGCAGTTTAGAATCTGAATGTGAAAAGCTGTGCTATGTACACAACAGCGACAGATTATGACTCTTAATTACTTAGCGCTGGATTGACGTCTGGTCTCTACCTCTTATTATTGGTGCTATTTTATCAGGGCTGTAAAGGAAGAACTTGTCGCAGGCAGCAAGGTTAGAATAGTGCAGAATAAAGAAACCTTTATATAAGAATTTATATTGGGTATGCTCAAAGGCTTGTTAGTTAGAAAATTGTATCTTAAAATGGATCCTTGTGACTGAGGTGTCCTGACAGGTAAGAAAGTTTTTTTTCTTGTTTTTCTTGAAGAAAAGTTGCCAGTTGCCAGATCTGCCTTCAGACTACAAAGAACTTCATCCGGGCTGGGAGTTGGGAGTCATCTCATCTGAGATCACAATTCCAAATACAAATTTTCCTTTATTTAGCTATATCGCCTCTCTGCCTAGAGCTGCAAGTTTGCTTGTGGGTGCCCTGGGAGTGAAATTAGGAGAATTACTCCTTCGAGTTCAACTCAAACAGGTTTGAGATTAGTAATTCCTGTGCATAAGAGTTCATAACAGGTGTAGCCCTGTGCCCTAATGCCTTCTCAAGAATCGTTTCTGTTATCTTTACTCTGTTTACAAGCAAGTCATTATAGCTGGCACAGTTTCTGTACTCTAGAAATGGATCTGATAAGACAGTATCTGAGCTTTTCCGAATTTGGATTTCCAGTTTGGGGGTTCCATGCATTTCCTGTAATGTGATTCCCACTTAAATTAAACTGTTCTGACTCTCAGGGCTTTCAGGTAGTTTCTTTAAGTTCCAGTTGTAGAATGCTATTAACGAACACTTAGATTTCTGGTAGTTGTTGCTAGAAAGATAATTAATGACATCCTGCTGGAAGATCTTAAAAGTTATATTGATTCTTTCTGTAGAATCACTGTATTTTTCCTTGTAAATTCCCTACCTTGATCCCAGCACTGCGGCATTTTGAGACAGCATCTGGCACTGTGGAACGCGGTGGGTCAATCATAGACAAGAGCCCAACAAAGCACAGGTTGTTGGTTGGGAAGTTCATGGAATCTGTGTCAAATGGGTAGGTGTCTGGAAACTCATTTTCAGGCAGGTACAAATGACAGAAACCTGAAAGGAAACTTAGGTTGATGTGATGTGCGGGAAGCGGTGGGGGAAAGAGAAGAGCTTGCTATATAGCATCAGGCTTTGTTCTTGTCCATAGAACTCCAGTGCCTTTCACCGTTAGCTTTTTCTGGTGGATTTTTTTCACCTGCCATTGTAACCTGCATATCAGGGTTCATACAGAGTCAGTGTTTAATGGGGCAAAGCTAGTGATACTGCCAGCACAGAAGAGTGTTTTCCTTTGTGGACTCCTTAAGGGGATTTTTGGCTGCTCCGTGTGGCAGATAACATCGGTATAGCCTAGCAAGGGCATCCCTGCCACGGGGATCTTGCAGCACATCAGTGTGGTTTTAACACTGCTTAGGAGGCTGAATGCTTTCCTTTTTTCCTCTCTACTGCGAGAGGAACGAAGTCCAGATACACTGGGTTGTACCAAGATTTAAAAGCCCACTTCACACCACCATTCTGTCATAGTCCCTCCAGTTGGACTCACCCAGCACTCTCTCTCCCATGCCCCCCAGCTCCATGTATGCTGTTTGGAAAGCTTCTGCCTTTTCACTGTCCAGTGGTTCTTCTTTGCCATTGATCATGATGGTGCTACATCTCTCCAAAATCCTCTCTGGGGCACCTTTCATCACCAGCAGGAAGCGTTTGTCGTTGGGATCGTCAGTCTCATGGATGGAAAGCTGTGCACCACAAATGTGAAATGATTTGAAAGAGCATACGTGATCCTAATTTGGTTTTAGTTTTGGTCACTTTGCATGGAAATTCTGTTTCTCCTTTCCCATAAGAATATCATACATTCCATTAAGTGGAATGAACTATATTTATTATAGCTTAATTTTCCTCTGTCATTGAATTATCCCATTAAGACTTCCAGGTTACAAATCGTTGCATTAGACCCGGTGATAGAAGCAGTTTAAGTTGGAAACAATCTGACATAATTTCCAAAAATGGAACACACCTGGAATTTGTTGGTAGAGTTGAAAGGAATTTCAGCCACTTTCTTGTTCTGTGCTCTAATACTCATGACATCACCCAAAATGACTTCTGCAAACTTCAGCAGAGCTGTCTCAGAGGCATCGCCTACCACAACTCTCTGTATGCACAAAAGAAGAACGTTTAGAGCACACGTACTTCTGCACTTCCATCAGGAGAAGCTTGCGTGATTCTATAACGTGTCATCTGCTTAAGCAGCAATGAATCTACATTGCTATATTCAAGTTGTCCTCAAAAATTATTACAGTAAAAGTTTGGGACATCTGTTTTGCACTTGCTGCTAGACCTAAGCTACAGCACCAAGATGAAATCAGCATTTGATTCTGTGAAAGCAGATTTGCAATCGTTTTCAGGTTTGTGTAGTGGCTTTGTAGTGCAGTTTTGGGGTAGCAGCAGGCATGTACGGGTGAGCTAACTGGTGCACAAAATCAAATAACTTTGAGAAAAACATTGATGGAGTAAACAGTAGAAATAAGGGATTTATTCTGGTAGTCTCGTCGCCACAATTTGCTGCCTTCAGCAGTCATGTGTGAAGATGTTAATTAAGGCATGTTTACCTTTTCTGTTTTGTTGTATTAATAGTGTAGCAATTCTTGCTACTTGAATTGCCTTTTTCCTTATAGGGGCAGTTTCTCTTGTCTGTGTGGAGTTTTTTTTCTGTCTTTTTGTGAGTGTATAGCAATAATACTACTATAAATAGTAACTTAGAAGATTGTCTTCGATAAGATGGAGGAGACTACTAAAACCAGAGAGAACAACTCATAGGTATTGTTCTTTCAGAGGAAGAGAAATAAGCTGATGTGAAGTAGGTGGTACCTTCATTATTGGGAGATTCTCCTGTCCTGGTCTGAATTCCGCCCGGTTGCAGAGAGTTACAATTTTTGATAATGCTGTCCATGATGGAGAACTTTGATCAAAAGGCTGGGCTGAGAGGAAGCAAAAGACACATTCCATCCTTGAGCGTATTACGTGCAGAAGTAGAAGCTTAAGTTTGAAACAAGACTGAACTATTTGAAGAAGAAAATGGTTCTTTTGAGAGGTTCTGTTAGGGAAAAACAACTTGACACAAACCTTGACATCTGCCTGTTAGCAGTTCTGGTGAAGCTGCTTAGATTATGTTTATCTATTTGATTTCCTACTAAATTTACAGTCAGCAAAAGGCTCTGGATTGGAAGCTCACAGACTTACTTTCTGTGAGTAGAGTTCAAATATTAATTACTTTTTTCACATCTCTACATGGCTAAGAAGGGACTTTGCTGTTGCACACTACACTTTGCATGGAAGGAAGATACCTGGTTTAGCTACCAAAAGACATTCCCGTTGATGTCAGTTTGACAGCCGGTGGGTATGAAACATCTCAGTTTTAATCGAGCAGTTGCCCCTGCCCATGTGCCCCGTTGCCATATTTACCTGTTTGATCCTCACTGGTGTCAGCTGAGTAGATCTGATTATCAAACCAGAGGTGAGCAACGGTCATCCTGTTTTGTGTGAGGGTCCCTGTCTTGTCAGAACAGATGATGGAAGTGGAACCGAGTGTTTCTACAGCTTCCAAGTTCTTCACCAAACAGTTCTTCTTTGCCATCCTCTTGGCTGTCAGGGACAGGCTCACCTAGCAGAAGTAAAGTCACTTCAGCTTACTGTCAGTGAGGTGCAGTTACAAAACGATGCAATGAGGTTACATACTTCTACTAGGGTTTTTGTCTAGGTTTGGGGGTTTTTTAGAAAGAAAACTTTTTTTCAAAATTATCTTTTGGTTGACTGCAGTGCATTTTTTTTTCTTTTTTAACGGAGTTGTTAATTAAGGTCAGAGGTTTGGCTGTAACTAGCACGAGTACATCTGCTGCTGAGAGGAACCTGCTTTCCTGCTGATGGAGATGAGTCATATCGGTTTTAGCTGGAAGAACCTACAATGGGGGGAGCTCCTAATCATCAACTTAATGAATTCCTGAAATTATTCTCTTCATTATTGCAGTCCTGCTGGATGTTCATTGCTGGCGTACTTCAGAGCTAGCAGTGCTTGGCAGGTGTGCTGCTTCTCAGCCAGGGGTTTTGGTGATGCCTTGCTTGTGTTAGCAAGCAGAATTTTCATGTGACTTTTAGGGTGCAATATCCTCATTTCCAAATAGGAACAGGTTGTGAGGAAATGAGTCATATCATTCTACTGGTTAGCAATTGAGGGAGAACAGTACTTGAAGAACCTTATTTCAAACTGGATTGTTGGGTTGCAACTTCTAAGATTAATGGCTCAGTTATGCCAGAATTCCCAGATGAGACATTTATCCTTTCAGTTTCATGGAAAAAAAACCACCCCTATTTCAAACTCAGCCAAGACGCTTAATAGGTAACTGTTCTTCACTGGTTAGTGTTGCACTGTAATGGAGTTATGAGTGATGAGTCGTGGTAATGACTGGAGGATTACAGTGGCACACACCGAATTCTCACACAGACTTACCGTTACTGTGGCTAGCAGTCCCTCTGGCACATTTGCCACAATGATGCCGATTAGAAAGATGATGGAATCCAGAATCTTGTATCTCATAGAAACAGATATAATGAAGAAGAGAACACCGATGGAAATGGCCACTCCTGCCACCAGGTAGACAAAGTGTTCTATCTCAATAGCAATGGGTGTTTTCTCGTTTCCTACTCCTGATGCCAGAGAGGCAATTCGCCCGATGATCGTGCGATCCCCAGTGTTGATTACAATGCCAGTAGCAGTGCCTGCAAGGAAATAAGACTGTCAGCTCCAGGAGAGACTCCTATCTTCTGTACCCAGTACTGGTCAATTGACAGCCTCCTTAGCTTTAATATGCCTGAGACTTCACCCCAGAGTTACATTATTGCCCTTAGAAATCTTACAGCTCTGTCGGTGACAAAAGGTGTAAGCTATTTTCATTAATTAGAGTCATCTTTGATTGCATTGCTGTAGGAATGTAGCATTATCCTGGGCACTGTACAGCCTCGTAGCAGATAGTCTGTCAGGTATGACACATAGCTTTTAGTGCTGAGAACAGGAGCAACACCTTTATGTGTGCAGAGCCCTAACACGGAAGCATCCACATGTACTTAGAGGCATCTGCAATTTGATATTCCTAAAGAATGTAATGGGAAGACCACAAGGAAGCAAAAAATTAATTGATTGTTCCACCCATAACCAGACTAGGTGTTAAGACACATCTCACTGGTTGATACCAAGTGTGACCAGCCTGGTGCTTAAGGCTTTATTTTGGTGTGCTTGGGACAGTAGTTTCTTGTGGTCAATTAAACCTTTCTGGAATTAGTTGAAGTAGAATTGCCCAACGTGAGTAGGCAGTGTCATGCAGCACTGTGTGCAGGTGCCGTTCCTGGGGCCCCCTCTCCTTGTACGCACCTTCCACGCAGGTGGTGGAGTAGAACGCGATGTTCTTGGTCTCCAAGGGATTATCATGGGTGAACTCACAGGAACGAGACTGTGGTTCTGATTCCCCTGTGAGTGAAGAATTGTCCACCTTTAATGAAATGAAGACATGCCCACATTAAAGTTAGCAATATGCAGTTACATCTAGCCCAGAAGGCAAGGCGGCAGCACATCTACTAATGAGCGACAGAACCATCATCTCTCGGTGCCTTTTCTCTGGGAGAGTTGCCATTGTCTCTCATTGTCACTGAGAGAAACTGTTTCTGTGGGGATTCAGTCAGCGTTGTGTGTCTGCTGGTGGGATTTTTAGTAGCAGGCTGAAAGCAGCCATCTTTTGAAGATCTGCCTCCAGGTCTGTGGAAACTCTTAAAGCTGGATTGGTGCTTCTGCCTCTGTCCTGACAAAGAGCAGTGTTAGAACATGGGATGGACCAAATGGCTTCCTTTGATGTCCAGGGAGTGGGGACGGTAGTCTCAGATGAGCTGAGCATCACGGTGTAACTTCTGTACTCTATGCACTCTATGATTTAATTAGATTCTGTCTAAATAAAGCTCTAATAACTCATAGTGGGTGCGCAGAAACTCTTGATATGTAATAAAAGTCTCTAAACCATGGTTTTCCTCTTTCCCCATGTTCTTCAAAGTACTATTTACCTTACAACCCTGAGTAAAGATCAGACGAATATCCGCTGGGATCCTATCTCCACCCTTTATTTCCACGACATCCCCAACCACCAGCTGGTTTGCAGGCAGTTCCTTCTTTTCTGCGTCTCTGATGACAAGAGCTTGCTGAAAGACATAAATGTGACAACAATCAGCATTGTGTCATCTTCTAAACCTCCTACCAAGAAGTACGTTCGAGTTGGGCTTTATTGTGCTTTTGACACTTTGAGATGCAATATTAGAATGAACTTCTGTCTCAAAGGCAGTGCATTGGTGGTTCTCACCTGTGGAATCATTTTACTGAAGCTGGCCATGATGTTTGTGCTTTTGGCTTCTTGATAGTAAGCAAAGATACCAGTGAGTATAACAACCAGTGCCAGGACTACTCCGAGGTAGAGCTAATCAATAAAAGACATAATCCAGTTAATCTAAGACACATTCAGTAATTCCTCTGTTGGAATAAATCATAAATGAGGTATTGGTCAGGTTAAAAGTTAGCTTAAGAAAAGAACTTCCAAGTTTTGCCCTGCTAATGAGTAAATATATATATATGTACATATAAAAAATAAGTAAAGCTTTTTGAGTATGAAAAGGGCTTCTAATAGCCAGTTTCCTATCTCATAAAAGCCTTCTCTAAACTATACCTGACACTAACCCAGACAAATTATATTTCTAGCAGAGCGTAACTCAAATCATAAGGGAGTCGGAGTCAAAAGACTCCAGAGTTCTTTGTGGACTTTAGTATCGCTCTTACGAGTACTCAATTCTTACAATTACGTATAGTGGTTATAAAACCTTTGGATAGGCACCCTTAGACGGAAGTGGTATGGCAGGTATTTGTGCATTTATCAGAACTGTTCAGCAGTGGAGGGAGAGTCCTGAAAAAGTATAAGGCCTCCTTGTAGTTACTGAATAACTGTGAAGTAGTATTTAAATTATTTAGATTGTCAAAGGGTCAAATACTCTGTGGTTATTCAACTACTTACGTTGTCAAAGGGTGATTCAGCTCCCTGTGCAAGCTGAATGCCAAAGGAAATCCAGGAGAAGACAGCTCCTATCCATAAGAGGATGGAAAACCCTCCCACCATCTGCTTGAGGAACTTAACGATTTCAGGGGTGGCTTTGGGAGGAGAGAGGGAGTTGGGACCATCCCGAGCCAAAATCTCTGCTGCTCTTGCACTAGAGAGACCCTGCAAAAGTAAACGACAACTTTAAAATGAAAACCAGATATTTTTATCTCGAGAACAGAATTCATATGCTGTTTTTATCTTAACTGTTGCATCACAGACCAGCTGCAGTAACCTGCACCTTTGATTTCCAGACGTTCTGATTTCAAAGTGTCTACGCTTAATTATCTGTTACGAAGAAACAGATATTTTCTTTACTGGAGCATTGAATTTGGGGCGGTGTCCGTTAGGAGTTTCCGTTTTGTCGGTTATCTATCTATACCTGTACTAAGTGTTTGGAAAGCTGGGGGAAAACAGACATCAGTTCTTTTGTTGCTGTTTCTGCATTTCCACCAAGACATTTGTAGCTCATGGATGTCATGAAATTCTTGTCTGTGCTCTGGCCACATTGCAGTGCTTTGATATTCGAGTGTTAGGTGTCAAAGGGACTCAGGTGCATAGTTTCTTAAATCTAGTGTTTCCTTCAAGATAAAATCATTTCCAGTGCACTCCTTTGCTATAAATAGTTACAGGCACTGCCAGTGAAAAACTAGTTGTAGTGAAATCAAAATATCAGATAAAAACTTCAGAGAAGCTGAGGTCCTGGTGCAAACTTTGAGGTCACGTTTTGTGCAAGGATTTTGATTTCAAAACGATAGATCAGACTTCCTCAGGCTTGAGAGAAACTCCAGTTTAAATCCAGGTCAGTGCTGCACGTTGACTTGTTGGTTTAGGCTTTGTTGGGAGCGTGAATGCATGTGTCCGCACGTACGACTGTGTGTGAGTCTGTTGATTTGGAGCCTTCCTGCTGCCTCTAGGAAGCGTTGGGTAAGCCAGAGGCAATGTAAGGCAACTGATTAAGGCAGTTTCTTGGTGATGCCCTATGGACTTACTTTGTCGATGCTTGTACCGTACTTTTCCTCCAGTTCTGAAGTGCTGAGTTTGTGGTCATCCTGGATTCCAAAAGAAAGAGAAGATGATTGTGAGAAAGATGTCAGTATTGAAATCTTTATTTCAGGATCCAGTGACTGTTCAAACTACCTGGATCTTGGACCATGGATCCAGTTGTTAGTATGACATCCCACTTTCCTGAATAGACAATATGCAATTTGCATATTGATAAGCAAAATATCTTCCACTGGAAGATGGTATTTCCTTTTGATTTTTAAGAGTACGTTTGTAAATAGCTCCCTCCTCCAGCAAATCTGTCACAAGGACAGAATGGTGTTTTCATGTTAATACTGCCTGCAACAAATGTCTGTGCTTCTTTTAAATAAATAGTTCCTCTTTACATGCTACAGGACTCAAGCATTCAGTGCCATAGGAAATATGTTAATAGAAGAAAGAGTGTGGTGTCAGAATATGTATGAACAATCTTTGCACTTGATGGACAGGGAAGGGTGTGTGGAATCATTCACCATAGTCTGGTAGAAAGAAGCAGCAGGTTCTAACCACAGGTAAAAAAGGGTGTGGGAGAAGAAAATCTCAAAGCTTTTCTCTTTTCCCTGCAGTGGCACCTCTGTGGTATCATTGGCCCAATTATATCGTGTCTCAAACTGAGATTTAGAAGCCAAGGATTTGCGAGCTCTCACAATAGTTTTCACGGAATGATTCACTGGTACTTGAGTGGGTCAGTGAACTTGCCTGTGCTTTGGTTTCTCGTTAGAAACAGGAGAGTAACCATGTGCCCTGGTGGCAAAGGTAAGATACACTGCAGATCATTTACTTAGTGCTGGGTAGATCTGGAAACACAGTGGGTAAACTGATGGCCAGTTTGGGGGTTTCCTTACCATTGAAATACTGTGTAGCCCATAAATAGCATCTCCTTTGAGTTGCTCTCAAAGCAATTCAGAAAAGGTCACTATATAATTACCTTCATTTTTCAGATTGGGAAACTGAGTGTGTAGAGGGGAAGCAACTTTTCCAAGATCAGTCAACAGGTCAGTAGCAAGCCAGAAGTAAAATACAGGTTTCTTGAGTTTAGTGCACCGTCCTTGAAGTACAGTGCAGTTATATTGGGAAAAAAAAAACAAAACAAACCACCCTGTGCTTATAACTGAGGCATGCTTTTAGATCCCTGGAGCAAAATGTTGTGCTTCTCCCCTTTCCTGTTTCCTGGCTGACTGTGCAAGTGGCAGTTCACAGGAGAAATACTGATTACAGTTACTCCATGTGGGAAATAACTCCTCTTTGGGGAGATGATTTCTGTACCATTGAGGGCTTAATTAAGCCAGAATCATTCTTTCATTGTAGGTATTAATCTTGCACAACTTTTTTTCTGGCACATTTCAGGAGCATGAGAAAGTTAATCCTTCCCTGTGCTAGGGTTTTGAGTGCAGCTTGTCTCTGTTAAAATGATAGTGCATCAGCATTTCGCTCGCCTTCACCAGGTTCCATTCAGACGGGGGGCAGAGGCTGTCCTACCAGGTCTGATGGGAGCTTAGCCACACTCACCAGGTCCAGTTCTTTCTTAAGGTCTTCTGTCTTCTTTTTTTTCTTGTTGCCTTTTAAGTCTTTGTACTTCTCTTCATCTCCAATCTCTGTTTTTTCTAGATCTTTTGTCCCATAGATCTCAACTGAGTAAACATCAGACTTTTTCTGTAAAAGAAATAAGGTTTTGGCATTGTTGTGAACATCTGCTGGGACTTGAAGGAAGCAGTAAAAAACTACCACAAACAAGTCAAACTCTGAAAAATCTAATTTTCTTAGACAAGCTACAAATTGCTACCATCTCCTCCTCCAGGCAACTTAAGAGTGCTAGTTGCTGTCTTATCCTGACATCTCTCCAGTGTGTGTTACGGTAATTATGGTCAGGTCTTCAGCAGGTGTAAATTACAGTGATTCCTTTAGAGATGTGCAACGCTTTTAGCAGTTTATGGTCTAACACAAAGTGTAGGAATACTGCCCAGGATCTCAGCATTGCTAATGAAAACCATTAAGTCAGTTACCAGCTCCAAGAAGGGATCAATGTAAAAGCAAAAGATTTTGAAAAGGAAAGGGGGGCAGAGAAAACACTCACTGAGAACTTGCCAGTTCCCGGAGCTTTTTATATACACGACTTCAAGATTTACTTTTGTTTTATAAATAAAATTAACATTTACACATTTACATTCGATCATGTGGCGAGAGATGGAGGCAAACACCGAACTGGTAGCTGAGGAGAAGCAAGTCTTTCTCACACGGAGCTCCGAACTGACAGGGAATTGGCAAACTCCTCACTCATTTTGGCCGATCTAGTACCAGGTACAGCGAACTGCTGTACCTTGGGAAGCTAGTGTTTGCTGTTATTCATAACTTGGGGGTTGTTCTGTTTCCTAACTTCAAGGTAATACTGTAGTCTGAAGGGCAAACTTCCTGTGTTGCTAATTTACCAGCTTCCATAATCATAACGTTCCAGATCCTAATTATCTTGTAAACTACATGCCATGCCTTGGAAGAACTATTGGTTGACCCCATTTCAGAGGCTTCCTTACAGATTAACAAACAGAGCTTCGTGAGAGTCATACTGGATCTTATCTGATGGTGTGCTTCGCCGGTGGGACAGATGAGCTCGGAGGCTGCTGCTCTCTGTCTGTCCGTCTGAACGAGCGCACACACACACTCTGCAGGGCGTTTGTCAGTGTTCGGACGCCTGCAGAGGTACTATTTCAGGTGTGTTGGGAGCAGACATCTGAATTACATCCAGGCTAAACCAGAGAGCTCAAGTAATGGAAACAACAAGTCAAAAAAAAAAAAAAAAAGAGGATTGGGACATCTTATTACTTGATATTATTCTGAACTGAAAAGTAGCATCTTATCCTCAGATGCCCTCTTGTTACAGGAATCTTGAAGTCTTGACATTGTATCTTGAGGAAGGGAAAAGCTAAGAGCTGATGAGTAGTTTGGGGAGTTGAAAGTCTGGAATCCTTTTCCTTAAAGCATTTGAATTTGCTTGGTGATAATGTAACCCAGATAAAGGACATGTCTGTTATAAGAAGTTCTATTTTTTCTATCTTGCCAAAGATTCACAGTCTGGTTTATCTATTGGGATTTTTCCTTCACCTTCCTCCTCCTTCTCCTCCCCCTCTCTATAACTATCCCACCCAAAAATCTGTTCAGCTTTTCAAAGCCCCATGAAGTAGAGAGACCAGGAGAGAAAGAAAACAGCTCTCTCTTGTGAGAATATAGCAGGTGGAGGAGATCAATAAAGAAGATTAACAAAGTTAGTAAAATCTATCAATCACTTCTATGCATGATCTATGTTTAATCTTTAACCTGCAAATTTTCACAAAATCTCAGACTTTTTGCAAACGGGATACTGATCATGAACCTCTTGATTATGAAACAGATCAGTCCTAGAATTCTTCCTTATCCAATCTTATCTCTTTACTTTTTAGGGTTAGAGGTGCATACCCATCTACAGTGAAAACTTTAGTCATTACACTGGATGCCCAGCAGTGTCTAGTGTTAGTTCCATTTTTCACTGAGCTCGTATTTATAATATACATATGTATATTAAAATTAAAATTAATGCTTGTTCGTAAGAAGAGACATATGCAGTAGGAGCAATTATGTGAACAGTGTACTCACCTTCACCATCCTGGTGAGTATATTCCTCTCCTGATGAGTGAAACAGCCAAGCTAAAGTCTCTGGATGAAAAGCAAAAGCCCAGCTGGCGAACGAAGTGGCTCAGAGGAGTTTTGGCTGTTGGAGTGCAAAAGCTCCCAGAGGTGGTAGTTCCCTCTCGGCTGGCAAGCAGACGTTAGCTGGAATCCTGCTTGCACTTCGGCATCCTTCAGGCAGGACAAGTTTGTTGTCCAAAGCCTGTGGAGAAAGAGCACTGTTTGCTAGTGCTTTATAAATCAGCATCTTGTGCTGCCACTCCACCCCTCCCCTTCCAGGTCCAGCCCATCTTCTGTTTCACCTGTAGTAGGTGGAAAAATACCACAGTAATGGGCATGTGGGTTTCAGGTCAGATAGTTTCTAATTATTCCTTTGTAGTGTTTGCTCACAACTAGGGAACAGGTATATTATTCAACTTGCTAGAAGCAAAGAGTTTCTTTCTTTCAGAGACTTTCCAGCACGGGGCTCCCCTTCTGATTTCCAGCTGTTGTGGCAAAGTATGGCGGGGCAGAGCAAGTCTGCGCACATTTTGTCCTGCCCCTTCACATAATGTGCCGTGTGCCTGCCCTAGAAGTCAGCTCCCTGCCTGTTCAGGTACTACTAGGGACATAGCAGAGCTGTGCTCCTTCAAGCCTCTTAGCTTAGACTTCACTTCTAATTCTTGCATTGTATTTGTTGTGGTTTTAACCTTCGTGCTTAGCTGGAAAAAAGCACTTCCTGGTGCATTTTCAGCAAGAGCGCTCACCTGAACAGCTTGCTTAAATTGTTTGTCTTGTACCAATTACAAGCTTCCATACAGGACTGATAATGAGGTTTATGACACTTTTGATACCTGGCGTGTCTCATCACTTAGAATTAAAGTTAACAACTGCTTCACCTCTGAGATTTAACTGACAAAAAGGATGAGTCAAACATGGTGAAAGGTTTTCTGTACTTCAACGTTATTTGGGGGAAGACTTGTCTTATGTCTGACAGAACTGGTCTCACTAAACTTCAAACCATTTCAGCAGTTGGTCTTTTACATTATATAATTCATGAGCTTCAAATTGCATCATTTGAGACATGAGGTACCGCAGTCGCTAGCAGATGACTCAAATCGTGGTGAGAGATACAACATGTTAATGGAGATAAGTAATGTTTAATGTTTCAAGTCATATGTATAAGCTTTAGTGTAGGGAAGACAACCAAGAAACATCCTTTACTACTTCAACGGGAGCATGAATAAATGCATGTTCAAATCACAGACTGGGTTCCCGTGGTTAGACTATCATACCTCCTTTAAATGACGCATATTAAAAAAGCAAAGCTGCTTCCACTTGTCAGTTTATGTGTATTGGTCCTTTTCCATGGCATTCTTTAATCTTAGAATGTTACACAACATACAGAAGTGTATCGAGGGGTTTTGTGTTCAGCTTCTGCTGTTTGTTGTATTGCTAATTGGATTGTGACCTGGAGTTGAATACAAACCTTTTTTATATGTATGTAAGTATTGGAGATTTTACAATATGTGCCACATGCAAGAGCAGTAATATCTTGACTGTGTTTGGCCTGTGTTGTGTTACCCATTACTGAGAGTGTCCCCTGGACTGCTGGAAAAGATACTGGAGCAAGATAATGAAGAGGTACAGTGAGTGTATCTGATATCAAACTAGACTGCTGAGGCTGGAAGTGGTGGGGATACATGAAAGGAAACAGGGAAATGCCTTCCAGGAATGCAGTTGAGTTGTCCATCAGATCCATTGGTAAAGACAGTGGGCTGCAAAATGTGAGAACAGGGTTAGCATACTTTTACCTTGTTCATTTACAGTTTTTAACTGAGAACTGAGATTTCTAATCCAGTGGCAAGAAATAGCTGTTAGATGGAAAGCAAGAACGTGTATCATTATATCCTGCTATTGACTGATTTTTAGGAACAACTACCCTGTACTTTTTAGTAATGATTTGTGACTTAGAATGCTGAGTCATTCAGGCAGTTTTTGCATTTCTCTTCCATAAATCATGACTACTTTTGCCTGGGGACAAATGTTAGAAATGCAAATCAGAAAAGTGTTTGGCAACAAGGTACCCCATGCGTCCTGGGCTGCATGCGATGGTTACACTGACCCATCTGTCTTCTTAAGGGTATGTTTTGTAGCAAATCAATTGAACTGGGAAGGGCCCTACGGACAATGCTATAGCTTAACAATATTTACAAAGTATTGAGCTGGGTTTGCTGCTAACAAACAATCTGTATTGAGCTGCCACGTTCAAAACGCAAAACTGATGGTTAAAAAGTTCTGCGGTAGAAATTTCATTAAATTTTTGCACTGAAGGGTTTGTTTCCTGTAAATTATGAAGATGAGAAGCACTGGGAAGAACCACCACGCTGTGGTTAGGCAGCATGATATCCCACTGCTGGGAGGAGTTATCCTTGTTAACATTAGTCACTTGCCACTGATGATCTTGTGCTTTGTCATTTGGCCCTGCTGAGAAGGTACAAGAAATAGAGCGTGCACGAGAAACCGGGCTGCAGTTGTGCACAAGTCCTTGTACGCAGCTGAATCCTGCCAGTGAAGCACTTGTGCCTTGGTTTGGCAAGATGTGGCATGTATAGAGAGGAATATACTTGCGTCTGTGCCAGAGAGCTGTAAATGTCACGTGTTTTTAGTGTGTCTCAATATTCGTAGCTGAGCCCTGTTTAGAAGGTAAAATGAATATTTTTGTTCTGATTTCTAAATACCAATCTAGAAAAATAATGTGTCCCTTCTGAATTGTTACAGCTCTTGCACTTCTTCCTCAGGATTAAAACATATTTTGATGCTATTCCGAGTTCCTCTGTGTATGCAAGTCTTGTAAAAAGAGAGCCAGGAGAATGCCTGGCTGTTATTTAACACTTGGAGACACGTTTCTTAACTTGTAGCACGTGAAGACTGCACGTTGCTGATACCTGTGCTCAGATTCTCGAATTCATCCAGGCTGTGAAGCAAAGATGTCGGTGTTTGTACGGGCTTGTGGAGCAAGGAGGATGTAATGCATTTGCCTGTGATTTGCCTGTCGAACTTGGCGGTGTTATTTACGCGCCTCCTCTCTCGTGTGCAGCGGAGCCTGCGTTAGCCGAGCTGGCAGCGTGCGGCTGCAGAAGTCACCTGGAGGCGCAGGAGTGGGTGATGGAGCTGGGCTGGGCTTGGCTGCGACAAGGCGTGGGGCAGCGCTGCCTGTCCGTGGGGAGAGCCGGCAGAGGGAGCGTGGCAGCCTGTGCTGGGCGCTTCCCCCCTTCCTTCATTGCTCTCGCACCAGCAAAAAGATTTTCCGAGAACGCAGCGTGCGTCTGTCTGCGTGTCCCAGCACAGGCCCATTGCCAGTGTGACAGAGAAGTGTTTGGGTTTTTTGCCTTTCAGGCCGAGGGTAAGGTAAAGCCTGACCTTCAGGAGACAGTGTTGTGGCTCCGAAGTCACCCTGGGGAGGTGGGATGGCGGGCAGGCGAGCGGGCACGGACCGGCACGTGTGTGCGTCGATTTGCCTCTCCCTTAGGGAGCTGGCTCCAAAGCCGAGTGTTAAAGGCTGCTCCAGCAGCAGCCTCCCTGTCAGTGAGGGCAAGTAGAAGGGGCTGAGAATATATTCTGGGCCCATCCGTTAGGAAGGTGGGAAGTGGTGAGGATGCCTTGTTTCCTTGCTCAGTGGAGCGGAGAAACGCCTGTCTCAGCAGAGGGAAAAGCAAGTGCTAAATCTTACCTGGTTTTCCTTCATGATTTAACCCAAAGATGTTAAACCGTAATTCACAGGCCACAAATGACCCAAGCATTTGCACACAGCTCTCGGGAGCCACATTAAAACAAAAGCCTAAGCGGTATTTTGACACTGGTAATTTAGGCCGTGGCTGTAAACCACTCCTTGTCTGAGTGCCTCCAGCGTTCATCTTCCCAGGACGGGGAGCTGCGCGTTCTGTCTCACATAGCACTGTACAGACTGCAGGGGAAGATATGCTTCTGTGCTTTTTTTCTGCTTTTCCTGAATCAAAGTTGAGCAGGAAATTATGAGGAGCAATAGGTTTAACTCCCAGCTTTTCAGATGACATTTTAAATGGTGAACTGTAGTGTGCCTCACTATAAATACCCGGCCGACCTGTTATCCCTGGGGACTTGGCGCCGTCACCGCGGCTGCAGTCTGTTCCAAGGGAAGTCTTATCTCGGTTTTACAAAAGGATTTTCCCTGCCCTCACCCTTTTGAAGCTAATATACCGCTGAGGTGAGTTTTGTATATCTACAAGGAGATAACATGGGTGAAATACATAATTTCACATCTATAGATTTCAATATTCATTTGATTTTCTTCACATCATCTGAAGATGAGCTAGTTAGGTGTGGGGGAAGTGACCAGCCTTTTCATCTCTAGCCCTTGTTTACAGAGTTTCTGCCGTTTGTGTTCTGTTGTTTTCTGATGTGAGGAACTGCTCATTCAAGATATTTTCACATGGGTCATCAGGAAGCCGTGATTGTCTCTAATATATCCAGAGTAATCCTGGGTTACTTGGAGTAGTGAGCTGCGGGGGTGCGGCTGTCAGGGCACGCGATCAACTGCCGAGCCGGCTGCTCCCTGCCAAAAGAAAGGTTAAAAGGTTGAGAAGTAAAACTTGCACATTTCTCGGGGTGGGGGGCTGAGGAAGGGGGAATATTACCTAGAAGCAATCTTCTGTTGAAGTTTTCTGTCTATGAGGAAGAAAACAGAAGCCACGAGCAAGTCACAGTGTCTAGGACTTTATTATTCTTCTCGATATTTTATCTTCCTGCTTCCTAGTGCTATTAATACAAGCCATTATTAAATTCATATTGAACGTGGTATAAAAACAGTAAGGAAAATTGATCTTCTTCCTCTTTGCAACTTCTTGGGGCTGTGCAAAGGTACAGGCAGGGCTGGAAGTTCATGTGGAAACACAGTATGGCTTCCTTCTTTAAATGTGGTGGTATTTCCAACATTTCATTTTCAATCATAAATGATTTATAGGAATTTATAAAGTCTAGTCTTTCTTTCAAGCAGACGCTGTCTTGATGCTTTCATCATTCTCAGGCAAAATGATACGCTTTTCCTTTTCAAACGTTATCTGATGTGCTGGTCGATGTGCCAGACCGGTGCACCCAGGACTTGTGGAGCCAACCTGTAGTTTGCAGCGTGAATCTGCTCCTCTAGAACAACACACCCAACCTCATTCCCGGCAGACCTCGCAGCCTGCCAAGTGGCAGAGGCAAGGTGACTTTTCAGGGTGAAGACAGGACGAAAAAGTGACAGTTAAAAGAGGGATGTGAGTATGGGTCTGTGCATAGCTCAAGTTGGACACGTGGGAAGAGAAAATGGACAGTAGCGCAGAGGTATGTTTACCCCAAAGGACCTATGCAAACGTAAGCGAGGAAGCTTCGGGGAAGGCTCGCTTGTGAAATACATGGTATGTGTGTTATATGTTCTAAGTAACGCTGTCTAGAAATGGGTGCGTGGTCAGCAGAGGTTTGCACACGCGGCTTCTGGAAGGGTGTTGGCCATTCAGTGTCAAAAATTACTTTGATCGAGAATTCTAATTTCATGTGGAAACAAAGCAAGTGTTATTTGGCAAAGACGCTCTTTTGCTTAGAAAATTTTGGTCCTCTGGCTTTTGGAGGTTCTTATGATGAAAACTGGGTCATTGCACTACTGTGACTGCACAAATAATTGACAACTGATTGAGTGGGACTGGATGTTGACTTGCAAGATAATTCTCCTTGGGAGATGGCTGAGGTGCCACAGCCAGATGTTTACTGTCTGGATGACCTCTATTGGAAAGTGATTAAAAATGAGTCAGTTGGTTGAATGTGGGTCGTTCAAACAGATGAACCTTTTCTTACCCTGCGAGGTCCTTGCGCTGCTGCCATGTCACCTGAGAGTTCTGCTAGCTGAAAATGACCGTTTGTGAGCGCAGAAGTGGTGAGTGTTTCAGCTGAGAATGCCAAGATGCTGGCTCACAGCTTGCAACAGCTGCTAGCAGAGCAAGTCAGGATCTTTAGTCACAGCTTGCAAAGCCGAAGGCTGAGACTGACAAAGTGATGGCTCATGGTTTACAAGAGCTGACAGCCATCACCACTGCTCTGATACAGACTGACCTCTGTGTTTGGTATTCCCATCTGTAACAATGCTAGCAGATTTGCAGAGCAGGAAGCAAAGATTAAATGGCCAGTAGTTGAAAAGGATGTTGAAAGCTGTGGGCTTCAGTGGCTTAGTGGAAGAAAAGAGTAAACTGTGTTTTAAAATGTCTGGTTTTAAACTGGCTTTTTCTTTTTCCTTTGCATTTTTGCATTCCCAGAAAAGTGGGTGGATTGTATAGAGCTGCTACCAGAGCAGGCAAGGTGCTAGGCAATTGTTGAAGCGTTTAATAGAGAATGCTGTGTCCCACTCTTCTTTAATTTATATTTTTTTCATTTAATATCATTGCAGTGGAATTCTGTTGACCGCTTTAAAAAGTAGGGAGGGGACAGCATTCTCTACTCAGTCCATCATACCTTTTCAGATATTTCAGAAAATGTGAATGCATTTCATTTTTCGTTTGTATTTCCTTCTGAAACTCCGTCCTCTAGCAATAATGGTCACATTTGTGTCCTTGAGTAAAATTCAGAGGTTTCTGGGGTGAGAGCAAATGGTCTTGAAATAGTTCAAGGTGTTACACAAGTGGGATGTTTGAGCTGTGATACGAAGTTGCAAAAAGCATTTTACCTGTGGAATTTGAAAATCACATGGGCTTGTACACAGCCCAGAGCAGTGTGAAACCTTAGCCACACAGACCTTGCACTCGGCTTTGTACAGAAAATACTTAGGGTCAAGAAAAACTTGTTTCATATTTGTCAAAGCCACGTGAAGGGGCTTGGCCAAGTCTCCATGCCCTTACTGCTAGTGCCTCTGCTTTGGTCCCACACCACCTCTTGCACTTGTAACCCAGTGTCACACTTCAGGGTCACGCAGGCAGTCTGAGATGGGGGAAGTGGGAGATGAGCAATTGGAAAGGTAAAACACAGAACTAGAGAAAGCACTGGTGCCGTGTCGTAGGGCCTTTGCACAAGGAGCATAAGAAATACACAATTCTCACCAGTTTCTAAAAGATGGGCCGTTTTGGTTGTGCACTGCTAGCGTAAGCTACTTGTGCTTCTGCCATGGTACGGAAAATCACGATGAAAAAACTCCCCGGCCTCTTGGCTCCATCCAGAGAAAGTTGTAGGTCTGTGGGCGCGGAGTGGTGGCCCTGGAGGGAGGAGAAGCCTTCGCAGCCCTCGCGGCGCGTCCCACGGAGCCGGCGTGAGGCGCTCTGCCCCTGCCTGCACCCCGGCCGTCACCTCCCCGTACACCGCCGCGGCGCGTGGCCCTGGCCCTGGGCAGTTTCACCTTGCGCCTGCAGTCTGGGGGCAGTTAACGCTGTAGGAAAATCCAGCCTTACCTTTCACCTACTTTTCTCTTGGGAAAATGCCCTTGACTTTGATTTACTCTGGATACTGCTCAGCTGCTGCTGAGAACCAGTCCAACCGCCCGTTTGATGCCCATTAAAATAAAGTCAGTTAAGTAATGCAAAAAGTTACAGGACCGGGGCTCGGCTAGCAATGAATTCACTAGTGTTCATGGTCTGTTTTGACTTTGGAAATGGCTCGGAGATAACGTGGTTAATGTTTTGAAAAGCTATTGTATTCCACAAAGAATGCAAGATGCACTTAAGTGTTTTGTAGCCTTGCTTTAGTGAAGCATTTGTATCTAACAGTTCTGAAATGTTCTCTTAAATAGAAAATGTTAGCTGAGTTTAGATTTCCCCCCTGTAGCGCTTCTCATTTTATAAGTCATGTCTGTGGTTTCTGGTTTTCCTGTGCTCAGCTTGAGGAGGGTCACAGGACTGGGTCTTTGTAGTATCATACTTAAAGGCATGTGTAAAATGCCCCTAGTTAGTGAGTAGTAACACCTGTGTGTTAGGGCTGGCGTTTTTTTCATCAGTAGATCTAGTAATAGTCAGCAAAGGAGGTCAGGAGTGTAATCTCCACTTTACAGATGGAGAAACTGAGTCAGGGAGAGGCAGTGACTTGTACAAGATCAGCCTGTAAATCTGGGGTCCTTCGGTGCAGTGTCGCAGCCCCTCACTGTCTGTACCTGCTCTTTTCTGACCCCCACCTCGGGCACCGACCGAACAGGGGGGGCTCCCAGCCGTGCTGCGGGAGGCTGCAGAGAGGGCCGCTGTCTGCTGGGGGCATCGGGGCTTGTACAGCAGGAGGTCCCCACGATCCAAGCGCTTCTGTAGGAGAACCGATAGCAGCCGTAAGGGCCCAGTGATGAGACTGGAGTTTTCTGCTCGCTTGATTTGCGTGTGTCCCTTCCCCATATAATTTGCTTGATGGCTGCAAAACGTAGTAAGATCTCCCGGTGCGAAGCTGCCTGGGATGGGACACGGCTCAGCCAGTTTAACTCTGAGGCTATGCTAGTCACTCAGGTTGTCTTTATAGCCAAAAGGAAGAAAGAAGCACCTCCAGACAGCAATTTGGCTCCTTGAAGTCAGGCGTACACGAGGTGATAATTACCCTGCAGAGGCATGCTGTCCTCTATGAATAAAGGAGCAACCTGGGAGAATGCTTCAGCTGAAACACCTGGCTTTTAGGGGAGAAGAATCCTGTCCTTGGGGACAAATGCATATAGATGAGTCCAGATGACATGGTTTAAGTATTAAAACAAGTATTTCCCAAGCTTGCAGTGTTTGGATTTGGCTTTTCTGTACCGACATGTCTGAACTAGACACAGATGTGAGCCTGGGTAGTCCTGGGGCTTCCTTTTAACACGTTTTTCCAGGAGCTGAGCTGAGGTAGGTCACACTGATTTGCCATGGAGAAATATTTGCTGTTAATGCTGATTTTTACCCAAAGAGGATCTTGCAAATCCCATCAAGTTTTGCTTCAGGAGTCAATTATTTTGAATGCATCTGGGGTGAGATGATTTGTGAGGAAGCTATGAACGAAAGGCTCCCTGGGCCACCAAATCCGCGTTCAGTACGCAGAGTGCTGTGGTGAGGACGTAGGTGGTGGCTGAGGTCTGCCGTGAGTTAGGTGCATGTAAGCTCAATGTTAGCATAGCAAGCACACGAGCCGAAATAGCTGGGTAGTAGCTTGTGCCTTTGATGAGAGGGAAAACAAACTGAGTCCTGTTGGCAGTGGATCTGACCCAAGCGGTTCCCAGGACGCAGGAGGTTGTCCCTCTCCTAGAACAAATGCCACGTGCTCCATGTCTTTCTCTGGAAGTGGAAGAGAGGAAGCAAAAGTGAACAGAGTTGCTGGAAACGCTCAGAACTTAGAAAGGCAAAGGACTGAGAAGTGTAACATATGCTCGTGCTCTCAGTAACCCTGTGAAGCAGTGGACGGAGCAGGAGATAACTGGGACATCCTGCCAGAGGAGCCCCATTGCTTCTTCCTTGGTGCTGTGCAGCTGGCTGCAGAGCTGTCCTTGCAGCACAAGCATCGGGGGGGAGCAAAGCGTTGAACCCGAGCATCGTGCTTTGGAAGTCACTTGTGATATATTGTGGTCATTCCACGTGCTTTCCAGGACAGCGTGAGGGAGATGGGGGTGTCCTAGCTTAACTCTACCCTGCAACAGGAGGCAGGCAGGGCAGAGACCGCCGGACTGCTGGCAAATGAGCTGGCTCTGGAGCTGGAAGCAGCAGAATCATATCAGCACTGTGCTCGTGTTAATAAGCTCTGCTGCATCATGGCAGTAATTGGTATTTGCATAGCACTTTGCAAATACAAAAGCATTGCTTAAATGCAAATGATAAATAAGGTTGGCTTCCAGCCTGCCTGTATAACTTGCCCTCTCAGCTAATTAGGCAGCTAGACACTTGTTACGAATGTAAAATAAAGGATTGAATCAAGTATCTTTTTTACAGTTTGGTTCTGACTAGACTGGCTCGTTCCTCTTCAGGTGAGTAGATGGACTGAGAAACCATTTGAGCTTAGAAAACTGTTAGTAACGTGCAGCCTTTTGGGATCTTGATTCCAAGGTGCCCTGAAAGCCACGGGAACAGCTGTGCTTCTGGTTTGGTTAATGGGAGCCGTTGTGTGATGAGATTTACAGTGCCCAGCGCCATAATGCTGACGTTACTTGAGAGGTTTTCATCTTTCTTGGCATCGATGGGAATTTAAATTCGGGCATGCGCGTAGCTTAGTTACTGTCTCAGGGATTTATTGGACACTAGCCATGTGCTTTTTAGCAATAGCAAACTCCATCTTTGTCTTCTCAAGGAATTGTTTTAATTTGTAGTGCAGTTTGGGCAAGCTGCACAGTATACTCTGATAATGCATTCAGGATGACGTGAAAAGTTATAAAACGTGTGTTATTCCTCTCTGCTACAGAAACGGTAATCATGGCAAATTAAAATACACAAGTTAGTGTTTCTTCCTGGGAAGTGAAGTTGGATATTTCAAATTTACATAATTCTTTTTAGCCGTTCCAGAACCCTGAAAATCTATGCTACTTGGCAAAATCAGGCTTTGTGTTCATACCTTGTGGGAGTTTAGGCTACTGCATCATTTGGAAATAGATTACTCTTTAGATAGATAACATATAGAAATACGTTCTCTATCTAAATATATAAATAATATATAAATTTATAGAAATATAGAAATAACAAAGAGATAACATATTTGAAGATTAAGAATTTCAGAAGTTTCTGAGCATCCACTCAAGACAGCAGCTCCTTGGAACAAGGTCTATTTTTATTGAATTATTGCACAAAATCAGCATTGCATTCAAGTAGTACTGTCTTGCAGTACCATCCTGAAGTATGCCATTCAGCTGCTGAAGTGATACTGCAAAATGACTGTCATTTCATCACAAAGCGAATGCGTACGAAACCAAACATCGGAAAGGAAGAATTACATGCTACGCTAGTAGGAGACAAAGACTGAAATACAACAGCAAAACAGCTTTGCAAAGGCCACCAAAGTTCAGAAAGGGGAAACAGCATCATAAAGGAAATCAGTCTTAATAAATTACCAGCCCTCTGGGAATTGTCTTGTACTCTGAAAAGTAGTTTTGTGTATTCCTTCTCACCAGAATGATTAATGGACCGATTCTGCCAAAGGTAGCATGTTAAAGCGAAACGTAAGCACTAAAAATGAAAGCTTTGTACTTTTGCAGCTGCCCATCGTGAAATTGGGTCCTCTAAGGAAAGGGCAAAAATTAGAATACTTGCAAAGGAAGCTGGACCACTGAAATAAAGCAATTTAATTTTGAGCCAGAGACTGGAAGCACATCAGAAAGATGTATTACCCCCAGATAAATTCCTTGCTTATGCCTTCTACTTTAGTCACTTGACTGTGAATTAAAATTAGGAGCCTAGCCACTGCAGTTTTTCCCTCTAAGCAGAGATTTGACCTACTAGATTCAGTCTCCTGCTCTTAATTGCCCATTAAGGTTTTGTCTTTCTCCATGGGCTCTATGAAACCAGGCGTTAGCAGCAGGATGAGTGTGTGCCTCATGGTGGTCTGAAGGTGATGCTGGTCAGTACCCATTTCTTCTGACAGAAATACTGTGTGCCTTTGAACACGTCCCGGTTTTTGTATCAGCTGCCTCGCGTGCTTTCGTGATAACTTGCTGTATGATTGTGCCACTTGCAAAAAAGCTTTAATCTAGTATAACATGCAGTTTGTCAGCTGGAAGTAATTTGTCCTACCCGATATTTGGATGTACTGTTTGGCAGTTAAAAATTCTGAAGGCCAATTCCCCTTTGGCATACGTTGGAGCGGCACTGCTAAAACATTCAGTGAATGAGAGAGGAAAGCCAGGCGTGTGTCCAGAGCTTCTGGGTGAATCAACCCAGTTCCCATCAGCTGCGACGTAGGCAGTGCTTTTCAGCACGCCAGCCTCCTGCCAGCCCTGTCAGGGACGACCTTCAGATTTACACCAACCTTACTACCCAGGAAGAACAAGTTGACACTTGATAAGTATGAAATTAATGAATCCCCTTTCTGTTGAAGCAGGTGGCACATAAAGGTCTGTCAGGTAAGTTGTTCTGGATCACCATGTGATTTACATGTGCTTGTCTTCCTCATGGAGATGAGTCAGAGGCTAAAGAGTTTCAGGCCAGTGAGGATTTGAGTATGTATTTTAAGTTGCTACACCTTCTTGATTTCTCCTGAGAGGGAGATGCAGTAGGGACTGGATGTCTTAACTGATATCACTGATATCTCAAATGATAATCTGCAGGATGGAGAGTATCAGGAGAGTGAAAATCACAAGTCTAGACTGCAGCAAGCCACCAAAAATAACGGCTCAACATTGCCCAGTTGCTGGGGGTGGATAGCTTCCACTGCCCCCGTGGCTGGCACTGTTCCCATCCCTGTTGTGGTGGTCTCCAGTGCTCTCCAGCTGGAGGTTTTGCTCTGTAGTGCTCTGTTCATACAATGCAATATATACTGGTCTGTCAGTAGTTATGTACAATCTGAAGGTAGGTTCTGAATCTTTGAAACTGCCCATCGTGTGATTTGATTGTCAAAACTGTGTGGAAGTGCTGCCTGTGTAAAACATGTTGCTTTGCTGTCGTGTGTCTGCAAGGGGCACGTGAGTGCTGCGACCACACGAAGCCTGGTCGGTGAGCAGAGATCCTTTTGCAGTCATGGTTAAGCATGAATGTAGATTTTCTCGTGTTACATGCATTTCTCTTGGGTTTTTCCTGTAGCAAAAAAAAACTGGCTTTAATACTAGTATATTGGGCAGGGGAGGGAGCTTTTACTTTTGGTTGCAATTAATTCCTTTGGTTTTGTGAAAGTGTGGGGTGTCGTTGCATTAGAAAGCATGTTTATGGAGGTAATCCACTTATCAGGCCAAGAACACGCTCTTTCTACTAGACAGCGAATTAGTTCTTCCCTTACCAAGAGAGATAATAAGGGATATTCTGACCCAGAGGAACAGGGGAGGGCATGGCATGCAGCTGACAAGATCAGAAACAGAAGTAGAAGATGAAAAATACATTTCTTGAAGAATGGCTGCAAAATACAAGTGATCTACTGCAGCAACTCATTCATCAAGGGAATTTGGCCTTGCCTCACTCTAATCTAAATTGAATCTAATTTAGATTCCAAGCAAGGGATGGGAATCCTTTCCTGAACCAAAACAAGCCTTGCCACCTCCTACCTTCTCATTAGTCATTCCTTAATTTGTTTGGGTTTGTTATGTAGGGCACTCAGGAAGAATAGCTTAAAGCTGTGTGTGCCTGTGCTAAATCTGATGTTATAATCACTGCTTTGCTGTACATTGGGTTGATTTTTGATGCAGTTACAGCACTCGGAGCTGGTAACGTGCCTCTGCCTGGGGCCCCCAGGAACTCGGGCGTGAACATCTTTCTCTTCTTTCCTGAGCACTGAATTACTTGCACTGCTGCTTGACTTAGTCTGGGGGAGACTGCCACAGCCTTGGGCTCAAGCAGTTTTCGTTGGGATCTTTTGTTCTAAAACTCAGCTCTGCTCATGCCTACATACGTCGGTCAGAACCGTCCTGGAAGAAGGGGCTGGAAGATAGGGTGGGTTTTTTTCATTTTTGAGATACGATGCTTGCTGACCTACTTTCTGCTCTTGCATTATAAGCTGATAAACAGCAAAACTTGGCCTCCTGGTCTGTGCATGTCTGGGAAGACTAAATGGCATAATTCCTTCCCTGAGGCTTGTCGGGACTCCCAGCACCTGAGCGGAGCTTCAGACTGCGCTCAGCGCTGTGGCAGCATTTGGTCAGTGCTCTGTTGCCGATTGCCTCTTAAAACTTGTGCCATGTCTTTTCTGAGCCCGTTTCCTGAGGAGCGAGAGGGGATGGGATTTGGGCATTGATTCCAGTAGAGAATTCTGTAGCATGGGGCACGTCAGGGCGCTGCCTTGGAGCATGTCCCAAACCATCACGCTACCTCGTAATTTTCAGACTCACTGCCTGATTCTTTGACATGTGCTCCTCAGAGTCCAACCTCTCTTACTCCTGGAAACCCATCCCAGTTCAGAGGTGTTTGCTTCCCTGTGAATGCTCTGCTGCCTTACAGAAACCTCCTGTGCTCCTGTGGGTACGTGCTCCATAGCCTGGTCACTGTCTTAGTGCCATAAATCTCGTCCTACCTACCTGTGTCGTTCCCATACGACTAATTTGTCTCCTCCTGATTCTAAACAACATGCCTGGATCTGAACAAAATGGTGGGTTGAGCAGGTTGCTATGCCCCAAGGGTAAAGAGGTTGGTTGCCAGTTCAGGACATGGACAAAACCTGCCTGCAAGCAGTGAGAGTCCTGCTTTGGGGAACGGGAAAACTGAGTGGCTAAACAGGGACGGCCGGAGCAGCCTGGGAGAACTTTGGAGGGAAAGAGAATCAAAAAAAAAAGAGAAAGGAGTTGTGGGGTATGAGGATGCCTCTTGAGAATTTGCTGAAAGGAAAATCAAATTATTCATTTCCCTGCAGAACTGAAGGTATGGAAAGGGTTAAATATTTGCACTGAACCAGAGCGTATGTGGTTTATGTATCTGAAGTCCTAACTGAGAGCGGGTTTTCTGCCATCTCTATCTTAACGCTCATCGGGACTGTGTGCCCTATTTTAGTAGGGTTTGCCAGTTTGTACTCGCCAGCCTCCTTATGGAAAGTATTCTAAGCCACGTGAGATAGGTGGGTAATAAAATGCTTAGTAGCAACCAGCTGGTAATGGGAGTAAGGATTGTGGGAAGGCTGCTTCCTTCCCGCTTCCGAGAACTGCACCAAAAAACAAGAACCTCTATCACATGTGAGAGCTGCGCTCCCGAGCGCTCCAGGCAAGGGCTGGGAAGCTTTGTTCTGGTTGCAGTAGGAAATTCCTGTCGAAACCAAGACTGGGTTGGCCTCGTTAGAGCAGGACACAGGCAGCAAAACATTTCCTTTCCCAAGATTCCTGTCTGGTTACTGAGGTGAGCATCGGGGTCTGCTATTTAATGCATCCAGCCCCTCTTTGTGCTGCAGTCATTGTGCCGTCTTCTCCTCCAACCCATTTTAGTGATGCCTTGTACTCTCTCCTGGCTTTTCTCTCTGAAGTTTTCTCTCAGCTGCTGCTCGGCACTTTGATGCGGTTTATCACGTACATATCTGGTGATACTACCATTTCGTTACATCTTGAGCTGAAAAGAATTTGCAGTTTGGTGTTCAGGGAGGTTTTTCAGACATGTGGAGGACACCCCATGAAACAGCTGTTTTTCAAATTCTTAATAATTACATTGCCAGGGGAGGATGAGCCTAAATTTTTTTGGGTTTAAGAAAGTGGTTTTTAAAATAATTCTGAAACAGCTGGAAATAAATAAAAAAAAAATAAATAAAAATCAGTAACTGACAGACTTAACATGCAGCTGATGAGCTTTTCTGCCTACTTAGCTAATTGACAGGTGGGACTTTCTATAGCTAAGCCCAAGTTCTGCTCGAGTAGACTGGGTCAGAGAGCTGTTTGTGGGGGCTCTTTGGAGTGAGCTGTGAGCTCTTTTATTTTCTGTGACAGTGTTTCCACGTGACTAGGAAACGCTGCCACTGTTAGCATCCATAGATCCCGTTGGTGACAATGCCAATATTCAGATCAAAACTAGAACGAGCCAAGAAGCTAGCTCCTTCTCGCAGCAGGGCGGTTGTCTGTGTTGTATCTTCCAATGTAATCAGAAAACTTGAACCTTCCGAGCCAGCATTTTGGCTTTGAGGCTAAAATAACACACAGGAAAATCTATACGCTGCTGGAAATGTTCCTGGCTGCATTAGATCTTTGTTATCAATTAAGCCTGCATTTGGAACTGTGCCGTGGATTCCCAGACTTGCATTCAGTGTTGCTCCATTTCGTGCTTGTTTTGAGCGTGAGGCATGGAACGTCTATCGAGCTGGCTGATAACTGTTTTCGCTGGAGTAAATTAGCAGAACATGGAGTCAGTTCATAAAGAACTGTGTAGCTATTTGCATATTTAATAATTTGCAATTCATTAAATGCAAATGACTTAATGCCCCAAGAGAAAAAATGTATGGGAAGAGGAGGAAAGAACCGTGAAACGTTTCATTGTGAGATGTTGCCAAGAGAAAAGCTGGTTGTATCACTGGGTTTCAGTCGGTCAAGGACTCTCTGAAGGTAAAAAGCGAAAAGCAAAGGCTTTCAGCACGTTAAAGGTACTAAAGCAGTTCCTGTGTGTGTTGGCAGCCCGTATGTTCCAAGAGCCTGATACAAGATGGGGAAAAGCCGGGACTGCAAAGCTTTGCCTAGAAAGGGAGGTGAGGTGAGCAGGTTTTGCTGAGCCAGGTGCACAGGGGCCGGGGAAGGACCGACGTTGCTAAACAAGCCCACGTGCGATCATGGGACAGCAATGAAGGTATGGGGGTCAGTGCTGGGGCGGAGGCTCCCAACCTGGTCATTGGAGCAGGAAACAGGAAATTACGGGCCCTCACCTCAGCCCCGGAGCTAATCTGGGGCCTTGAGCAAATCGCTTCACCTTGACTTACCTCTCTCTCTCCACTCTTCCCCATGGGTGGGAGGATTCGACACCTCACGGGTTCAGACGTTAAAAGACTTTATTAGTTTAGGGGTGGATGTGTGTGCCGTACCCCCTGAAATCAGAAGCAGGTACCGCGCTGACCTTACTCGTCTGTGTCGTCTTTCAGATTCCACATTTACGGACCCCACAGTAGCTGGGAAAAGAAAATTACACTTAATACTCTGTCACAGTTTAAGAGCACTTTGGCGTGTTAGAGAAAGTGCTTTTCTTTCTAAATTGAAATAAGCTTCCAGCTTCTGCTGAGGAAGTGTGAAATGTTATTTATGCCTCAGAAATAGCTTCACACAGCACGTTGTACTGGTGCATTTTCTCTATTTCTTGGAGAAACAGCCAGTGTTGATACTCATTTGTGTGCTGTTGCTCTTAGATGTTAGGAAAGGGTGGGAATGTCTGTGGTGTGGGAGAAAAAGACTCTTTATAGAACCAACGTCTCCTTTGTTAGGAAGTGTCACTCCTTGTATGGTTTGCATCGGGATGGGTGTAGGATGAGGAAGGATTATTGTCTGAGCACAGGGAGTTGTCCTCTGTGGTGAGCCATCAGACCCCACTGAGCATCTTGCACCGGGGCTGTCCGGGAGCCTGGAGTAGCTGCGATATGCTGGAGATGAGAACGTAATCCTTGCCAGGCAAATGGAGTATGGTTAAGTGCAGCTGACTGAGAACATCTGTCAGGGCTCTGGTTTATAGTGCACAGCTTGGTATGTAATGTAATGAAATTTCTGGCATAAAGCTTATGTATTTCATAGGAAAAGTTAATTTTGTCTCTTCCCCCAAAGGCACTTCTGACAAAAAGTGGACACCCCGTTACCATCGCTTACCAGGCGTGCGGGCTCAGAGCGATCTCTGCTTCCCTCGGCCTCCCAGCTGTTGTTCTGATCCTCTACAGAAAAGCCCACAGACAGTCTGAATGATACCACGTGTCTTGGGGTTTTAGAATGAAAACTGTACTTCCAAAAATGTTTTTAATCCAAGATTGTTCCCACCGAATGACAGAAGTATGAACTAGCTGCTGTAAATGTACTGTGAGCATCCTGAGTGCATGAATGATCAGAGTTTAATAGTTCAGGTACTGTTAGGGGCTGGTGGTGCTGTGCAGTGCTATTGGAATGGAAATGATCGTGCCACCACTCAGTGCATCACATAAGTAGCCTTTCACCTCATTCTTACTGGGCATTTGTGACCGTGTGGACAGCTTCCAGCATAGCTGCTTTTATATAGAGGCATATAAATGTGTCTCTTTAAGTGGAACATATGTGCTTAGGGTCCTTTCATACAGTGTTCTCTCTCCCATACGTTCAGCATGACTCCTTATCAAAAATCACTTGTTATCACTGGATAATTGTACCCGAGCAAGTATCTAATCCAAGTGGTTTCCTGTTTTGGTTATTCAAATGTATGCCTAAGAATAACAATAAGGAAAAGGGTACATAAGTTGCAGATAGAACTTAATTCTCTTCAGAACAGCAAGCCTGCCTCTCAAGTATGTGTAATAACAAATGCCTTTTGTTTTTTTTTTTAATAGGAAGCGGTACTCATAATAACAGCCTCCTGACAACACTGTGCTGACGTTTTGTATTTCTGCATGTGCGAGAGTGATCAGGGAGTGTACATCAACAGCGTCCCCTGCTCCTGCATTGGACAGCCCCATCTCCAGCACTAGAAGGAGGCTGTTCCTGTTTCCAAAGTAAGTACCATCCAAAAAGCTGGGTTTGGTTGTGTTTAGTTTTGAGGGTGGGCAGGTAATAACGGCACCATTAGGACCAAGAACACTCTTGAACTTGATTCATCCTCCGTATGTTGCTGGCAGTTGGCACTGTCCTTTTTTTTTTTTTTTTTTTTTTTTTCTTTCTTTCTTTCAGTCCTAGCTGAAACATAGACTCGAGCAGATGACCTAGTTTCAGCTGACCTTGAAATAAGCAACCTCTGTGACCTTCAAGCAATTACATGCCTTGGGTAGCTGGCTATCCTGGCTGTGGAGCCAAGAGTGCTTTTGTTGGGCTCTGTTCAGGGGCTGTTGGTGCAATTGAATTACTCCATGTGCCTTCCAGCTTGGCCAATCTCACAGACATGTTTTGATTTCTTTATTTATCTTAAAGAACTGGCTGATGTCTGGCAGAAATACGCTGAGGTTTGTACCTGATATCAGCAGTTATGGATTCATTCTTATGAGAGCATCAGGGGGTTTAATTATAGCCAAAGCCAGTGTTTTATATAGCCTGTAGTTTCATGTAAAAAGTAGTGACTTACTGTAATTGCTTACTGCATGCAATACAGTCTATTTTTGTGTAGCGTCCTCTGCTCAGTGCAAACCAGCTGATCTTTAGAGGCACCACGGAGCAAAGTGTCAGCAGCTGCCAGTGAGCAGGGAGAGGGGACAAGGGCAGGTGAAGCCTGCAGGTAACGCTATGCAAGTTGGCTAAGCAGGAGAAAGTAAGGGCTCCGGTGGGAGGGGCAGGAGTCAGGCAGGGCAAAGAGGGAGAGGAGGAAGGCAAGGCAAGCATGTGGAGTAGAGCTGGTACTGTGTTCCGGGGTTTAGTCTGGACAGGAATTTCTGCATCCCTCCTGCTTCTATTGTGTCACAGAAATCTAACCGTGAAGCCCGTATCAAGACGGTGCATCACTTGAGTCCTTTATGGCCAAATGCTTTTCGGATGTGACAGGCACCAGCAGAAGAGCTGTTCTGGTTCAGGGACTTCATGGTGTTGCTAACTCAAGAACTTCAGATCTCTGGGGTAAAAGGGGAATATTTGCACGTGCACACAAAGTGTTAATTTTTGCAGCTGATTCAGTTGCCATGTGTGACTTTAATGGGGGTTGCACCCCCATTTTTTCCTAAGAGAACTGAGGTACTTCTGTAGAGTTTCACAGTAACTGGGGAAAAGGTGTGATACAGATACATCATCTATTTGTAGATACATTGAGAGTTTTCACAGAGAGATTACCTGAACCGGTCACCAGCTGGGATACTGAAGTAGTGACGGTCGTTAGATCATGGGACAGAGGCTATGCTGAGCTCTTAGCCCAGCATCTGTAAAGCACCTTCTCTGTGCTGGGGACTCTCCGAGGTGAATAATTAGCAGTCATAACATCAGATGACAAGCGGATGCAGCTAGAAAGACGAGGAGAGCCCAGACACAGCAACAGTTTCTGTAGCTCGAAGATGTGCCTTGCCTGAAAGATGCTT